>JBBMOC010000023.1:1230337-1525316 GCA_037975185.1 Centropyge bicolor | reverse complement strand
GAGGTGGAAATTGGAGGGAGGGGGGCTGTGCTCTCAGGCCAAAGTAGGGAAACATGATCGAAGGCAGGGGAATGAGCAGACGAGAGAAGGACAGGGACAGAGGAGACAGAGCACAGGGGCAGTGGGTGAGGGGCTGAGGGAAGAGCAGGGGAGGGAGGAAGGGTTGTTCAAATGGCTAATACCATAAAGGGGAGATATGGAAGGCCAGCCTGAGGGCACACTGTTGACAGGCTGATGGACAGCACCTCTGGTCCTAAGCATTAAGGGGGCCACAGGCCTACAGAGACCCCCCATTTCTCTTTTGTTTATTGGTATATAAATCACAGTGTCTCTTTTGATATAGTGTAGCACTAAGGAGCAGCATATAGTGTCATACATGAAAAGCATTTCCACTCATTGATAACTACTTACAGTTACACCAGTTTCCAGTGTCAGTTACACCAGTAGGAATGACTTCTGACTCTTTAATACAGCATTACTGTGCAAACAGAACCTAATCATATCCTTTAGTAATTTTAGAAGGACTGCTACATACATGTTTTACCCAAGAGCTTAAGTTGTAAAATAGCTTGATCTGCACATCGGAAAAAAGCTGCATGCACATCCAAAAAAAAGGACTCAAATGCAGGAAAGAAAGAATTATAAGAAAAAGTAGTTTCCGCGCAACAGCAAATAAGCTGCCAGTAGCTTATTACACTGTGGACTGGAACATTAAGAAGTGAATGTAATAGAATGGAGGCTTTTTTTTTTCCAAAATCTGGCTATATTAATTACAGTCTGTGTTTTTTGTGATAAACAATAAAGCCTTGTCGTGCTATTAACCTGCCATATAAGTGGAAACTGATGATGACTGGTGGAGAAAGTGAGCGGACTCCAGATTTTCATGAAAAAGGAAACACAAGATTAACATGAAACAGACCCTTGAGCCGACTGGAAGGTGTGAAAGGAATCCAAGATGAAAGAGAGTCTAATGAAGAATTTTCCACTTTTCTGAGCAGGTGTGGCCCCTGTTTTCATTTTTCAGCTTTATTATGGAGAATCAAGCATAGAGGGTCACTTATGCATTGTTTCAATTATGGGTCAAAGTTGCTGTTTAATTGGGCCAAAGCCTTTATGTTTATGCTGTTAAACTCCCCCAATGTATCTTTTTTTGTAGGCTACAATAAATCAAAGGAAAATACTAAATAACCAAGATAAATGTTTAAAAACATTTGTGATGGACAAATTCCATCACATTACTGAAACCAAATGAAGTATTAACAGTCCACCGGTGATAGACTGCATTGGGGTTGATTTAAGAAGAGATCCATGCAAACCCACTGTTCGTTTTGGCCGACAGTACAGCAGACATCATAATCCATCATGGAGCATACAAACAGGCAGGGTCAGAGCAACTTTTTTTGTGAATCCATTTCTCTCAATTATTGTTCCTCCTCCTCTGGGCTACAATGGGTGAATGACTGGAGGATCAGTGACTAAAAGTCCACCGTGGGGATTCCTTAATGGTGCGCCAGGAACCATAGGGGCGAGGAGGAAGGAGTGTCCAACACAGGGCGTAATGAGGAAAAAGAGTTGACTTGAATGAGGGGAGCGATGAAGTGAGTTGGTGGTGAGAGATGGGAGAAGGACAGCCAACTCCGACCTACTTTGGGCTGAAGTAACACAGTGTGAGTCACGACACAGAGACATGTACATCGTGATGCTCACCCACTTATGCATTAAAAGCACATATTAAGCACACGCCCTAATCTCCCACAGGCGTCGGATGGAATGGCTCTCCCTTACAGACAAGTCTGGCCAATTTGCAAAGTTCAACCTCTCATTCCCTCATGCTGTGTCTTACCAATATTCCCTCATTCCTCCCAGCAAGACCTAATTTTGGTCAAAATCCACCATCGTTTCTCTTAGCATTATCTCATTTCATTAAACTGAAAAAGGGGAAGACGTGTAAAAAGATTTTGACTGTCAGCTGCTATACATGGACATGTCTGCACACACTGATCTATATCTCAAACTACACACACACACACACACACATTTTATGGCTTTTGGGATCAGTCTGGGAAGGACGGGTGCAGCGGAGTCAGACAGGACACAGGAAAAGGCCAGGCTGGACCAATCAGCAGCAGCAGAGTACAAATCCCATCAGCCAGACGGACAGATTGTGTTCCAGAAAAGCCAAATTCTCTTGGACAGAGCACAAGCCCCAGGAGACGCGACTTTGTCTGATTACCAAGAAACTTCCTGGACATCAAGCTTATTGTGCTCATATGATAGAAGTGAGACTGATGAAGCTTACCAAGAGTGTTTGTTCAGGCCGGCTGAAAGGAAGTGTCAGAAATAGTATTTATAAAATAGTTTCAGAAAATCATTCCATGAGAGAAGAGACTGTGTTGGCGAGAAAATAAAGTGGGTATTTATCTCAGTTTTATTTCATGCTAGTGTGTCAAATTATGGCTGTGGAGACTGGCGGCAGGCTAATCTACACAGACCTCGTATTTGTACAGGCATCAGATGTAATATCAGGGAGCATGGATGGTTGGGGAGGAAGACTGGGGCGGTTGCAGAGCAGAATAACAACTTTTGGGGTGAAGGAGAAGAAATTTTGTGTTTATGATTTCTTTCTGTGGAGCTCACTCTTGGCAGCTGGATTATCTTTGAGACTTGAGGGTTCCCTGCAGCGCACATGCCAGCCAGCAAGCAGTTGGCATGATGCCCATCTAGACCCAGCATACTCTCGTTAAGTAGTAACCAATGCTGACAGAGTATGGACCACAGACGGAGCGAGACACCCAGGAAGAAAGATGGGGAGCAGTCAGAAGGTCATGTCTGGATGGTAACCCTGAATCTGTGAAACTCTCGCGAGATTTGTTTTTCCTTATTTTGAAGATGTGGGAGAAGTTGGCTTTCAGTGATATACTTATTATTTCAACCCAAAGCACCCTACACCTAACCACATAATTTTGTTGCCTAGGCCTAACCAAACTAACTGAAAACTGAAAGTAATACTAAAAATGAAAATAATATGTTGCCTAACTCTGAAAATATAAAGTCAATGTTGACTTTTGGCTTCACACAGGACAAAAACCTCGATCCTGGATAAAAGTCCATTTTATCCTTTCATCCACCATAACCTTTGGTGACATTGTCGCTCTTTATGCTACATCACCTGACTTCCTGTTTTTGGTAAATCAAGTGTGTATATGCCAGAGTTTTGTAAATCTGGGGCTTAATCTCAACACTACCTTGTCAGAAAGCAGCAGCACACAGTGAATCTACAGAGCAAAAAAACCTGTTGATCCAACGATCTTTAAAGACAGACCACAATACACACACACACACATCTGATAGAACCACATTCAAACACACCTGTGCACACTTTCACTGAAACTTTGCTTTCACTGCCCGCCCTCCCTCCACCTCATTTTTCCCTCCTTATTTTCTAGGCCCGACTCCCTACTCCTCTGGGTTCTCGCACATTCATGCTGAGGTGAGAGGAGCAGATGAAAAGCAGAGGTAATTAGGGAAGCTTTGAGTGTGATTTTATGACTGCAAGAGGCTCTTAGCTTTTCCCCTCTCTCTTCCCTCCTTCCCTTTGTTCTTGCTCTCTTTTCCTAATCCAGCCCGAGCCCTGCAAACTCCAAGGGAAATGCATCCTGCCCTTATGTGTCATTTCTACTCAGGAGACTAGAAAAGGCGTAGTTAAAGCACAAACATGCTTACGACAGACACACACACACACACCGAAACACAGTGAAGTACGCAATGTATTCACTTCACTATTAGGTCCATAAACACGTTTCCCCTCCACCCTGTATGATTAAATGAGACGTGTAGGGATGGATTCCGGATATCCTCCCTAATTTGAGCATGAGCTCATGGTGCAGTGCAATGTCATCCTGTGTCCAAGCATCAGCCTCTAGAGCAATAACCCTGTCGGTCAAAACATCTGCAGAGAAAAATACATGCAGACATGAAGTTAGAGGGGGAAAAAAAAAACATATTATGTGAGAAAGAATGGACTAAAAAGATTACAAGCAAAATGAATGCGAGAACTTCCAGACAAACGCAGAGAGATTGCAATATAGAACGAGAGCAAAGCGATTCATCATTCCTATCACTTGCACACACACATATGCACATGCAGACACATAGGCCCGCGTTTATGACCCATAAATCATCACTATTTAATAAAAAAGACAGTTGTCTTTACATCGTCTGTGTTGCGTAAGCCACCCAGGATGATCCTGACAGTCGAAGTGAAGAAAGCAAAGGAATTTTCAAATTGGTTTCATCTGTGGTGGCTTATAAACAATAAGGCTTTAGGCTAGATATCCTTGTCTGTGTGTCGATACCTGGAGGGGGAGTGAGAAACACTGGTGGTAGGGGTGCAAAGAGAACAGACATGGAAAATACAGTCTACTGTCTCCGAGCAGGCAATCAGGGAGGCTGCAAATTCCCAAAGGGCAGAGAGACAATTACAGTAGGTTGGAATCAGCCACGTGTGAAAGCCCGGGGAGACAAACAGTCACAGGGGGGGGACACACCAAAAGACCATGCAGTCAGTGTTTCTCACTTCTCTTGAGTTTTCTGCATTCTGCCATTAACATCTGAGGCCCTCAAGGATCCCTGTGCCTCAGGACATGATTTTGATCACTTTGTCACTTGCAAACACTCATGCGCATGCTGTCTCCCAGGACAGGAGGGGGGTCTGGAGAGTTCCTGGATGATGAGACAAGGATCAGCTAATTATGTCGCCTCAACGAGAAAAGGCACCGTCCTTGCCATGGCCTCTTTCTCTCTTCTGTCTCTCTCACTCGCTGTCGCGCTTTCTCAAATGAACTCCTTGTCCCTTCTCTGAAGGGCACCTAAAGTTTTAAATGCGACGCACTTTCATTGATGATAGAGAGCTATCTAGGCCAGGAGAATACATTTCTCTGAACAGCACTTGTCAACTCCTGTGAGGAGAACTTGAGCCCTGAGATGGTCATGGTGACTTGCAAGGGTGGTAAATATTGTACATGCTCACATGTCTTTGGTGCACATGTATGCTCACACACACAATGATTAAGATCGCATGTACAAAACGTTTGAACACCCACACTGCACACACACACTGCACACATACACACAGAAACACAGATGTCTTGGCCTTTAGCTGTGGGCCACGTCCCCCTCATATCGATGACACTAGTGATCAAAAGTGTCAGCATTTTCTTGACATCTGCTCCTCAGCAGTGTGAGTATACAGTGTACCCAGATACTTACTCTCTTGCTCATCATTTCCACCTGTCACACACACACGCAAATTGAATTGCCTGCACGACAATTTGCCAACAACCGATTGCTGTATATTGGACTGAACAAGTCATTTATATGAGGGCTTGTTGGATCCGACAGTAAGGCTCTGACCCAACGATTCGACGGATTAACTAGTGACATGGGCAAACAGACATACAAACATATTCTGGTGGCCAATCCATCTGTTCAACTTTCTCTCAGCCAATCAGGAGGCCACAGAGAAGTGTCCTGCTTGTAAGATTACTCCAGATCTGATTGGCTAGAACAGGCCAGCAGGCCAAAGCCCCTGATGGCAGCTCTAAGCTGACCCAGCTTAGACTGGGCTCTGTGGTTGACACCTACCCACCATCAGGCCCCAACACTCATTACCTATCAACCATGGCATGGATTAGGAGAGTCTGTCTGCTTGTGTGTTGGGGGAGATAGGGGAAATCAGGAGAGGGGCTGGCCTGGGTGTATCTGTGTGTAGGTTTTGGGAAAGTTGAAAGGTAGGAGGGAAGATGAAGCAGAGGATACACTGCAGGGGAAGGAAGTTGTTATGTAAAAAGCTGTAACCTGGCTGGGTGATTTAGGGTGTGGCGGTCAGAGGGTAAAAGTGGACGGCAAAAACTGGAGAATCCCAAAGGTCACTGTTTCTGTTTCATATAACGTTTTCTTATTGCAGCATACAATTGAACCTATTCATTTATATTAATACAGTATCGGCATTTGAGGAAAAACATTCTCAGCATTCATAAATGTGGTTTGTGTTTATGGGGTCATACTCATGACATGACAACTCCCACACATGACAAAGCACAGTAGGGCCTTTAGGGCTGTCAAAACAAAGGCAGGCCAACGAAAACACTGAGACACACAGACAGGCGGACACACTCCTCACACACATACACCATCTCCTTTTTAATGGGCATGTCCTCTTGGCTAAACTTTAGCAATCAGCAGGAGCGATTCTGTGTTGAAACAATAAAAGCTAGAGTGTACAAAGAAAACACACACACACATAGGACCTCTGGTTATAAGCGTCAGTTGAATGACAGACAGATGGAAACAAAGACAGAAAATAGTGGCCACATCATGGAAGAATTATCAAATAAACACATCGGATTCACAGCAGAAGAGCAGACATTGCAGCCTGCAGACAACTGGCTATGTGCTGTACTGGGATTGTGATGCAACTGGACAGATACATTACATACAAAAAAAAAAAGAGGCAGGAGAAGAAAGCTACCCACAAACAATTTTTCCACCATCCAGCGTGTGAATAACAGCACCGATGGTCTCGGCCAAAATCATATTCTAATTACTTCATGCGGTATATGAGCCACTTGCTACTTCACATTCCCCTGCAGGCACTCAGACAGCACAGAGACTGTCCTTAGAAGGCCTTGCAAATTGAGGGCCAGTGACATCATCATTTTCGGCACCACCATACTCCAGTTTCTATTGTTATTCCATTGTTATTTTTCCATCTTGGCCTTTTCTGGACATGTGGAACACCTGATCTTCATTCTTCAGACCGGCTCAGACATGAGGTAAGTAGGGAAAGATCTTAATGATGATGAAAAGGACGAATATCAGGAACACTATTCGAACACGGTAACTTCTATTTGTGTAATCAACCTGTCTGTAAAACAACTGTAAGAGGGGTTATCTCCAGCATGCTCTACCTACCTACATAGCCAAACATTTATAGAGGCCGAAATTTCATATCTTGACAGCGTTTTTGTACGTTGAATGCGATGTGACAGTAATATATTCTGTCCAGATGGCATTTACAAGACAAACATGACAGTAATCATTTTCAATGTCATGCCTGAAAATGAGAAATCCTCCATGAGCGTTGCCTAACTGGTTTCATTCTCTATTACCCCATTTGTTCACAAATGATACGACTTTTCCATATTGGAAAACCAAGACCAGTTGTGTTCTTACGTCCATCATAAAAGAGGACTTGGCCAATATGGTACTCTGAGCACTCTATTGTCTTACGAAACTAATTGTATGGTGCCAAAATTCCTGCAACACTAAAAACATCCAAACCATGTATCCCACCCTGTGGCATTGTGTTGGAGGTTTTGAGTAGGAAAAAAATTGATCCGTTCTGGAAACCTTTAGATTTAAATGACACTGCAATTACTAGAGGAAGAGGAAGGACAAGCTTGGGCAACTGGTGCACTGCTCGATTCAGTTGGGCGTTGTACAAAACCCTTTGGCAGGCGAGACCCGTCTGAAACGGGCTTTGTATCTACAGCAGAGGCTTGTTTTTCCGGAACTTAGACATCTGAACTGACCAGGCTACCAAAGAGGCATCGTAACAACAACAAAAAAAATACACCCAAAAATAAACATCAAATGAACAAACAAAAATAATTACTGTGCACAGATTATCTCCTTCTTCAAAACTACTGTAATTTTTTCAAAAAGGTTCCAGTAATTGTTTGCTGTCCTGAGAGTGAGATCAGATAATGACAAAGCAGGCCATCATCCACCAAACAACTAGAGCCTGAGAAAAAGGCCTCTTTACCCTTGCTGATCCTTCTCTGCAATTCTGTCGCTGCCAAACCCACAGAAGAAGGGAAGAGGGGGGAAAGTGAAGCCATGCCCATTTTTTTTGAGCTGCACACTTGCCTGCACGCCAGGGGCACTGAGTAAAAAGTTTTTTTTTCCAACAAATACTGGACAAATAAATATTCCTTGCGAGCAAGAAAATAAACACTAAGTTATTTTGTTTTTATTGCTGAATTTGGATTCAAATAAGGGACATATGTTCAGTTCTAGGTCAGCATGAACCTGGGTCAAGCTTTTTATTTAGATATCCTGGGGTTTAAGGTCCCAGTATCTACCAGGTAGTTCATCAACCACTGAACTGAAGCATCATCCTTTAACAACCCAGTGTCTCAGATCAGTCCCATCCCACCCATGCTTGGCCCCCTTTGTCCCAGAACTTACCCTGGAAGGCATCAGAGTGGCCGGAGAGGAGGTGCTCGAGCTCATAGCTGTAGGAGTGAATGTTGTGGAGAGTTTCTCTTTTTACAGCAAACTGATAGCTCTCCTCCATCTTCCTGGTGCAGCAGGACGGACCCTGGTGCTTACAAACCAACAGATCCACATCTAGGAAAGTCAAGCAGAAAGGGACATATGCTTTTTTAAATTCTTTGAATCAACATTATTTTATCAGGTAAATGGTAACATATACACTAGAGCATATCGAAAGGACATAAAGTCATTTATCCTGTGATATATTTTATAGACACTGTAAATATATATAGTATATATGATTCACCTCTGTGCTGTGCAAATATGTGTGAGTATATGTATAGTGTCCTGAGTATGCACATAGATAGACAGGCCATAACTCCACTGGGAGACAGAGGAGGCACCATGGGAGGGTGAGAAAGTAGACCAAGAATTCATCCACGTTTCCTGCTATAAATACTGTCTCTGCTAAATATATAAATATCTTTGACTCATACGATTGCGCACACGTCCTCAAGACATACATTTGTAAATGCATATATACTGTATGTCCCATAAAAATATAAACTACATGCATGCACTAGCATTTTGCAATGTGAACATGTAGAATATACTGTCCCTCATATGCACATGTACACACACAAGCATATGCACACACACACACACACACACACACACACACACAGAGTAATTTGTGTGAAATCAGCTCTAGAACTAGACAGTCATTAGCCATAATGCTGCAGTTCATAAAAACCACATGAAGGCAATGACCTAACTGCAAATACTACGATCCAAAGAACAGCTCAATCAGGCACAATTACATCAGCTGAAACCCACCCGGCCCTGCCAGTGTCACCTGCTTCTCACCATTGCTACACATATAGACACTGTCATGACATCACTGAGACTGGTCACAATTAGCATGGGCTATTAAAATTGTCCTTTCCCACACATTTCCTTACACAGGGGCATTTTCATAATGCAGAAGTCTGATATGATAACTCATTTTACAGAGGAGGGGGTTTGGACAGGGGTGGCTGGAGGCAGGTGTTGTAACCAGAGCCTAAAGCATGGCCTTAGGACAGACCGCAAGACCAGTGCCTCACTGTCCAAATCCCTCCATGAAACACAATAGGGTTGCATTCTCAATCCCTCTTTCCCTTTCTGCTCCCTCTCCCCCATTTGCCTGGCATATCCTAGTGAGGCCTGGGTGTCTCTTAATTACCCAGTGAGGCTCCATTTGTTCCCATCCCAGAGCCAGACGAGTGAAGTCATAACTGGCTGTCCTGCCCCTTCCAGCTCATTATCTCCATCTCTGTGGCAGTCCCCTCTTTTTATGTTGACACTGTATCCCTGTCGACAGTGTTCCTCTGTAGACAAGGTTTTTGCAAAATCCTGTCCTGATTTTTTTTTGTGCGCATGTGCAAAAGAATATCTAACACTTACCTGGATCATCAGAATATAAATATTGGGCAACCAATTTTAACAAATTACAATGCTACACTTTTGGGCTTACTTCTCCTACTTCTGCGCCGGGCTTAATAGTGATATATATAATATAACTGAAAACCCTAACACTCTATATATTTTACCCCAATTCCAAAAAAGTCCAATTGAAAACAGTACAACAATATATTGAATGTTTGACCTCATCAACTTCAATAATTTCTGGAAATATCTGCTTATTCTAAATTTGATGCTGGCACAATATTTCAAACAAGTTGGGACCACTTAGTTAAACACATCATTGCATAAAGGAGATTACTACATGGGCTCAGGAACACTTTGTAAAACTGTTGACTGTAAACACAACTGTTTTTATTTACATTTTACACCACATCTGAACTTTTTTGGAATCGGGGTTCTAGATTTTGACCAGCTACAAAAGACAATAAGGACATGTTTGTCAATCACACTAGAAATATAAATGCCATGCACAGGTGCGACCTCATCATTGTAGGACAGTGATATTTAATGGATCTGGCTCCTGAAAAGCCGACTGAAGGCCACATGAAAAAGATGTCCCTCTTGTCAAATATTGGCTGCCTGTTTAAAGTGATTTCAATTCTGTTTGAAGGTTGTCAATTCACTATATTTGGTGTCTGTCGTCTCTCCCCTTCTGTCCCTGACCCTGTTCTCCTCACTGCCTGGCTCTTTCTCTCCTTTGTGTTGGTGTGTTATCTGTGATATGAAACTAATATCCAGGGACTCACAGTGGAATCCAGCCTGGCCTCTCCGTCCCTTGTGAGTAGCTGCATGGAGTAAGTGATACTCAGAAAGACTTTGACTGTTAAAGCCACCACAGCAGTCAGGACAGGCTGACTGGGTCACGAATATACCAGGCCGCTTTTCTGGAATCATTAGAAGTCATGTCACTGCTTGTATGTCCAACAGCAAACATATTGCTGAGTGCGTTCTTTTGCACCTTTAAAAATATTTTACATGCAATATATTAACAAAAAGCATTTCAATGACTGTTGCCCGAAGGACAAACTAAAATTTGTATTGAGGACTCAGGGAAGCAGTCTTCCAAGGACTCTAAGAGTCACTGAAGTCTACATGTAGGACGCAACTATTAATATCTGACTGCCTTGTTTTTGCGTAACATGTATTTTTTAACCATACTTTCAGTATACAGAATACAAAACTATACAAAGCTGTAAAAGGCACTGACTTCTCCTTAAACATAGTCATGTTTTCTTTCATGAAATTAAAGCATTCTGTGCACTGAGGGTTTTATAAAGTGTTCGATGTCAACTTAAAAACAAATATTTTCAAATTCCAAATATCTCCACAGTTTCTCATGTTCTTTCAGTCAAAATTTAGTGGCACCTTTGGCAACAATAACAGTTTTGAACATCTGGACAGTGGAATTTTCCCCCATTATTCTTTGCAAAACCACTTAAGAACTGACAAACTGCTTTGGGAGCATGACTCAACAACAATTTTCATGTCTTGCCTCAAATGTTCGATTGGGTGGATTGGAATGATCCCTGACATGACAAGGAAAGAAGATCGATATTGTTGCTTTCAAGACATTCCTGCGTAAGTTTGGCTTTGTGTTTGGACTTGTTATCTTGCGGGAAAATAAGCCATGATATCATTGGAGTACGCTTCCACTTTACTTTCATTTTGGCACTCTGCCATAAAAGCTGCGACTGGTGAAGCGCCCGGGCCACGCTTATTGTATGCACCCTCTCTCCAGTCCTCCGGTCATAGAGTCTTGCGGCTTAATGGAAAAAAATGCATAAAACAAACCCCACAACTACAGCTGAAGGGCCAATAAATGTCTTGATTTTAGCAATGAATTCTGACCATGCTACAATAGTTGAGGGTCGAGCGCTGTCAAAGCAACTTGCGGTCCCTTCGCAACAACTTCTGTGGCATTGTTTTTATTTTCTTTTTTTAGGTCAACTTTACTGCGATCCGAGTCCTTGTTATTTTTGTCCTTCACATAACTGGTGCTTTTTCATAACCTTGTTGTGGAGTTTGTCTTCATGATGTAGTTTTTGCCTAGAAATTCACCAACCAGTTGTTGAACATTACAGATATTGCAGCATTTCACAGACACCACACTCTGATTACAGTCATCTCTTTAAAATATTACACCCTTTTACAATTTTACAATTTTATTTAGCAGATGCTTTTATCCAAAGCGCCGTGCATCTGAGAGTAGATACAACACAAGCAAGGATCTGGTCAGGAAAAAAACAACATGGATAAGTGCCATAAAACAATCAAGTGAGATGCACAGTTGGCTATGCCAATGTCGATTAAGGTGTGTTATCAATGTAAATACTTATGCAAAAACAATTTTTGTGAGACTACAGATGATAACTAACTGATCTCTGAAGCAGTCAGTACAGCTATTTGTCTGATTCCACATAATTCCAATGGTCCAAGGAGACTGAACTCTACAGGTCCTTTGTGATTAGTCCTCACTACGTACGCTAGTCTTTCTGCCTGAACGAACTTTGGTCTCCAGACTGGGTGTCAACTCTGAATCCTAATTCGCTTAATCGTCTGCAGGTGACAAATACCTCTGGAGTAATTTGCCGTATTAAAGCCATGGCTCAGGGGTCTTGACTTGTTAGTCGCAATCCCTTCAGCAACACCTCAGTGCCCTTCATTGCACAAGTCAAAACTCCTGAGCGGAGAAACTCTACCACTGTATAATTGCCCTGCTAACTCACATGCCATTCTCAATATGTGGTACTACAGTAGCAGAGCAGAACAGTATACTGCTGAGATGGTTATGTTATTACCACCCTGTTCAAACACACATGCAGAAACTCCTGCTCTCATAAAATGATTTATATGCAGCTCACGTCTCCTCAATATGGTATGGGAACTTTGTTTTGATTTGGAATGTGTTGACGACTGGGAGGATTGTGGTTTCCTGATGCTGCTGTTTTAATATTTTTCTGAGAACACGAATAACTTTGTTAGAAAGTAGCCAATTAATGCAGTTACCCCTCTCCTGCCTCAGGAAGCCAGATCCCTTTGAAGTTCCCAGATCCACTGAACATACAGTATATTTACTCTGTACAGATTTGCTGTGTTTTGGATGGACCACGTTGAATGAAAACACATCTCAGAGGGTCTCGGCCTCATACCTGCATTTTTGGACGACCTTGAAACTCAACTGGAATGTTTAGATTTCCCAGACCCCAAGCTGGAACTGCCTACAGCGAGTGGGACAGGGTCCAAAGCCAAGCCAGAGGGCAGAGGTTGGACTGACAGAGCTTAGAGAGAGAAGTCTGGTGGGTAGACGGATGCAGATTGGGTAAAGCAACATTATATTTAAAGGATGCTCAGCCACTGGCAGAGTAATTACGTTAACATTCAAGATAATCTGTTGAACGTTCCCTCTCAGAAACCAGCTCTCCTCTCATGTAATATTTTTATTCCTAGAGCACAGGAATGTTCGTCTTCTCTAGATGGTTATATTATGAGGTAGATGATATACTTGGCCGTATAATAACCTCATAAAATTGCATCCGCCTCTACCACAGTAGCGAGTCAGGAGGGTAAGATCGCACACAATCCACTGAAACACAAGATAGACTTAGGCGGAAATCCAATAAGAGATGTTGTGTCGAGACTGACTCAGACAGAGTAATCAGCTTCAGACTGGGGCAACACTGGTAAGACTGGAATGTTTGGGGTGGACTGGAAAAAGAGCATCTGAGGTCCTTGTCAGTTCAATAATCTGCACTACAGTCTTTTCACTTGAAGACACAGCCCGAGAAGCTGTTTATTTTACCATCAGTGTATTTTTATTCTACTAGCTTCAGTGTTACAAAACGGGAGATGTTCTATTTGATTTTCACATTAGACTGAAGTAGGCAGTTGAGAGAGGGCCAGGAAAAGAAAACACAGATGCTCAGTGATTTTAAGTGTGTCTGGAGTAGGTGTGCACCATGTGTTACTCTCTCAGTGAGAAAGTCCAAGTTAAAAAGGGAATCAAAATAACTGCAGCCAATCAAAGAGCTTGCAGAGCTTGCCAAGGCTTTTGATGCTGTAACTGGTTAAGGATGTGGCGACATGTGATAACACACTGTGTTCCCACTCCCTTGCTATTAACACATGACCCTGCTTGCATTCAAGATATAAGACACTTTCTCTTTCACTCTAAAATAGCTGTTAATGACTCAGTAAATCAGAGAATGGGAGTAGAGTAGTACGTTGGGAAAAAAAGGGATCTGTGTGTGGTACAAACACAATCAGATAAGCCCTGCTCAATCAGATAGTGTTAACTGAGCTGTGAAATAGGTTGATCATATCTGGGGACATTATCCAAGAAGCCAACTGTAGAAGTAGCCTGTCTGTGAACAGCACTGCGAGCCGTCTGCTTTCCAAATGACCTACCTCCAATGGGCTATATCAGCACCCAGTGGTAATCTCAATATGGAGTGTTTGGCTGTGCACCACCGTACCAAAGTGGCCATAACTCTTCAAAATAATCACAGGATAAGCAACTTCATGTCAGTCATTATCTAAGTTTCCTTGATGTTGAATCTGGCACGGACATAAAGTCACTCTTTATACAGTGTGGCCAGGAGAACAAACATTTAATGTCTGCGAAGCAAATATTTTCATCTGAAATAATTCAACACAAAGACATGCACTATTTGTAAAATACTCCAGTCTTTCTTACTCATTACCACAGCTTAGACACAGACTTGCAATTAAGTTTCTTTCCACTATAAACTACAAGTGCCTTTCAATTACATTCTAGTTTAGAGCTGGATTCACCTATAAAGAGTGACATTTTATAATATTCCTACTAAAAGAAAAGAACATCAATCGTAGGAATTAATTCAAACAGAACTTTCACTTGTAGTGAAAATGCATTAAAGTACTTTGATACTCTCTTAAGTAAAGAATCTAGTAGCTCTTCCACTGTTGCTTGTCAACGTGAGAATACAGTGCTCTTCACAATAATAAAGGCACTATCACTGCTTATTCATGCTTTCTTTGGATACAAGAATTAACTACAAAAAAATGTTGACTTTTTCTTCAGCCTTTTCATACTGTACGGTAAAAGTGCAACAGTTTTATATAACATCATATCCAATTGGCCGGCTTTTAGCTTCCCTGCTGCCACACTCCTGGCGCTTGGTGAGAAATCCGTTCACCTCACATGAATGAAATGCAGCACTGTGTCCTAAAACAAACATCAGGCTGTGAAAAGAGCTGAAGTTTTGCCACTTCAAATTTCAAGACTTGCTTTTGTTGGCATTTGATCTGAGAACTGAAGCAGAGTAGCATAATTGTGTACACACACACGCATATACGCCAAATATCCCACTCTAACACCCCCTTCTATTGGTCAAAGCTTTGAAGACGAGATTGCGCCTGACCCAAAACAACCTCGCGAGGGTAAGTACAAATAAAAAGCAAAATAAGATAGAAGCCTGAAATGCACTGGTGATGCTCCAGCAGTGTTTAATTAGCTGTGAGGGGAAGGAACAGCAGAGAGGGGGTGAAGTGTCAATGCACAAAAATGTAGTTCACCACACCTTGTAAACAACCATAAATATTTATATCAATTAATAGTCTGGATCAAGTTTGCATCTCGATCACATTATATCTATAGCTAATAATAACTCAGAAATAATAATTATAATAACTATAGAGGGTGTGTCTCAATAAAATATTTTACTGGAAGATCAGAGGTGAGGAGAGAAAATTCATAAAAATGGAAGATGACTTCATGCCTTTCACATCATACCGTGTATATGCTTCTGTTGACTCACTGTCAGGTAAAATGCACATCAACAGCTGCGACGGCAGACAGAGATACTCATACGTAGCTTCTGCCAACGTGCTGCAGACTGTAAAAGCTAGTCATGCAAGCCTTGCTCCAGACTGCTGACATCCTCAGAAGACCAAGGTCCTTCCGTTGTCTTTAAGAGCTAACGCTAAACTACTGCTTGTAATGAAACTGGCATCCTCTGTTGCTAGTAGTGACACCCTGCTAAACAAACATATCAAGTGGATTGGATGCACCTCGAGGTATGCTTCCCACTCAGCTATCTATTGCTCTTCTCCCTGTTACAGCTTGCAGACTCAGACTGGGGGATACTTAAGCTGCCACCAACCTGCATGTGACACTATTGCAGCAAGAATTAAGGTCTGTGGTCATACAGAAAGTTGGAAGTTGAATATCTACTTGCATTTGAGTGCTTACAAGGAAAAATGTACTTATAACTTAGAGGCTAAAAGTCCCACAATAAAAGAAAAATAGATTTACAACAACCATTAAACATTTTGGAGACTTTGGCAAAAAATATAATAATTGCATTCACTAAATTGCCCAACTTCAAATATGACATTTGAAATGACCCCACAAAGAAGAAGCCTGACAAAATTAGTGATAAGTGATGAAGTCTCTATCCTTGCAGGGGAACTTTCAAGCAAAACTAGCATAGTTGAACCAAAGCCTAAACCCGCTCCAAACGTGTTTGGCCTCCAAAACAGATTTGGAACCAATGTTTATCCTCATAAAATATCCTTTTCCTCAGTGTGCAGGAAGAAAGCACATACCACAGAACCTTCAAGGCATTGGAAGCTGCTTTCAAGCATCATGCTGACAAAAAAATCTAACAGAAGACAGGAAAGATTTCTTGGGAACCATGTCAGCAGAAGTGCCAAAAGACTATATGGGCCTGTTTTAAGAGTCTGGAACATCTACTCTTGTAAACTGTGGCTCCTGAGCTCAAGTGCATGCAGGCGTCAAGAGTTGATGGTGGCTCACTTCTGCAAATCAGTCCCAAGATCGCAAATCAATCACTCCCTCCTATTGCGAGCACAGTATTGTAGCCTCTTTAATCCGCAGAGATTAAACCATAAGAGACCTCTGCATCACACTAGACTTGCTCCAGCTCCAAAAACCCCTGCCTCAGCAGCTTGTGAGTGTGTTCCAAGGCTTTCTGCCAAAAGAAATTTGCAAAATAATTGTTTAATCTCTCCAAACAGCCTGCTTGTGATAAGCAGCTGGGTGGCACATGAAGCCGTGGAGAGAATCAAGAGGCTCTGATGCTTTCAAGCAGACAGATCAGATGGAGCCCATACATTGGGTGACTGAAATTTCGCATACTAATGTACAGACACATGTTTTTGGGAGGAAAAAAAACTCCAAGATGTTCAGAATATACAGTCGATTTCATGCAAATCGACTGAAAAGCATTGTTAAGACATTTCTATTACTTCTAGATAGTTTCAGATTTGGTCTTGGGTTATATTGTTTAGAATAGAACCCACTATAACCACCAACAGGCAACATAGTTACTTTACCTTTAAAAGCCTCTTCATCAAACATGATTTATATGAGAGGAGACAATATGACAAAAGTGAAGCAGTATATGCTCTATCTCTTAGCCATTCAGTCTGCTGTCACTTGAGTGGGCTTCTGGGAGACCACTCACAGTGCATGTGTACTGACCCACGTGTGTTTTTGACAGAATAGTTAGAAGCACTGGACATAATTTAAAAGCTGTTTTAGGAGGGAAAAAAGAGGTAAAAATTTGCACATGGCATTTGCTGAAATCAGACTGTGACTCAAGCTCAATGTGTGACTTCTAGCAAGATCTGCGATGTTTGCATTGGCCACCCTCTCTGCGAGGTGCCAAACCCCGGTGGCTCACCTGTGCCAGGTGTCTCCGGGACGCGGTGCAGCGGCCCGACCTGCCGCAGCTGGAAAGCGGTTCTCACTTCATGACAGCTGTACGCGTCCGCCCGGAGCACGGCCGCCGCAAACAGGACCGCAGACACAATCCAGAGAGAGTTCACGCGTGGGCATATTCCTCGGGACATTGCCGCATCTCACACCAGGTATTCCCCGTGGATATCCTCCTGTGTAGCCTGACTG
This sequence comes from Centropyge bicolor, assembly GCA_037975185.1. Taxonomy (NCBI): domain Eukaryota; kingdom Metazoa; phylum Chordata; class Actinopteri; family Pomacanthidae; genus Centropyge; species Centropyge bicolor. Next base: position 1,507,663 of record JBBMOC010000023.1, on the reverse strand, counting down.
CAAACTGTGGGACGGGGCTGGAAATAGACGGCGCTCAAGTGCGATGAAGCGACGATGAGTTTCAGCATCTGACAATCGTTTCCGTCTGATGTTCACATTATTGGTGGGGATGAGTGTGAGCGCCTCGCAGCACAGGTCTGGGATCTTCTCTTGGACAGATGAAGACTGGTGTGTTGGTGTGTGTGTGTGTGTGTGTGTGTGTGTGTGTGTGTGGTGTATGTGTGTGTGTGTCCAGTGGTCGGCTGTCTGCACGCCTGTTTCCCTGCGCGCACACACTCCCCTCCCTCTCTGTTGACTTCAGCTGAGTGGCCCGACTCAAACTCACTGTATGTCACTATATGGATTTGCACTTGTCTTATATCAACACAAAACAATTCAAAAAGTTCATTTTATGTATTTCACTCAAAGCATTTGCATAATCGAAATCGACTTTTTTGTCTCCTTCTGGACACTTTCTAATTCTAAGCTTACGACTGTTACAATTGAATGATACAAAACAGAACATTATTATGCTAAATCAACCACTATTGAATTAGTATTATAATTCCATTGACCTACTTCTGATCTACAAATTAAAATAAAATGTCATCAAATCAAATCATGCTTGATCATGTTTGTTCCTGTAACAGAGCCAAAGATTACACTTGTTTTCAACTAAGGGAGATACAAACTGATACAACCCCCCCACCCCCACCCCCACTACTACAATTAAAGGATCATAGGTTATTAAAAACGTTTAAGAGGACATTAAGTTTTCCATCTATTTTTTCTCTTCTTTATCAAGACTTGAATTTATAAGCAAATTGACTATAGGTCAATATACTTTGATGCGAATTAAATATGTATTGGAGGTGGGAAAAGAACAGGACATTTTATTTGGTCTTCTGAGGATGCTGATTGTTGCATCTAATTCTCCTGCAACAGGGAGAATCCTGTGCTGTTGCTGAAGTCACTGTCAACACTTGTAATTTGATTTACATCCCTGCCATCTACTGGCGAAAACGATTATTATAAAAGCAACAAAAAGCAACCCAGACTGATTTGCCTCCCACAATATTATGTTCCATCTGAGCTTTGCAGCCTTGAATGTCACGTTTTATATACTTCAAATATAATCAATTAAATTGTCATTACCTGTCATGGTGGTTTTTTGGGGGGATTTGGTGTTCAATACTTTAAATTAATTTCAAATTTAGACAGCAAACCCAGAGAGAGAGCACATTATGAACATAGTCTATAATTATGATTATGACTATGATATGATGAAGCTGTAGCACACATAACCGGACACATGATTATAAAAATTTAATTAGTCTACAACTCAGTATTTTTCAAAAAATGACAGTTGTTTTCATGTAGCATGGCAGGGAGGTATTAGGTTTCTAATGCATTTAAGTGTTTTGCAATCATTTTGAAAGTTTGTCACAACATTAATGTTACTTTGTACTGTACGGCTCCTTTATTGTCAAATACTACCCTCTTCTGTACAGATATAGTACTACATTGGTGGTGAGCTGCCAACTGTTGTCAAAACTAGACTAAAATAGAAAAAATATTATTAGTTATTATTTAAGTTATTATTGTGATGTAACTCAGTTGTATGAAGCTGTTAATATGAACAAAGGGCAACATTTTCATTTCAACTTTGGGGGAGAGATCCACTGGGAACTGCTCAAGCTCCTAGAATCACTGTCATTACTGGTGAGAGCAATGCTGATTTAATGGAGTTATTCATATGTATATACACTTGTATTACATGTAACCTTATGGCACATCCTGACCTGTGCTGTGAATTGAGAAAGACTAAATGGCATGCTTGCTGTAATTCTAACTTATACTTAAAGCAAGTACAGGATAAAGCTCAGGCAGTGAAAATGTCAACAAATAAATCAGCTTCCAGAGCAGCACAAAAACCTGGTGTCCTGATCAAATGACAGCTGATGGCTTTACAAACCCTTGAGCATGTAAGCCTGAGCAATAATGTCAGCAATCCAGTTAGAGCCTCTACTTGGACAAGAAACCACCCATCACGTGGCCTCCACAACACACAAACAGCTGCTGCCGCAATATACACTTTAAGAACTTTAACGGGGCAGACACTGACATTTGCTCTTCTCCAGTGGCTTGGAAGTAAAAGTAGCCAGACTATAGAGCTGGTCTTTTAGGAATAAAACAGTGGCAAGCTCACAAAGTAAAGCCACATCAATCAGAATTACAACAAAAACAAAGAACAATGCACGAAGTCACTAGAGCTCTTGTGAGGACGTCTGAGCGTATATAGGTAGCCTCCTCAGGTTTGTCTGGTTGAGGAGTTTAAATGTTGGTGGCCACTCTCTCTTAAGAACAGGCAAGTCAGTCAGTAGTGTCTGTAACAACTTCTGTAAGCACCACTCACAGTTTCCTCGCTGTACTGGGATGCTTCAACTAGCCAGAGAAAGAACTGAGGTTCGACTCAGACTAGTGCAATGCTGCTACCCAATGAGTGACATTAACATTGTCAGGTGGTGTGTATTACTGGATATGAACTTGGATGTTTCTCTGTGTGAAAAGAAACCAAACCAATGGGAAAATGCCCTATGTCCACCAACTGCTTCTGGCCAGAGCAAACAAACTATAGGTGAGAAAACAGAGCATGTAATTTTAAAGCATTCCAGTAGAAGGTGCTCTTGAGTATAGACTGAGTTGACCTGATTGCAGGTGATATTCTAATGTACACAGGTGATTGTGGTCCTCCAGAGGTAAAACACAGCAGTAAATAATCTGGGTGGGGGGGTGACAGAAGATATAGCCTCTGTAGGAGAGGCCAAAGCATTTCATCAAGAAGTCTGTATTGGTACCATGTCCTCAATGGTTGGTTTGAAAACAGCTGCAGTGGCTCATCCTGCTCACCCTGTCTGTTTATGTAGGATCATCTAGGGCTAAGCTTAGCACAGTTGAAGGCTGTTTGGCCAGGTACATGCCAACACATCTTGAGTCAACAGCTGGTCAGTTCAAAGTGGTAAACCAACAAGGGCCAATTCAGTAAATGATTCAGAGGCAAACAGAGGCTCCTCCTGCTCTATCTGTACCAGATGATGTACTACTTCTGGGTTCATTCTCGTCAAGGAAGCCCTCAGCAGAAGTTTAAAAAGTGCTACACCAGTACTTTAGATTATCTTCCAGTCCTGGAAGGCAAACATGTTCTTAATTAGTCTTAAGATCTCAACATGTTTAATGTGAACAATCAACAAATCAAGTGAATTATAATGATCCAATCTGAAGCCTGGGGGCCAATGTAAGAACTGCCATTTCAAAAATAACATTTCACCATAGGAGTGCTGTTAATTTATTACAGTGTACAATAATTGATCAATATAAGTAGACATTCTTTTATAGCATTTGGCTTAGATTTCTGCTTTCCTTGCCTAAACGAGCCAAAAGACATGTGTTGGATAAGAGATCAGACTTTTGCTTTCACCCCTCACAATCAGCAAATGATCTGATCACACCACAGTACTGATGTAGTGACAGCATACAGAAGGGGTTGCAGCTGGCTAACTTTGTTTAAGGGACTGGAAATTCATTTGCAGATAATCTAAATTTAATGTGTAACTGAAGTTGCTGTCAGATTAAACAGCTGTGCTATACATCCTGCCAGCAGAACTAGACAGCTGAACATTTGTGCAGCCTAAGGAGAACAGGGACAAAGCTCCAACAGGCCAAATTATAAGATAGTTGTCATATAAAGTGAATACAAACAATGATACCAAAACAACTTGCATGCAAGATGACAAAAAGAAAATGAATGGGTGTGTGGCTCTATTATGAAACCACCTAATACAGATAAATTAGTGTGACTTTGTTGTCTACAGTGTTAGGTCTCAACACATGTGTCCGGTGGTGGAAATCTATGTGTTGGATGTCTTCTGTGGTGGTCAGGAGGAATGAAACAGAACAATACAAAAAGAAGAAGTTCTCACCTGTTCTTCACATCCCTAGCTGTTTTCATCTTTGTGACCTTGAAGTAACTGTAAATGAAATCCGCACACAAGATTCTGTCCTGTCAGTGCCACAATCTCTCTGAAGCTGGAAGGAAAAACACATTAATCATATCATGTTCTAAAGTGCAATACACTTGTGCAAGGTCAGCATATGACACAGATCAATGTTTAGTTAGCTAAAGAAGAAGAGCTAATGCTTCAAATTAGTGCGAGCTGACTAAGTAGCTAGTGGTAACTAATAGCTAGCTACCTGAGATGAGCTGGAGCAAAGGTTAGAAGTGTTATTGGTAGATGGTCCTTCATATGGTCGATGCTAGCTAAGCAAACAGACTCTGTAACAGGTCTGAAATGTGCTAAATATTGAGAGTCGCCGCTAACACCTGTTCCTGCTAACTATTAGCATTAACTGCTCACTATAGCTAACGTTGCTAACTAACGAGTCTTGGTGTCGCTCACATTTTTATCGTTTAATACAGTTACAGCTTCAGGCAGTTGGAGGACGTACTTTTTCTCAAGAAGACCTAAGTATATATTTAGAGTACTTGTACTTTACTTTTATACTTAAACTCTATACTTCTACTACATCTCAGTGGTGGTATTGTTTTACTCCACTACATTTGTTTACTAGTTACTTTTCTGATTACATATTTTTCTGTCCACCGTGTCTTTATCTGAAAAATTGGTTGTGATTTTGAATTTGAAATGTCTGAAAAAAAGATTTACTGTCCGTTTATGGTTTGTGAAAATACAGCTGCTTCTTAAAACAAATCGACGTTTTTAAAATAGTAAGTTGAAAGTTTCCCAAAAGACAGTGACACTACAAACATGATGATCTCATAGAATGGATGTATTGCTGTCAACTCACAACAGTAGATAAAGTAGTTAAAACCAGCTCAACCTGAAACATCAACATACGTCAGTAAAAAAAAAAAAAAAAACATCTTACACATTAATTCGCAGCTAATATAATTAACAAACATCATATATAATACAACTTTTTTTTAAAATCAGTCCAACCGCCAAAGCCACAGTTCTAGATGAGCAATGCTACAAATTCCAGTCAAATATTCAATATACTGTAGGATAGTATTGGACATTTTCATATAACTTTCTTTTTCTTAATTTGAAATAGTCACTTCAAGCGTTTGTAAACTTGGCCAGCAGATGGCGCCAGTAACCTCACTTAGACACCCTTGATGCTCATTTATGCAGGTTAAGTATTCTGTGCTAAGTACCATTAACATAGTCCAAAACAAGGTCAATAGAAGGTGATGATGTGCTCTTAAATTTTAACCTGTCTGAGGTGAGAGTAAGTCACTGTTTTCTCTGCAGCCAGCATAGACTTTACTTGAAAGCCAGACCTTATTTTGATCTAACATAATCTCCTGAATCCCTAGTTATTGGTTGGTAGTAGGTCATCAGTCACCATCCTCACAGTCATCACATAAAACATGATATTTAGAGAGCATCAGTTTATTATCAGGGGAAGGACAATATCTATCAGTATTTACACCATAATCAGAAACCTGTCTATGTCCTCATCTCAGCCTTCTTTTAACCATATGACAGTGATCATGAACACAACTGTGATACCCTCTGTTGCCAATTAAGCCTATCCAATCCTTGGACCAGCACAGGAAGGATGAAGTGGCTGCAGCAGTCGTGGTAGGAGATCCTTCATTCTCTGTTCTCATGCTGAGTCTGAGTCCCGTAGTTAGTAGACAATCTCTGGGGGCTTTAGCCCATCAGTTCTGGCCCTCTAAACTGGGGATTTAAGGGGCTTAGAGTGGGTTAAACCCCCAAGATTGGAGCCCTCAACCGCCTGTTTGAGAGATTACGCTATTCAGTCTCCCATTTTCACCCCTCTGTCTTGGTGGAACAGTGGGAAGTGTGGACGGTGGTCGTTAGAGACATGCCTCAGCTTGACATCTCTGGAGGGAGGAAGTGGTGATAAATGAGTGTTGAGAAGCTTGATTAAGGGGAACATTACCTCATGCTGTGCAGCTCAATTCTTAAGGGCATGTGGAAAAGATTTTGGTACAAAAGGAAAAAAAAAAAATAATGGAGCATGTTGCATTTAGTAATTCTTAAATAAGCTATGCTGTGCATTCAGTAGGAAAGGAGTGCATCAATTTACAATACGTGCACGCATATGTGAATTGTGGAGTGGTCAAACGTCTGCACATTGCTGGCCAGAGCAAGAACCTTATGCTCCATTTCTCTCGGGTGGAGATGTGAGGAGTGGAAGTAAGGCGTGCTGCATCTTTAATGAGAGTCTGACATATTCGGTGCTACTGTCTCACTATCTGTCCTGCCAGTGCCTTCTGCTTCATCCTCCTCACCTGCATGGCACTGCCAGGGAGGACAGAAAACAGAGAATGCCACTAAGCCTCACAGACACTTTCAATAAGCTGGAAGCCACCCCACGCCCTCCTCAGACGCAGCTACCATTTACTGTAGCAGCATGTGTAGGTGCCAATCTCTGATGGAAATCAATCACACTTAATCAAACCTTGTAAAGCAGAGTCCGTGCTCTATTTATAACGACTCAGTTTCCTCAGTGGCATTTAATTGATTGGTATAATGGTTTTTATAGACTCTTCATTAGCCTGTTACAGCAGGGGATCAATACAACATCATTACGTGCATGATTGAACCGAGTACCAGGCATCTGCTCTAGGGCACATTGGTCTGTAAACAGTCATTAATGTCACAATGTTCCACTTTATACATGAACTGTCCAGATTAGTTTGCCAGACAGATTGGCTGTCTGCATGGTAGTGGCTTGATAGTGAACGAATGAGGGAAATAATATCTAACCACAAAATGAATCCAATGTATTGTGATCAGCCACTAGATGGTCACTGGAAGATGTGAGGCTTCTTGCATCACAGATTTCTATGTATGCATTTATGTACATTAAGTACTCATTGACCTATTGCACCTCATGTAATCACAGCAAATGTATTGAATAGTAGTATCATAGCAAAATACTTAAATCCCCCTAATGAACATATACAAAAATAAAATCCAGCTACACATGAATTTGAATACAGTAAAACATGCAATTATTAATGTATTCAGGCAGTTTGGATGCCTTTCTCTCTGAATGCAAGTCTTTGTGCGTCTGCAAGTGTGTGTGAACTGAAAAGTTCCAGGCGTCTTATTTCACCCTTCATTCTGTCCCTGAGGGAGTGTCCTCCACTGTTCACAAAACAAAGTACTGTTGTGCACATAGGTGGAAAAATTTGTTTAACCCATTCACCCCTGAGATTTCCTCACTGTCTGTGTTCATTGAACTCTGATAGGATCTAAATACTTCCTTTGAGATCGTACACATGGGCCGTGCACTGAGGTCAGATCAGGCCCTTTGTGTACATGAGCATGTGCACGGGTGCGTGTGCTGACTTGGTCTGGATAGAGTGACGTGCTTTGTGCGTGACCGGCCGACCGCATCCCTCACAATGGGCAGAAAAAGGGGGTGACTACCTTTTTGACATAGCGTTTTAACGCAGTGAGATCATAGCAATTGGCTATTTATGGGAAGTGGCATGGTGTTATGAGAAGAGTGTTTGAACTGGGTGCAGAGGAATACTGTTCACCCTATTTCACCTTTCCTCTCCTCACTCCAAAACAGGTGCCTATTTGTGTAATCATATGCAATCCAGCACAGTGGTTCATCCCCAGCCCTGCTGAACTCACCAGTGTGTTGTTGCTCTTTTTGGCTCCCCCTCCCCTTGCTTTATTTTTAACATCGTTATCCCCTTCACTCCTCTAAACTGGCCAACCACATGTTTTTGAAAACTGATTTGGGTGCCTTCGACCTCCCACTCCAACGCCCTCTCCCCCCTGCAAAGTGCGAGACATAGCCAGGGATAGAGGGCGGGGGAAAGTGAGGGGGGGGAGAAGGGCGGGGGTTAAGAGAAATGGAGGGAAGGGTTGATGAAAACAACAGATCTCTGCTCCCTAATCCTTTTGTGTCGACGGTGTTAATCCATCCGAGCAAACCCAGCCCCCCCCCACCCCCACCCGCTCCACTCACCCTACCTCAACCCCTGCTTCTGCACCATATACCAGGCAGTCCCACCACATAAACAACCGACAGCACTACTGAAACCGATACTCGTCCCCCAGACAGTCGAGCAGAAGTACACGACAGCCGCAGTAGCCCCCCTGACAAACACGCAACTCAGACTCAACTCTGTCCCTGCTTTCATCCTGTTCATCTTTGTGACCACTGGGAACAAGTCTCTATTCTGGATCGCCTGCTTTTGTTTGTTTATGCAAACATATTTTAATCTTGCATCAGCGTGTCAGTGTGTGTGTATTGGAAATTGCAAAGTACTCTTTTCCATTTTTGTGTATTTTGCTCTCGTGCATTTGCTCCTCTTTGTTTTGTTCTGCTTTGTTTTGGCTACTGTACATGTAATGAATGCACTTGAGAGCAACACGGTGTATTCACTGCAAGTGTTTTTGTGTCGTGGTCTTGTTTACGAGCTGTAAGAGAGAGAAGAGGGGAGGGGGGGGAGGGGGGGCGGAGGGGAGGGAGAGCGCAGTGGTTGCCGGGGGAAGAGGAGGTTGTGTCTAATGAGGTCACACCCTGGCAAACCAGTGACTCCTCCCACTCAGCTCCCCCCCACCCCTCCTGCCTCCCCCATCTTTCCACTTGGTCCCCTCTGAGTGTGCCCACCCATTCAAGCCCCCCTCCTCAACCCCTGACGGAGAGAGCTCTCCGTGGTGCTGAAAACAGAAAAACACATCCAGGCTCCAGTTACAGTGCAGCTGCGAGGGGAAGGCAGGCGAGACACACGAGAGACAAAAACATAAAGCGACTACTTGGACAAAGAGGCTGGGGTATGAGTGCTTGTGAGGATGAGTTGAAAAGCGCAGGGGGAGAGAAATAGGAGTGGAGGAAATGCAAGGAGAGAGAGAGAGGGAGAGTGGATGACGCTCTAGTGGAAGGTGGCTACAGTCGGCAGTGGGCGTGTTCTTCTTGTTGTGATCTATAGTTGGGAAGCCCGGTGTCATCTGCTTAAGCACAGACCGACTGTACAGACCTTTGTGGACGGGCAGGACGGAGGGAGCCGGCAGGGAAAGCCATGACTGGAAACGCACACTGCTCTGCTTTACCTCAGTCTCAACCTTCAGGGCACCGTGGATGAGGATTCCTTTCACCTGTGCAACGCTCTGAGACATTTTGTCAATTCTGACAGTAAAGCAGAAGGAGTGACTGAGTGACTGGTCTGCCACTGCAAAGAGGAGTTTGATGTGAGCGCCTGTTAGTGTGTATTTGTGTCATGCTTGTGGTTGCGGGTGCGGTCTGTTGTTACGCTGCGTCTTCCTTCTATCTCTAGCATGTGCAGATGTGCGGAGCAGTGAAGCTGGCACCTGGCTTGGAGTTTGGCACCACCTGGACTGGAGGGGTCGCATCTCCCTTTTGTGCCCAGGGGAGGGAGCATTGGGCTGGGCACCCAATGGCCTACCTCCCCATTAGCACCAGCCTTATCCTGGGTCACACGGACTCCCTCTAGCAAGTTAATCAGTTGGACCATACAATGGATGGATGCCTATGTGGATTTAAGTGGAATAGTGCACTGGTGCTCCAGCATAGGTCAGAGTTCACTAGCGTGCACTGGGCTCATCAGGGGAAGACAGAAGACACGTTGGTCCACAAACCAGCAGGGACACAGCCCCATTGTAAGTATGCATCAAAACACTGGCTTATACACAACAGTGACCTACAAACCTACAAAGATATACTATTATACACATCATAATGCATGCACAAGTGTTTCTTGAAGTCCACACTAAAACCCAAAGGTAGAGCAGCCAAGTGTAGCACCTGTGCCTGGATTTACAGGTTAATCTTTGGCCCACTGTACTGCACTGATTTCTGTCTGTGTGAGTGTGTGTGTGCACAAGCGCCCACGCATGTTGTCACCAAACAATTGGCCTTGCAATCTTTTTGACATTGTGTCTCTACAATATCCATGGTGCCCTTCTCCTGTGACATGGTTGCCTGGAAACAGAAACGGTGTGCCACTTTCATTTACTTTTAAAGCAAAGTGCACCTCTGTGCTCCAACTGTTGCAGCCCATGTCAACTGGGGTAAAGAGAGAGAGAAGGGATGAGATACGGACAAAAAGAGAAAATGCATCAAGTGAAGGGGAAAGAGTCAGAATGGAGAGGAAAATAAAGCTCGGTTGAAAAAAATGGGTCACTCAATTGACAGGTTTTATAGAGATTAACAAATAAGAATAGCTTTTTACATCGATGAGTTATGGGAGGACAATCCATTGTGAAAGGCTTGGTTGGTAAAAACAGTGTGATAAACACGCTGATTCTAGTGCATAGTGCTGCTGCAGGCTTACAGGGATTAGGCAGGCAGGCTTAATTCAGCTCAAACACTGTTTGAACTGTGCCTTCCTATTGCTGCACCCTTAACACATAGAACTGGTGCACCTCTGTTTCTCCTCAGAAACCCAGATTTATTTCCTTTTGTACAGCTTCGGATCTCTGGCTGTGCCTGTGCATCACTGATAAGACCTGATAATCAGGCAAAAAAAATCTCCACACATACTTGACATCAGGATTTCTGTGCCCTAGAAGTCTGTTCCGAAATGGTGAATCTGTCTGTTCCGTTGCCTCTTATCAGTCTACTCCTCGTGCCTGCAAAAAGCCTATGCTTAGGAGTGTCATAGGGAGTGGAACCAGCAGATAAACCCATTGACCTAGGCCCCATGCTGGACTTCTTGATAGACAGACACGAGTTAGAGGGATGCTGAGGACGGCCAGACAATGGCCAGTCTCTCAGTTGGCCCTGCAATCTCCATCTGGCAAGCTCCCCCCCCCCCTCGCTGCCCTTGCCTGCCTACACAGACATACACACACAAACATACATACAGTTATCACAAGCCCCCTCCCCCTCCCCATGCACACTCACACTCAGTGCTTCTCTCACACGTAAACAAGCATGAGTCTTAGGCTGATCTGAAAACATTGACCTACATAAAAGCATGCAGTGTCTTCTTCTCTTCCACCACCGGCCTTTCCAAATTCTCATCGGGCTGTTGCACATGGTATATACCATGTTGCATTCAGTTGCACATGTTTTCAGGCAAATGCATACTGTACATGCATGCTCGCTGAATCACGCCATTAGCAGCTCCATGCTGTGTTTGGATCTTAAGTGGCTGCAAACAATGCTGTTTTCAAATGATTCCCATTTAGAAGGAGTGAATCATGCAGCGTGGATATTTCATTGAAGAGGCTCTTCCTCACAAAAGCATCCTCACTCTTTCTTATGACAAGGACGCTGTCAGTAATAGTCTTTTTACAGAATCAAAAGGCAGCAAGGAACAACTCAAGAGGAGATTATTTTTACATCTTAAACCTAAGATTGATGCTGATATCCGCATATGCAAAACCATGCATCACAGTCGAGTAAGACTGCTTCTTTTAATCTGTGCGGCTGGTCCCAGGAGTACAATATTTTCACATCTGAGTCCGGCACATATTACAACCGCAGAAGATGAAAGCCCTTTTTCAGTTTCATTCAGACACTCACTTGGTTACAGCCAATAATTTCAGCCAGAAAATGTGCAAACACAACTGAGAAAATGAGCAGCCGCTAGTGAGCCACAGCCAATAAGGAAACTGAAACACTGACAGTGAAGGTTATGAGTAACAGTAGCTAGATGGTGAGTCCCATGACTGTTTCCATATTTACATGTGCATGTGAGCTTTTGTGCCCGTGTTTGTGTATTTGTGTGTGCACAGTGAAGGATAGAGATAGATGTTGCAACCCTCCAGGGAAATGTTTCCTCTTGTGGACATAGGCATGATGCAAGTCTATGAATCTTTCATAGGCCATGAACTCAGCAACAGTCAGGAACATTAAAAACAATAGCAACATCACACAAACTCAGCCGTGTGACATTGTTATGGTGTTGATTCAATCTTGCTCCATCGTTTTCCATCCCACCACGACTGACCTTGAAAAATGAAGGTTGAGAGAATGATTACTGACATAACCACATGCTTGTTTTGCATTCAGATCACACTCATATACTATGCTCTAGTAGTCCATGTTATTAGTAGTATTTTGTGTCTCTTTGGGGTAAACGATTGTCGCTAACATTTTCTTTTATGTCTTTATCAGAATGCTGTGGAAACACTTGAAGAATGATGAGCTCCAAAGAGGAGGAAACTCTCCGTTTTTTCCAGTATGTTGAGGAGAATGGGCTGAGAGCCTACAACGGCCTGGTAGCTCAGAACTTGGACCACGCCAGGAATGAGAGAAATAAGACATTCCTGCAGGAGAAAAACGACAAGAAGAGAAAACAGGAGGAAGCCATAAGGAGGTAGGAGGAAAACTAAGTGCTTTGTATTAGGAAAAACAACAGACTCATTGACAAATATTTTGCACGGGTATCCTATTAAAAACATACATTAATAATCTGGTGGTTGAATTCCCAGAGTTATGTGAAGTAGAACCAAAAGCATTGCAACAGCACTCCAATGCGTTTCTGTGCAGTAAATGCAATGATGTCACTGGGTTCACTTCAGGAAGAGATTGTAAGGAATTGGGACAAGTGGCCAGAGGGTCCCTGTGGCAATGGCAGGTTGCCATATTTTGGGGGTTGCTAGTGTGGACTGGTGCACCCCACGATCTATGGAGGATAATTAATTTTTCACTTTTAGACTTATTTGGGACTTGTCCTTGGATAGAGGTCATGGCTGCTCCATTTTTGAGATGGAGAGTGTTAAGAATTAAAAGGGATGGGGTGGGTTGTGACAGAAAATGTGTTAGGATGTGAGGCATGTTGAGAGACTACTGGCTAGGCTCTGATTTACTGTGTATCTAACTATGCCATTTGTCGGAGGAAAAGCTATGTAGAAAGTTGGATCATTGTCAAGAAGTTTCTCTAACACCCATTAGAGTTTGAGAAAATGTGTTTTTTTTTTCCCTGATCAACCCCATCAGAGATCAGCCGGATGTGTCGTTGCACCCTGTTTCACATGTTGTGATGAGCAAGCAGTTAAAACAGTGGCACTGTGCAGGGCAAGACTCCCGAAAGTTGAGCGAATAGGAGGCACGCACTCACAACGTGAGGAGCACGTGGATGCGGCGTGCTTGTGTTGTGGGGTAGAATAGCGAGCACTGAGTCACAGAGTCATTGGGATGATAACGGGACATTGCAGACGGGTTTGGTTTGGTGGCGACGTGTGTTGCTTTGTTTCCCAAAACGGAGAGCATAACTTCATAGTATGATGCGACACCAAGAGACAGAAATTTTTTTATATATTTTTTACAGCGTTTTTTTTAATATATATTCTAACATAAGAAAAGATTTCCATTAAGTCTCAAGACTGATGACTCATCTGAAAATGAATTTTCGTTCATTCATTTTCATTGTAAAATACACAGTACTCATTAGTTTTAATTACCATTTGCTGTGTGATTTTTTTAAAAAGAGGACGTCAAGTAGATGCATATTTTATCTGAGAGAACCCCCCATGGTGTGATGGTCAAACAATTAATCTAATGATGCAGCATGCTACACAAGCATCAGTTTGCTGTGGAGAGGCTTATGGGAAATGCTGTCCAATGTTGTCATGGAATCTGAAAATCATTTGTGTTCAGTCCGTCTGGCTGACACGGTACAAAGTATTTTAGCAGCTGTTGAGAGTTTTAGCTGTGCATCACTTGATTACATCGTTTTGGAGGCTGAGCATTCATGTGTGGCCAGATGTGGTTGTTCTTAACTGATTTATTCAGGAACACTTTGAACCCTGCCACGTTTTTGTCAAAGAGTCATGAGATTCAAAAAGAGCTGTTTCCCTGCTGCCACTGTGATTGTCAGTGCATTGTACGGTATGTGTACTGTGTATTATTTGCATGATCAAAACTGACTGAGAGGTCAACTTTCTACTAAATCTATCCTGGATTCTCTGTCGTCACTTGCCAGCAATGTTTCCCTGTGCCTGTTCTTGTTAGCAGTCTGATGCAGTCCTGTCCAGTAACTTGGTGAATGGGACAGGGCGATGCCTAAGGAGAGTGGCATCGATCCTTCCACTGTCTCTCAGCTGTTGCTATAGCTAAAATATTAATACACAGTCACTGGAGGAGAAGTCTAAAAAATAACTGGATTTTTCATGAGGCCTATAAGTAGGTCAATGAGACGACCCATTTTTAAAGTAACAGACTGAGAGTGTGAGGACTCGTGTGAGCATGCTTGCATTTTGCCCGTGCACAAACACGTACATGCGTGCTTGTGCACATGTGTGCGCGTGTGGACGTGAAGGACAGGAAAATCGAATCTATTAGTGTGTTAGAAAGGGTAGGGAAGAACAAATAGCCTGTGTGATTGTAAGAGGGTGAAAGAGCTTGTTAGAGAAAATGTGTTTAAGAGTCGGGGGGGGGGGAAAGGAGAAAAAAAAACCTGTTAGAGAGAGATTAAGTGTGAGCTCAGTTGCAGGAGATGTGTTCTGCCTGGTGACAGCTGGAACAGCCATAGGCCAATCAGATCAGCACGTTAGGTTTGAGTGAGGCGGGCCTTCCTGCCTGCTGCTATCTGGCTCTGGGTTTCTTTTATTGTATTGTATTTCATCAGAGGAAATTATTCACACAATCATACACACGCACACAGATGCCCACAGATTTACTTAAACATGCAAGTGTATTCAAAAATGCACACGCACACAAACACAAACACACACTTACATTTGCTTGTATTTACATAGGTTTGCAAATTGCAAACGGCTCTCCTCTTTTCTTTACCCCTTGTGCGCATGTGCACGCATTCACAGATAGACCTCTGTTGTTTACCTGTTTTTTTTTTTAAGATTTCCTTCAGTGTTTGTTTCTGTGATGTTGTTTTTCCTGATGCACGGTGTCACGGTGAGAGGAACCAGAGCTGCCCGACGACACGTCAACTCCAACTGCTCCAAGTGCACCTGTGGTCTGTCCTCCAGCCAATCACTGGGCAAATATCCTATAAATAATCCAGTCGCCACTACTCCAGTCACACCCACCCACCCACACAGACACACACACAAGCCATGTATAGGGGTGTGTGTGTGTGCACAGTCACAGCAGATGTACACCCAAAACATATGAGAGGGAGAGACTGTTGATGTTGTGCTGCTGACACCTGTGGCTGAATGCATGGAGATGAAGATTTTCTATTTTGATTCAGAGGCATTTTAGCCCAAACAATGATGATTAATAGTCTTATACAGAATGTGCATTAATATATACTAGATTTTTCTTTTCCCCATTTTTCCCTTTTCCTTACAATAACACTGGCAATGATTGGCTCCACAGGTTGCTGCAGGCACCTTTCTCTTGTAACACCACTGTCATCTTTAAACAAAAAAACACTGCGGTTACGATATGCACATGACATGCACGTGGGTTTTATTATTGTTGTGCGGCGGCAGCTGGTTTTGTGTCTGGTTTATGGGTACCCTGTTGCTAGGCAAAGTTAAGCCCCTGACCAATAAACCCACCCCACCAAGCACCTTCTGTTCAGCAGCTGGCCTGGAGGGAGTCAGAGTCAGCAAAGTCACACACTGACGGCTCACATATATACACACCCACATGCGTGCACACTGACACAAGATAGAGATTTGTGAAGACGCACATGCAAATTCATCCCGTCTCGTGACATTTGATTAAACAAATCTCTGACATTAAGCTCAGTTGTGACTCTCTGATTTGAGAACAAATAAATACATCAGCTGCAAGAGGCCAAGTGTGTATATGTTGCAAACTTATCATGTCTTGTGTATAAATCATTTTCCTCAGACACAGTCAGATCTTGAGCTCATTTACTCGGTGATACACACACACACACACACACACACACACACACACACACACACAGCCCTCTTTTCCCCCATTACCACACAACACTCAGACATCATTAACGCTCCATTCGGGCCAATCATCCATTTATAGGGATTGATTGTGTACAGGCTGGGGGACTTCCATGGTGTCATTATGTGTGCGGTTGTGCGAGCGGCGTCGGTCATATCCAGGGTTAAGCTCAAATCAATGCTTTGCCCTGGAAGAGACCCTTTTTTCAGTGGCGCTAACATGTCTGTTATTGTTAACTTAGAGCTCTCATCATTCGAGCCACTTGCTCAGAATGAAATGCACACACAAACACATGTTCACACAAATGGAGACATGCCATGATGACTCCTCACTGGAACAGCTTCCAGAGCATGATGTGGGAACTTGGGTCATGATTTTTGTCAATGATGTAAACTAATGTGATATCTTGTACATTTGAGATCATTCATTATTGATATTTACGCAGATATTTCTGTACCCTCTGTCTCTCACTTCCTCGCTTCTTGTTTTAGGACGGGTGAGGACATAGCAACTGAAGGCAAGCACTTACGTATGGGCTCCATTACCATGCCGGACCCCCAGGAACGCATGCCCATGCCCCACCCGCATGCCCTCGCCTGTGGGCAGGGCTTCTCCGTACGCTCCCAGTCCCTCCACTCTGTTGGTGGTGGCAACAGCGGGGGCGGAGGAGATGAGGAAGTGGGAAGCCCGACCTCTAGGAAGCAGCCCCCACCCAAGCCCAGGAGGGATCCGGCCACCAAGCTAAGCATGTCGTCTGAGGCGGTGGACCACAGTCCCATGTCCACCTGCCGTGGGGAAAGATGTGACGGTGAGTGGTGGTGGCACTTCACACCAAACTGCTGCACTATATATAGCTGCTCTCTGCAGTGCCCTCCTCAACACTCTTTCTCCTACAATGACATGACATCTGGCTATTCACTGCATACTTCAGCCACGTACCATAGTGGCAACCTGATGACAACAAAAATATTAATAATAATAAGGAGCTATAACAACATCAAAATATGCTTAAAACAAATACAATGACTAGTCAGAACATATTGCCTCTTGAGTGAGGAAAAACATTCTTATGTTTAAATGACATTGAACCAAGATACATACATTCCAGTATAATTAAGTACACGGGCTAGTGCAATTGTAGATGCCAAAATCTATGAAGAAAGGCTGGAAAGATTAAGGATAAGTTCTGTTACTGTCAGATAAACAAATATATAGGTCACTTGCTTCACAGATCAATCATATAGTATAACATTAAGAATCATGTACTACCTTGTTGAGCCAGCAGTGAAAGTATGATCCTATGATGCATATGAATGAGTGGTATCCTGCATCATTTTGTGTTTTCCTGCACTTTAAGGCCTTGGCAGATTCTGTTTGTTCTTGAATTTAATGGCTATTCTGTTTTGAGAATCTTGGAAGCATAGAAGAAGATCTCTGGCGCATTGTCAGCAGAATCAAATATTTATAAATGTAATCATTCTCAGCTTGTGCATGTAATCATCAGGTGTTGTCTATCTGCTGCATATATGGCTTTGAATACAGTCACAGTCTTTATTGCCGAGAGTAATGTCCTCATATAATTTATATAGTGACAAGTTCTGTGTATTAAAGCTCCCGCAACTTCACCCCAGCAGATATATCTGTGATGGTCACAGACGCTTACTGGTCACACAGTCAATAGTCCAAGCTGTTCTGGCTGCACATGAAGAAGGCAGAAGTGTCTCGACACTTCTATAACCTCATTTGAAACTGGCATACTTTGATATTTCTACAAGGCAAATTACCAATAAAGGCCAGTTTTCCTTCCAGTTAAAACTAGCAAGGCCAACATTTAGACATGCTTTGGTCAAGATCCAATAGAAGCACCCTGCAGCAATTTCACTCAGATTTCTGAAGCAAAATAAACAAACGCAATATGCTTGCTTGGCCATGGATGAAAAAGAGGGCATAATTACAGAACATCAACTCAGTGTAAGAAAAGCGTTAATGAACAAGACAGGAATTAATTGAGCTAAAGGAATGTTTCCCTGAATGAACCACAGATACAATCACTGCTGTAGCAAAAACATACATCACTCAGTGTATCTGCTGAGCGCTATGAACAATAAGTAAATAATAGGTAAAGTGACATTCAGAGTATAATAATAATAATAATAATAATAATAATAATAATAATAATAACAATAGTCTGCAGGTGCAGTGAGAGCATCTATATTTATAGGTTGCAGGAAGCTTTGACTCAATTTCAGTTTGAATGATTCGTTGCCACCGAGATGTTTAGGGAGTCGCCCAGCCTGGCTCAGATTGGTGGGGATCTCTCCATGTGCACACAGATCTTCCTGGGCACCACAGCAACCATCCCACAGAAACAAGACCCCCTGCAGCCCAGCCAATCACAGAGTCACTGAGCAGCTCGAGCCAATGGGGCTCTAGAGATGCTTAAGTCTAAGGCGTGCGAGCCAATCAGAGCAAGAGTGTGGGGGTGTCCCTGGCTGAGGGGAGGGTTGCGTGCTCTGTAGCTGGCGCTGTAGAGGGAAGGGGAGGAGCTTGTCAGAGTAGAATTCATTCAGGAGGAGCGATTGACCTAGATTCGTTTTCCCCAGGAGGAGAGGGAGGGGGTGGGGGGTTGCGGGTAAACACATCCGCTACAGGGGGAGGGGGAGAAGAGGGAGCAATAGAGAGGGGAAGAGAAGGGACAGAGGAGTAAGAGATGTTTGGAGGGATGGATTCATCATCGGTGCTGTAACAGATCTCAGCATGCACCATGCAAACCTGCAAATAATGTTATTATAATACATTGGGTGATTGTTCCAAAAGCCATAGTTGCACCTCTGTGTGCACATTACTGAAGACACACACATATATATGCACATACTCATACGAAGATAGGGAGAGAAGATACAAGAATGTAAGTGTCATGTCAGTCCAATCAAACACATACCAGGAACACATCTGGGTGGAACCAAACCTTCTATTAACACCTTATTAATTAGTGTGGAATGTGGAACCAAAATGTGGTTTGTCCTCAGTTCAAATTAGCATCGTCGACATCAGCCTGGATAAATGCATGACATGCAAAATATCAAAGGAAAGCAAATGCAAAGGAAATGTTCTGATTTGATTTTAATTCTAAACCTTGGTTTCACCCACTTGACTTTGAATTCTCTAGTTTTTTTCTTGACTACAATAAAAGAATCCACTAAAGTAATCCTTTTTTTTCCAAACCTCTTTACCTAACTTTCTGCAACATCTTGCAAAAGCTATACATTCAGATGCAACAGAAAACAAGGCAGACAGACTCCTACACAGTCTCTCTCATTTTCTGGAATGTTTGACTTCATAAGTTGTCAGACTGTGTGGTATAAAATGTGTACATGGCTGTCCTAATTTTCTCCTTTGAATGTGTAGGCATGTGCAGTGTGTGTATGTGAATGTGCGCGTGTGTCTGTGCGCGTAGTGTCGGTGGTGAGTCATACAGTTACGGGAAGTATGCGTGTGTCTGGGCCATCTGGCTTCTGAATTATTAAAGGTGTAAAATCTGCAGTTTGAAGATTTCAGACATGGTCCGGCTCTTAACTACACTTATCTCCCCCTGCCTATCAGAGATAGGGACACTCCTATCCAAACATCTCCGTCTCTGACCTAGAAATACACCGTGCGCAACTCAGTAGTATAGAGTGCTGTCCGCTGTGAGTAAACCAGCATTGGGGACGTGCTGTACAGTAGTATCTAGTTAACGTGAACGCCGTACCATAGCCTCACTGCACCATATCTAAAGCGATTCACACTGCAATGCTACGTCACCACTGTCAGTAAGAAGCTCCATCGTGTGTGTGACCCACATACTATACTCACATACTGCTCCTCTGCCGTATATGTGACCTAGAAACATGCATATGCCTCAACTGTTCCCACATATCTGACTCAAGCTATCGCTCACATCTATACACGTGGACCTACATCTGACCCACAAAACGGCAGTAGGCTTTATCATAATGATAATGATTCACTTAATGATTAAAGAATGATGATTCTCAAAAATAGATTTTTGTATTGCATTAATTACGTTCTGTAATAGCAGAAAGCAGCAACAGAAGAGCAATGGAAATAGTGGGCTCATATCACAGAAAACTGTCAATCAGAATGACAAGCAATTATACATTATATTCAACAATGTGATTTTCTCCAATGGATTTGTGTTTAGACTTTCTTTCTCTCTGTCCTTTAGCAGCTCAAGGATGCAGTGAGGACTGCAGGAGGGTGCCACCACCCAAACCTAAGAGGAACCCCAACACACAACTTAGTGTTTCCTTTGATGAGTCCTACATCAAGAGCCACGGAGGCAGCGGGATTTGCCCCTCCAAACCCCTCCACCATGTCACCTCCCCCTGCGAACGCAACCCCTCACCTCCGCAGAGCGACGAGAGTCCCACAGACGACTGTGAAGACGAGCCTGTCTACATAGAGATGGGCGGGATTGATGTCGGAGCGCGTGAACCCCTGAAGAGCGAGGATGAGGAGCCGGGAGAGTCTGTGTACGAGGAGATGAAGTACCCAGCTCTGGATGATATGGAGTACCGCACTGACCCTGTGGGATGCCGCTCCGCCTGCCCCACCCCGGCACCCTATGACCCTGAACCTCTCAGTCGCTGCTCCACACCTCGAAACATTCCCCTCTGTGACATTCCTGCGCCCTTTCCCAATTTACTCACCCATCGGCCTCCGCTGCTGGTGTTCCCACCGGCGCCGGCCCAGTGCTCACCCAACTCGGACGAGTCTCCCCTCACCCCTTTAGATGTAACCAAATTGCCCATGCTGGAGAACCAGTCCTACAGCAAATCCCCAACATCCTCCACCGAGCCACCCTCCTCTGCACACATCCGCAGGGAGCTCACTGCCACCCCAACCCTCACTGTGTCGGGCCGCTCCTCTGCGCCTCCTCTACCCTGCACCCTTTACAAATCCTCCTCCTCATCCTCCTATCAGCGCAGCCACTCTGCCTGCCCGTCGCCGGTCAGCATGGGCCGCTGTCTCACCCCTCTCAGCCTCATGCGTACACCTCCCTTCGACGCTCCTATGCCGTTCCCCGGGGGTCTGCCCAGGAGCGCCTCTGCCACCCCTCACGGCAAAGGCTCGCCACCTCAAGACGGCGTGGGTCGACTCCACGGCTCTATGCAGAATGTGTCAACAGGCCGTTCGCGGACACCCACCAGCCCACTGGACGAACTAACAAACCTGTTCACCACTGGCAGGAACATGCTGAAGAAGAATTCCAGTGGCAGGAAGTCTAAAGAGCCTGGAGAGAGTGAGTCATTTAAAAATCACACTTTTGTCTGTGCTCACATTTATTTATGTATGTTTCACTGATTCCTGAAGAGCTTAGGCTATATGACTGCATCTCCTTTTAGTAATCTCACCGTGTATGTGTATATCTGCATGTCAAAGGAGAGGCTGATTTGGCAACACTAGCAAAACTAGGAACTAGGCAAAACAGAATAAGAAACGGAAGAGCAGGAGTAGCATCACAGAGTGACCATGGACCTTGCCAGTGTCTAAATGCTTTGTCTGCAGTAAACTTTGGAGCAAACACAATGAGTAGTCTTCACTACATCTCCCTCTCCTAATCAGTATTAATATCATTTATGCCTTTTAGAGGTTACCAAGTTTAACCTTGCTTAATTAGGAGGCTGTGCAGAGGAGGCGTCACTTTTGCACTACCATACACTTGCATTTGTGGCACTATCTGCAACCTGCATCCATTTGTTTAATCTATGCCCAGCAAGCCAAGTCTGATACAGATCGTATGATTTAATCTGAGGGGATTAGAGACTAAAGCGGACAGCAGGTCCCTCAAACCTACTCATGGCATGCGGCCATCAGGCAGCATTGCTTTTAAATATGTAAACATCTTGTTTAAATACAGATAGCCATGCCACACTCAAGGCTCTGCCAAAATTAACGCAACTGTGAAGGAGAACACAATGTGGTTATAATGATAAGTGATAGGTGGCTTAAAGTTTACAAAAAAGATGTAAGAACACTAAATGACTTTGCTCACATTATCATATGCCGTCATATGGTGAAATCTGGCGCCAGCAGCATTATCAGTCAGTCACAAATTGACATTCTCCACTTGTGCATAATGCAACCATTATTTTATGTTAAACTAGCTGCGTTAAGCCTGAATGTTTTCAAATATAATGAAATGTAAATGAATAAAAGATTGATGACTGCAGGCATTAAACCAAACTAAATAAGCAAGCGGGGGTTTCATAAATGCATGAAGGATAGTGGAGGTCATGTAGAGGCGTGTCATGCATTATTTGAAAAGGGTCACTAATAAATGAATATAGAGTGTCTGATAATTTAGAGTGATGTTTGCCATGAACTGTCACTCTGTAGTTACACCATAACTCCAGTGCTACTTCCTCTTCAGAGCTGAGGTGAGCAATATGAAAGAATTTTAAAATTGAACTAAAACCCTTAATTAAATGCTCCAAAACAGATTCAGGCGCATTTTGTTCATAAATCATAAAAGAATTACGAAGCATCCACACCTCCATTCGTACTCAACGCTCTTAGCAACTACAACATAGCAACAGTGGAAGGAGGAGAAATCCCTGTTTCTTATTTGCAGATTCCCTCCCCATGGGTAATGCAGCCAATCACAGCTCAGGGCATGCCGGTCTACAACGCAGCAATGAGCTCTGATGGGGAATAGCTATGGCTCTGAACTCAAATCTACACCTAATCAGAGGATTTCACATTCTCTTTACTGTCCAATCAGCACATACTCTACTCATGTTGAAGCCAATCAGGTTGCTGTGGCAGCTATGCCGATGAGGATAGTGGAAGCTGAGACGATTTCTCATTTCTTGCTATTTTGAATTCAAAGATAAATACATCTTCCAGTTCGTGTGTACATGTGCCAAATGGTGCACATTTGCTGTTCCGCCCTATGAATTCTATGAATCGTCTTGACTACATTATTGGCTTAAATTAAGTGATGGTTAGATTGTGAAAGGGTGCATTCAGGTGCCAGCACTTTCCTGTGATGTCTTACCCATGAGCCCTTTGACACCATTTTGTTCTCTTGTCCCATATGGTTTGTAAACAGTTTGCATATGTAGTCTATACATCAAGGGTGGGCTGTGCTGACCAGGCTTTTCAAATTTTTTTTTTTTTTTTATCCTAACACCTGCGTGCAACACATGGTGCTAAAGGACTGACAGGTTGTGTGTTACTCTGTGACTGGCTACAAGCACACATGGTGTAATGAGCACACAAACCTAACACAATGAATAGAGGTTAATTTTTTCTCTCTCCCCTTCTGAGGCAGCAACAGCTATCTGACCCACTTACCAACCGGTTAATCGCCACACTCCCTCTCATACACATACACACACATGTGTGCATGCACACATACTAAAAAGCCATATATGACGCATGACATGACAAGGGACGGGCATGACAAGTGAAGCTTGTGCTTGTGCATGGTACTATATGTTAAAGCCCATATAGAAACTATATAGATGCACAGCCTACATGGAAATCAATCATGCACATACATGTTTTATTTGTGCAGTGATGATGTGTAATGTCTTTATTGAGCATTGAATCAGTGCTATATATACGCTTCCCTATTAGCACTGGCTATGCACAAAGGCTGTCATATTATATGTAACATGCTAAAGAGGAGTCAGTGTTGGTTGCTGTGTTTGAAGAAATTGGAAAGTTAAACACAGAGACATCCGATGGCGCTCATTAACGTGGAATGCATGCGTATTTGTAGATTTGTAGGTTTGTAGCTTTTAAGGTGAAAGAAATATGCCTTGAAAACATACAGTATTAACTATAATTGTTAAAGTTGAATTGGTTGAACTAAAAAAAACAGCTAATGATAGTGTGCCACCACAATGAAGATGAACACAGTTCCAAAGCCTGTTAGCCCACATATTGAATCCTCCTACTCCAGTCGTTTTCTGCAGCTGCATCAGTGAGTAGTGAGCGACACCTAGAGGATAAATTATGGTAGTGCAGAAACTTGACGCCGATAAACAGTTTTGTTTATGCATTTGTTTGCATTAATATGTAAT
This sequence comes from Centropyge bicolor, assembly GCA_037975185.1. Classification (NCBI taxonomy): domain Eukaryota; kingdom Metazoa; phylum Chordata; class Actinopteri; family Pomacanthidae; genus Centropyge; species Centropyge bicolor. The sequence goes on along the minus strand of JBBMOC010000023.1, from coordinate 1,483,703 downwards.
TGACTATTTAAATTTAAACTATGAATCCAGCTTACTATCCTATTTTGAATAGATATAACTTTTTAATGTATTATTTACTACAGCAGATTAAGCTTGATGTTACAATCAAAATGCTGTCTTCAAAATCTTTTTTTTCCCCCTGTGCTTTTACAGCCGAGTCCAAAAGCAAGTCTCACAGCGATTCCAAGCGTGAAGGCAAGGAGCGGCACAGTCACAGCAAGGAGTCAAAGCGAGAGTCCAAGGATCGCCACAGCAAGGAGTCTTCTCATCGGAGAGACAGAGACAAAGACAGAGACAAGGACAAAGAAAGAGGGAGCAGCAATGTGGAGCCACTGTCCCACAGACGCAACAGTAAAGACCGTACTTGCAGCGGTGTAGATGCACCACCTGTTCGTAGGGATAGCAGGGACCAGGGCTGCAGCAGTGTGGATCCTGTCCCTTTGATGAGAAGAGACTCCAAGGACAGAGGGATTAGCAATGGTGACCTGATGCCAAGGAGAGACAGCAAAGATCGGGGCGGGGGGCACGGAATGGAGTCTTTGCTGAGACAGGAGAGCAAAGAAAGAGAGAGACTGCTAGATCAGCCACCCGAACTGTTACCGAGACAAGACAGCAAGGAAAGGGCGAGAAACGGTGTAGACTCTAGACATGAAAGCAAGGAGAGACTGCTGGATCAGCCACCTGAGCTCCTACCACGACAGGACAGCAAAGAGAGAGCCAGGAACGGAGTGGACTCGAAGCACGAGAGTAGAGACAGGCCACCTGAGCTTCTACCCCGACAAGAGAGCAAAGACAGAGCTAGAACTGGAGCAGAATTTAGGCATGAGAGCAAAGACCATCGTCCTGATTTGTTACCCCGACAGGACAGCAAAGAGAGAGTAAGGAATGACATGGAGCATAAACATGAAGGTAGAATAGACCAGCCGCCCGAGATCCTACCCCGACAAGAAACATCCAGAAGCAGCAACAACAAGGACAGGGTTGGCTACAGCTCTGAATCCAAGCATGAGGGCAGAGATCGCAGCTGCCACAATGGAGGAGATCATGCTCCTCCTCCTCCCCTACCCAGGCAGGACAGCAAAGATCTAAGCAGAACTGGACTCGAAGTGAGGCGGGACAGCAAGGACAGAAGTCTGAACGGCTCAGAGCAGCATCATTTCGATGTCAAGAGCACAAAGAGCCCTTCAGCAATGGAGTACAGGTGCGATAACAAAGAACGAGGATACCGATCGGATGGAACGCCCAGACGAGATAACAGAGCCAATTACAGCATAGACCAATCAAAAGCACAAGAGAGGAATGGCAGCACAATGTCGGGGCAGCATTCATCCACAACGACACCTACTCACCACGGGAGATCGTCTGGCAGCCCACCAATGACCACAGGAACAGGAAATGGTGAGATTTAAGACCTTAAATTCAGAAGACAATCAAGATCATATAGCATATGTGATAGAAAGTATTCAGGTGAATAAGGTGCACAATTGTTGTTACATATGACGGAGAATGTGATTTTTTTCCCTCCCTTTGTAGATGTGAAAGCAGCACCCAAGTATGGCCGCTCACCCTCAATGCCTGCTAACCCCTCTCCAATGGGAACTCCACAAAGGAGAGCAGCAGAGACACAACACAGTCAGGTATGCAGATTTGCTCGTCATTCTCTACCTATATTTTTAGCCTGTTAAAGGCCTTGAACACTTTTTGTACTTTGATGAGAAATGGCATCCGTAAACAACAGAACGATGGCTCAGTTTCTCTAAAGACATTTCTGTTATTCTGTTTCTTTAGTGCTATTCTCACTGGTTTGAATTGAATTGTTCTCATTTAGAAAAAACTATTTTGATCTTTACAAAATTTAAATCTGAGTCTGTTGACACCTTCACAGTCTTGATGAAGCATATTAGCTGAGTTGAGGAGCTTTAAACTTTCAGTAAATAAAAGCTGCTTATTTAGTCATGAATATTTATTATTTACTGTTATACAGACATGCTTAAGATTCAAGTTTCAGGGGCTTCAAAGTGCGCGGCTAACTTGTAAGTCAAGCTGTATTCCCTTCACTTAATGCACTGAGCTCTGCCCTCAGATGCCCCAGATGCCATGGATCTGTGGAGACACCACCATGCTAGAACAGATCGAGAGGAAACGCACCCTCTGCATGGAGATCCGCTCCAGACAACATCCGCACCTGCAGAAATCTCTGGAAAGGCCTCCTCCTCCTCCTCCGGATAGGAACGAGGACAGGCACCAGGAGAGGAGTCAGTGCAAGCAAGAAAGCGCATCTGTCCTCCCAGGCTGGGGGAAAAGCAGCGGGGCAAAAAAGATCCGTCCTCCCCCTTACCCTACACAGAAAACTGTGTTCTGGGACACGGCCATCTGACAGTGACAACACACTCACACCTCCCTGCCACACAACCCCCAATTACCCACTCCCTCTTTACTCTGGGTTGTGCTGATTCTTCCCCGCAACACAAGGGGCGTCAGGACAGCCAATGAGAGCACCAGGGGGATGATACTCGCTGATGTCAAAGGACAATGGTGGTTATCATAGCAATATTTCTGCTCGTTCAGGTTGTCATGTTTTCTTATCATCACTGGTGATATTTGATATTTTTCTATTTCCTGTGATTGGATTCTTGTAATATAATTAGTAGAATAGATATTTGATGAATAGATATTTTCTAAATGAGATGGGGATTAAAAAGCAGCTTAAATGATGTATAGTAGATGTAGATGCAATCTAATGTTTGTTTTTATGTTATTTTTGTTTTGGTTCTTTTACATTCAAAAGCATAATCTATCAATATTTGTACTGTAGTAGCATAATTTTCTTATGCCCAACTCTTTTTTTTTGTGCTCATAAGCGCTAAAATGAATGGACTATTCAATTCTGTCTATATATACTTTACATTTTCACTGTTGTATTGTAAGTTGAGGAGTTGACGTCAACGTGCTTTAGATTCCAGCGCCCTCCACGCCTGGTCCAGTATGTTCTAGAATGTACAACAGTCAGTCCTAGAACAGAAACAGGAAAATTTTGTGTGCTTCAGTTTGTATATTACAGTAAGAAGCTATGTAGTCGCTGAGTCGTCAAAGCCTTTCGAAGCAGTTTAATCATTTTATATGAAAACCTGGCTGGCTGTAGAGGACAGAGAAAGTGTGAGATGTTTCTGCTGTATTCTAAGATACACTATGAGGGTGGGTTGGGGAGGTAGTAAATTAGAGCATACATTATTAACAGTATAATTTCCAAAACCAGCCAAAGCCTGTTAAAGCGAGATATGGGTGTGGTTGCACTTTGGATGGTTGCTTATTTGAAATGGGGTTGGTGGCAATAGCTGGCGAGTACCGGCGCCCTTACTTTGCCATGCACACTGCAAGCACCGTGACAGTGTAAATACTTGATGCCAACGACCAGCCCGTACAATCAACACCTGAGCTTTTAGAACATTTCTTAATTTTACTGCAGATTATAATAGCCATATGCACTTGCTTAAGAAATAACTTTCAAGATTATGCTTATATATATATTTTTGAAAATGTTAAAAGGTAGCTGTGCCATGCAAGTTTTAATTTATTGGCGGGGAGGTAAAGCCTCAGGAGGCTGGCTGTGTGTGACATGCAGTCATCGATGATTGGTTGTCTCTGACGATATTCCCAATTCAATTGGCTGGCAACCATTTTAGAGATAAAATAGTTTAAGGACCTATAACATGGCAACAGCTGTACCCAGTCAAGCAGACAGGGGTTGCACAAGGGCCTACAAATCTTTGAGGCTTTGAAAAAAAAGAAAAGAAAAAAGAACTGCACTACCCATCATATTCCATTACATTTAATCAGGCTGATTACATGTCCCTCTCCCCCTGCTCTCTCCCTCTACCTCAACCTCCTACTTACATCATCTAAATTAGTTCTCTTTAGCACATTAAAATGCAATGTTGACATTGCCAAAATAGTATGGGTTTGACAAATGAGCTAGCCCTCGGAGTGGAGTGGAGTGCAAGTGCAGTACCCCCTTCTCTGGTGAGAATCAACACTACAGAGGTCCCACTGTGTTGTACCTGTATGTGTGTGTGAGGGAGAGAGCTCTGTGTGTGAGTGTGTGTGTGCGTGTGCGTGAGGGTATGTGTGTATGCGTGCCAAGCTACACTGTATGCAAGTTGAATCTTTAAAAATGATTGTTTTAAGACATTCACTTTGCCCTATCCATGATGTTGGTGGGTGAAGGTTGGAAATGTAATAATGATGATGTACAATCTTTCTTGTGTGTATAAACGTGCACTGTGAAAAGGTAGAGAGAGCACCGCACCGTCAGAGTCCTCTGTCTTATTGCACTGAGTGTTCTCTTGTTTTGCGTAATAAAAAAGAAAAGGAAAAAACATGTTTGAGGAAAAAAGTACTGTATTCTGATTGTCACTTGGGTTCTGTTGAGAGAAATAAATAAATATGAACTTGAAACCCGCTATGGAAAACTGCATACTGTTGAAATTATTCATTTTCTCCTATCTTGGGATTTTTGAACGGAGGCTGTTGTTTTTTTCCCAAATGTAGAAGCTACTGAACTCTGAATGACTCATGGTGTTAAAAATGTTTAATTGAGGAACGTAGATGAAGAAGGAACTCTCTTTTGAATCATTTCTTAAAGGATGATTTAGTTCGGATTTCAACACTAGACTGAAAAGGTGGATTATTACAAAATCTAAAGGTGCAGCACCAAAATGATAAGCAAAACATTTCCATCATTAAAAATAACATCTCACTGGAATAACGTCAGAAAAAGATACAGTGCTCAGAGTAAGGTAGCAGTCTATAAATTGCAAAGCTGCATTTTTTTTGTCAGCAAATACAATATATAACCCTGAGAGGTGATCAGAATTAATTGAAAGTGGAAGGGCTTAAATGAGTTAAAAATTGCAACTGAAGTGACAAAGTTCCTTCATCGTTCTCTGAGGCAGACATGACACTGACTGGCCTTGTGTCGCTGTTGGTCGGCCGCCTTCAGGGTGCCAGATGTCGGGGTTATGAACTGCTCTGTTTGACTAACAGTAGTCAGCCAAAAACTGTAGAAGTTGGCAAAGTAGTGACAGGAGCCACGCGCACCCTGGCACTCTATGAAGGGGTGAGTCCGGAAATCCTTAAGGCAGCTCCCAGAAGAAGTTAGAGACTGGCCACCACCCTCATCACCTGCCCCTGTGTGCTGAAGGGAAAAGGTACACATTAGGTAAGTTAATAGCATTTTTCTTTGACACACACACAATCATTTTTTTTAATCTCACTCACCAGGAGGAAAGAGTATCCCGTCCACAGACTCCTCCAGCCAGGTGGGCACGATGGGACAGTTCTGTCCTGGCTGTGAAATGCCACTGCGGGCGACACTGTCTCACATACCACACAGCGGCTGATGTGAGAGTTAATCTCCTGGCCAACGAGTGGCATCATGGGTATGGCTGCCGTGGTGGAGAGCCAATAGGATTTGTCGTTGCGACTGGAAAAGTAACAGGCGGCTTTGTTGCAGTAGGAGAAAGGCATGGTGGAGAAAACAGGGAGGCAGGAGCCAGCCTGGCCTACAAGGAGAGGAGGGAAAAGAAAGTGGTGGAGTGATGGATAAGCTAATTTCAAGACACCAACAAAAGCATCATTTCATGCAACCATACCCAGATCTTGAGTGTGGGCCTTCTCTTGTCCCTCCAAGTAGACCAGACTGTAGCCCACCCAAAGCTGACTGCTGCCTGCAGGGCACTGAGGCACCTGAACTGACTGGCTGTGGACAACCAGGAGGAAGCCAGGATTCAACGCCCTCCCATAACCTGGCTGACCTGGATCACCGGGTGGACCTGGGATACCTGGAGGTTGGAGGGAAGAAGTAAGTGAATCACATGGAGGGAGGATAAGAGCGGGGAAGAGTTGAAGGAGAGATGCAATTACAGATTTATTGGTCACTGTCAATTATTTTATCTGCATCTTTGACAGGCCAAAATTTCATCCAGATTTTTCTAAACCCAGCGTCTCATTTAAGGAGACTACTGTATAACGCTTGTGGCAGTCCTGTAGAGTTTCTTGTGTATAACAGATGCCTTTCATTTTCACCTTGAGGTCCTGTAAATCCTTGCTGACCAGAATCTCCTGGGTCTCCAACAGGACCATTATAACCAGGAGGACCTGGTGAGCCAGGTGGGCCCACAGACCCTTTAGCACCCTTCTGTCCTGGAACACACAGATACAAACAACTGAGAACTGAGCATGATAAAAAAAAAAGACACAGACCAGAAATGTAAACATATGCATATACACACAGAGAGAACATATTAGAGTCTCTTGGATGTACCTTTACGTCCTGGAGTCCCTGGAGGACCCACATCGCCATGGAATCCCACAGGTCCTGGTTGACCATGTGGTCCTGGGGGTCCAAAGCGAGACACACCTGGGAGTCCATAGATGGAATCACCACGAGCACCTTTGGCACCTGGAAAAGTTGCAATACATTGATTACCAGATGTACTGCAGTAAAAATCCCACAACATTTCAGCAGGGGGATTGAATAAATGAGAATCAAATCTAAACTAATGAAGGTGAAGCTTAAAAAAAAATTCTGAACAATCAAAAAACCCAGAGTTGTTCAAATTCACACACACACACCTGAGACCTGCCTCCCTTTCCCATTTCACTTTGTACTGTGAACAGTCCAGTAAAGACAAAATGCGAAAAAAAAAAAAAAAAGTGTTGTCATAAAATGATGGGCAAATCTCTCAGCTTCAGTCAACTATGGCCACACACCTGCGTCTCCAGGTGGGCCAGTTAGTCCCTTGCGGCCCCGTGATCCAGGGACACCTTTCTGACCTTTGGGTCCTACATAGCCCCTCGGACCAGCAGGACCTCTTTCACCTGTTAAAATGCAGCAACATTTAGAGGGCATTCAAGGGGAGGGCAACTGTAAAGACTGAGCAGCAATCTTGCATTGTAATGTACCTTTTGGTCCTGTGTAGCCTGGGTAGCCCCCAGTTCCAGGAGGTCCTTGGAGGCCCTTACCTCCCTTACGACCTGGAAACCCAGGGAGGCCGACTGGGCCTGGGTCTCCTTTGGAGTAAATATTGCTTCCTGGACGGCCTGGTTCCCCAGGTGGACCTAAAAACCAAACACAAAATCCCAGGTGTGGACAGATAAATAAAGGGCATAGATACCCACAGTTAAACATAAACACGTGCCAAAAATGTCCTTCCTAAATGTGGCCACACAAAGATTGAGAAAAAAGATGAACATAAATAGTCACACACACACACACACACACACACACACACACACCTGGGGGACCTGGAAGTCCTTCATATCCTACATCTCCATAGGGTCCTGGCACAGGTGTGAGGCATTCTTTGCCAGGGTAGCCAGGTTCACCTGGGAAACCAGGAAAACCTGAGGGAAAAAAATACATTACAGTTTGAATGCTTATCTCAGAGTATATGCTATTCTGTATACACAGTAGGAATGGATCAGTAACCACACTCAATAAACTGCAAATAGAGCGTAATGAAATGATAATAAAAACAAAACACATTCTGAATGTCCATATCAAAGTATTGTGTATGATACCTGTGTTGCCAGGTAGGCCCCTCTGGCCTTTAGGCCCAGGATAAGAGACTCCTGGAGGCCCTGGTTGGCCCCTGCGACCTTTGGCTCCAGGAAAACCAACTGGTCCCTGAGGTCCAGGGATATCTATGCCTTGGAATGATAGATGAGTACATTTAAGTGACAGAGTAAAATATAACATATTATGCTCTGATGTGTATTGAGTAAATGAAATGACTCAAAATGAATTTATTTACTTGAGGTGTTCAGCTGAAATTAAACTTCAAAACTTCCGTTTAGAAGTGGTCAGTCCAAAGAAGACACACACTGTGTGTACTTTGTGTATACCAACGAACACGTCATATACAACACAGAAAGACATGATTGCTAAACTATAGTGAAACTGATCATACATTTTTTTTTGCCCTCTTACCACTTGCTCCTTTTATTCCTTGTGGACCTCTAAGCCCATTCAGTCCATCCAGACCTGGTGGTCCAGGGGGGCCTAACAAAAAGTCATAATACAGCATAAGAATAGTATTCTTGGGTGTCTTCTGCTCTCAAAGGTGTTGTTATTATTATGACATGCCTTCATTATAGGTTTGTTCACATCTATTTAGTTCTTCTGATTTTTTTATTGACAGGAACATCTTAGAATCCCTTTGACACTGAATTCAAGCAAAGTGATAACCAACACAAACAACATACAAATAACATATTCTATGCTTAATGCACGTACCCTGCCAATACAATAATGGGAGAAACACCTGACATTATGTGAGTACCTGGAGGCCCATATGGGCCAGGTGGGCCTGGTGGTCCCAGTCCTCCAAGATCACCTTGAGGACCTGGAACACCTGGACGCCCTGATGGGCCACGAGGTCCAGGGAAGCCTGTAGAGACAGACATGTTAAAGAGCTAAAATTAAGATGTTTACAAAATGATCTAAATTTGAAGATAGTGAAAACTGGAGCTGTTTTATGTATTTATGTATGTTTATATTAAAGCGTAAGTAAACTTTATATTTTGACAGACCAGATTATGCTGGTTTCTGGGACAATTTCCTTACTTTTTTTAAATTAGTTTTTCTCTGTAGTGATATACATCCATGTGACATCTTCGGATAGAAGTCCTTATCAGTAGTTTTCCTTAATTTATCCATATTTGAAATTATTGCTGTAGTAGTTCTCCAATTCAAACCTTCGCTGGAAATCACCTGATTCTCCTTGTCTTCCTGGTTCCCCAGGACTGCCTGGTTGTCCAGGTGGACCCGTTCTTCCCCGGGGTCCCAGGTCGCCTGAATCTCCTGGACTCCCTCTGGGTCCTTTAGGGAATTATTATGTGGATATAAATTTATACTCAGTTATATATCTAGTTACAGTATATAGATTAGGTGATATATAAATAAGATCTTTTTCTTCCAGTCCCACCCGTACAAGTAGGTATGATATTTCTTAACTCACCACCACTTGGTCCATCATCCCCTGGCAATCCTTTGGGTCCAGGTGGACCAGGTTGTCCATAAGAATCTCCTGGTTCCCCTAACAGATTTGAAAAGGTTTCATCAGTTTCAGTGCAACTCAAAGACACAGGTATCAAATCCTGAGAGATTGGGCTTTATTGTTTTTATACTTAATGTTATTGCAAGTATTACAACAATCTATCACACTGTTCTTGATAAGCTAGACAAAATCATAAATGATTCAATCTGCCATGGAGTCGTATCCTGTTGCAAACATTACATTTTCTCGGTGACATGAAATACTTAAAATGCTACTTCTGAATCAGCTAAAACACTTTACTAAAACGCACTTTTGCCTTACCTTTGGCCCCTGGAAATCCAGGTAAACCTGGGACACCTGGCTGTCCCCCCTGCCCTGGATCCCCCTTTAACAAACATAAACACATTCAAACTATTTAACATCACTTCTGAGACTTACATAATACTTTATATACAATGATATGACTAATACATGTATTCAAGGGTGGACACTAATATAAGAAACTTAATCATTCCATAGTCCTCACAAAAGATGACAGAAGTGTCCAGGCATAAAGTGCCTGTGTTTTACAGACTGTTAAAATCATCAGAAATGATATGCTGCTGGTACACTGTCCGGCTAAAGTGGCAGCTATTTTTCAGTGTATTTGGATATCTACTCATCTCATACTAAAAGAAACTGAGCACATGCAGCTGTTTCTAAGATATAAAGAAAATAAATAAGGTTCATTGTGTACCGGATCTCCAACTCGTCCAACATATCCCCTTGGACCTGGGAAACCTTTGATTCCAGGGCTCCCAGGAGATCCTGGTCCTCCTCTCCTGCCTGGAGCACCAGTGCTGCCTTTCCACCCTGGCAGACCAGGTTGTCCATCAGGCCCTGAATCTCCTGGTGCTCCCCTTGTGCCCTTTAAACCTGTGAGCGACAAAAAATAAGAATGAAATCACAATCTATAGTGGGTCTTCAATAGCAAAATGACTGGGAATTCAAAAAGTGACGGCTCCATGCCTGCAGGTCCTTGTGGTCCCGGCTGCCCTCTCCTTCCTAAAAATCCAGCGGGGCCTTTTGTTATATTCTGGATCCTTAATGCTCCTGGTAATCCTGGTGGGCCTCGTGAACCTGGATGGACCACAGGGTTCATATGAAATGCTTTCCTGTCTGATTTATAACGTACACTGAAAGTGCAATTCAATAACCTAAACAAATGAGAAAACATACTGTCTTATCTTTCTGCATTTCATGTTCATCCTTAGCTGGTGTTGTAGCTATGTATATAGGCTGTCTGTTTTAAGAATATTATGGGCAATTTTGTCAAGGCCAAGCACTGCTATCTCATTATTGACATCACTGATATTTTCATAGCACCTCACTGAGTATAGCTATTATACACAAGAGATGTACTGTATACAGAGTCTTACCTTTATTACCAGGAAATCCTGGGTCTCCTGTCTCACCTGGTCGACCATTAAAGCCTTGCTCTCCCTGTTTACCTCTGGGTCCCGAAGGTCCAGAAAGACCTGGCAAAGCTGTGGCCCCAGCCCTGCCAGGATACCCCATTTCACCTAGATGAATTGAAAGGTGAGTCTCATTTCAATCAGTACAGACTAGTTTAGAAATGTAAAGCATTGTTGATAAAATGTAGACTAGAATAATGCCTGAACACTGTAACTGATCAGGTCAGTGACACTGCTTCAGCTTAGAGTGTGATGCTGGTGCTGGTGGTGGAATGTGATGATCAGATGATGGGATCACCATCAGGGTCTGGAGACAAAATTCTCTTCACAGAAGTTTCTTATTGATACAAGCAATTTGTTCACCTTTCTGTCCTGGCCACCCATCTATCCCAGGATCTCCTGGAGAGCCAGTGGTGCCTCTTGGTCCGGTCTGACCTGGTAGACCAGGAGGGCCCGGGAAACCTTGTGGACCCCTGAGTCCACGACCAGGTAAACCGATATCTCCTTTAACACCCTTCTGACCATGGTAGCCTATGCAAAATTAGAAAATTCAATGAGAAAGATGTTTATTCATGGATGGATAGGTCGTGGCCTCATAGCAAAATATTGATTAACATACTCAGGAACTAATCTTGACAACATTTAATTACATTCAGATGGATATCCAAAAAGACTCCAATAATGTTGCTTGCTGCTGCCGTGTGCTCACCTGGTGGTCCTCTTAGTCCAGGGTTTCCTGGAGGTCCTGGAGGTCCATTCAGGCCACATGTAGTGCAGGGTGGGCCTGGGGCACCAGTGGGTCCAGGGTCACCACTGACTCCTGGCTCTCCTTTGTAGCCTGGACCTCCGGGTCGGCCTTGTACGCCTGTAATTCAGAGGCATTAATAGTTAACCAAATGCAATGCACAGTAAAGAATGGGAAGCGGTCTGCAACTGTTTTCTGTAAGACATGCCACATGAACTGAAGCCTACGTTGTTGAGCGGTTTGTTTATGTTCACCGAAATATAACTGAAACTAACCCGGAGACCCTGGACTTCCAGGAATGCCGCGAAGTCCTTTTGGCCCCACAGTCCCAGGGCGGCCAGGAGAGCCTGGAGCACCTGGCCTGGCAGAAAAGACATCCCCTGGAGCACCCTTCCTGCCTGGGGGTCCTGATAATCCAGAAGGGCCTGGTGGGCCATCCAGACTAATTCCACTTGGACCAGGGACACCAGAATCCCCATTTAAACCTGGAAGTCCTATTACAAATAAGAAAGACCTATAAGCATTAAATAATTAATGAATTATTAACTGAGGTATGGACGCTTGATGATCAACACGCCTGAACCTGAGCCCTCCAACGAAGAAAGTGGTTAAATTGGTGTATAATTAAAAAAAAAAAAGATTAACAATATTTTAGAGAGTAGTTACCTGGCGGTCCAATCCCACTAGTTTCACTGTCATCTCCTTTGATGCCTTTAGGGCCTGGGTGTCCCTGAGATCCCAGTGGACCATCTCTTCCTGGCTCACCTGGAAACCCTAGAAAGCGACCAAAGAAAAATTAAGGTTTACTTGCAACATGGGTCAAACGTATCTAAAGGCTCTAAACCATGTTTCTCTAATGACAAGTGGCTTACAAATGCATCACTTGTGGTAGTAACTAAGACCCATTTTATGTAACTCAGACAGTGATGAGATGCAACATTTCTCCAAACTATAGCAAAGTCAAATAAATAATCATTGCGCTTTGGAGAAATCGCCTTTGGCAAATGGATATAATGTTCACAGTGATGCAGAGATGATTTTTTCAGTGTTTTTTATCATGTGTAACACCTCTAAGACTTACCTGGTGAACCTGGCTCACCCTTAGGACCAGGTGGTCCAATTTCATCTTCATGACAGCATGGTTCAGTTTCACCTGGTGACACAAATGTAACATGTCTTCTGAGCCCACGGCACCTGGCTTAATGTAGAAGGAGGTGTATTGACTTCAACTGAGAATCCCTGAATTTAACCCAGTCTCTGACCTGGAGGGCCTGGTCGTCCTGGACTTCCTGGGAGGCCAGGACTTCCCTGATTTCCTTTAGGTCCAGGTAGCCCCTTAGGGCCTGGAAAACCAGGACCTGGGGTGCCTACAAGGCCTGGACCTCCTTTGGGTCCAGTAACACCAGGGTCACCTTTGCGACCAGGTAATCCTACATATCCAGCACCCTGCAAGAGTGTAGCAAAGTGGAACTTTTTTACATGTATAGTATTATTAACCAGGCACAATTAAAATATAAACCATATCATCTGTCCATAAATTATATTTAAAGTACTTAAAGTGGAAACACTCACAGGGGGTCCACGGTCTCCTACAGGGCCCGGGGGGCCATCAAGTCCTGGCCTACCTGTTGCTCCAGAAGGACCAGAGTGTCCAGGTACTCCTTGGTTCCCCTTGACACCTTTCAACAACAAAAAGAAAGGGTATATATGTTTGATGGACTCTTGGTGTGGGCATGTATAAAACAGAGATCTTTGATTTCTCCTTTCTCAAAAAGCACAAAGTTATCAACAGACAAATCCAGCTTACTTATAATTCAAAAAAAGCTACTGTTGTATTGATCAGACTATGCAAATACAGTAATTATCTTACTCTAGTGTTTGTAAAAAAAAAAAAAAAAAAATGCAATTAAATCTAGACGTAGAATGTACTGTGTATTGTACAGATTTGGTTATAACATGTGCTCACCTTTAACACCTACCACAAAAGAGTCACCTTTTTGACCCTTCTGTCCTTTGAAACCAGGAATTCCTTGAAAGCCCTGCAAGCAAACAGAAATAAAATACAAAACTATGTTTCTGTAACTATGACAAAGAAGAGATTTTGAAACATGCCTTTAAAAAATTAAGTACATAGTTTGAGTTCTTCTGTCCTTACCTGTGGTCCTCGTGGACCATCATCTCCTCTCAGTCCTGGATCTCCCTTAAGTCCTTGAGGTCCAGCTAACCCTGGAGTTCCTGGATAACCAGGTGGACCAGGGGGCCCCCTGCTTCCCGCACCAGATCTACATTCACAATTCCCTTGACAACCTGTAGGAGAGACAGATGACAAAAATGTATGACTATGAAGCAACATGTTTGTATAATGTAAAACTACAAATACTCCCCCACACAAACATGCTGATTAAAATATACTATAGCTATCACAGATTTGTTCACCTTTAATTCCTTTAAGCCCTTTCTTTCCAGGAGCTCCTTTGGGTCCTATGTCACCAGGGTCCCCTGGGTACCCAGCTTCACAAAAGTAATCTGTGAATCAACCATCCACGTGTTGGTCAATAAAAGTTATAAACTTACAGTTTTAATGCAAAGTTGAGTATTAAAATTAGTGCACTTCTTTCATCACAAATAACTGAGAACTCACCTCCACATCCTGATTCCATCACGCCGAGTATGCCACACACACACACACACACACACACACACATACACACACATACACACACACACACACAGTAAGTCCACATTGCAATGAACACATGACAATCTCACAATTATATAAATAGTAAAATTGTGAGATAAACTAACTAACACATCTTGGAAAGTCTTTTGTGTTTAATATAAAGGAAATACTACTGTACCTGGAGGACCTTGGACACCCTTGACACCTTTAGGTCCAGGTTGTCCTTTAATTCCCTTTGGTCCTGGAAATGGATTGATGTCGAGGCCATCATACCGTCCTGGCTCTCCTTTATAGCCCTTGGGACCAGGAACCCCTGGTGGACCAGGCAGACCCGGCTCCTCTAAGAAGGTGTTAGAGACAGTGTGAAACTTATATGATCGGATCAAGACTGACAGTTTCTAACTGTGAAAACTTTGATGTGAAACGAAGAGAGAACAAAAGTCTGACACATACGATTGTAAGCAAGAGTATGTTTGTTTGAATAGGTATGAGAGGGTGTTCAAAAAAGGTATTTTCCCAGGAAGCATGGCCTGATTCCAATGACATCTGCTTGGGTTCTCAATTATGTCAGCAACTTTATGGCAATAATGAGCTGCTGAGGAGAACTATGATTGTCACTACAAGGGCTGGAGGATAGAGCAAAGGAACAGATCAAGTCCTGACCAGAGTGACTGATATACTCACTCACTGATATACTGAAAAATATTGGAGTAACCTGAAAGCTAGAGACCAGAGACAAAGGCTGAACTCTGACCTGGTATTGTTAACCCTGGTGGGCCAGGAGGTCCATGCATGCCCATTAACCCGGGGTCACCTTGGAGTCCAGGCGGTCCAGGATACCCAGGGTCACCTTTAGCACCTGAACCACACACACATAGAACCGAGAAGTTGTCAGAGAGACTTGATTGCTTTTTAAAAATCTGTTGGAAACAGACATAAATCATCACAGCATAAAACTACACAAGAACATATTTCACAGCCACATTTCAACCCATTAGTGGTTGAGTGTGTGAAACACAGATTCACAGACCCACTGGAGTGTAATGTCTAAAATCCCCTCCGTGACATTGATGAGAACATGGTTTTACCAATATATTGTGGTTATAATTTCCAATACATTAAGATCAAGTTGGAGGAGAATGTAGTGTCTGATGTGGCCTCACCTCTGGCATCGCTTCCATTATGCAAGTACAGGGGGCCGGGGAGACCTGGCTCTCCTGGGTAACCCTGTCGGATGCAAAGACAGAGAAAGAAATTAGAAATGCCACTGATGTGCATAATATTTCTGAAGATGAGAAGAGTGATCAAGGCTCACTGGTCTTATCCAGTAATTGTGATAGTCTCACCAAGCAACCACCAGAGGGCAGCAGACAATAAAGATAAGACATTTGAAGTTCACCTCTAATTTTAAGGAGAGCAAAGGTATCACAAAGTTGCCAGCAAGCATCTGTCCTGCTGGAGAATATATGTTCAATATACAGCAATGGTCCTTTTTTTTTTCAGAAAATTGCCTTCTGTTTGCTGCTGACATAAGCCTTGAAATTTTGTCCAAATAATGATGCAGATTCCTTGCTTTTGCTACTCTGCGATGAGTTCCAAGATGGCGGCGCCCTGGCTGGCAGCGGCTGCTTTGGCTCCCGACAACTCAGCCGATATACAGTCTACTTTGTCATCTAGAATAGTATGCTCTGCCTCAAAAGCTCAGTCAAACAGCGCAAGTACAGTACTCGACCGTAATACTATATTTAGTCTGCGTCAGTATAGCGATTTTGGTGTCGTTAGTCTGGACACAAAGTCCACGCTACGTAGCCTAGGTCTGCTATGCCGGTTAGACCCAGCGGCCCTCCAAGCAACGGGGCCTCCCATCAGCACAGGCCGCTCACGGAGACATCGGAAGCGGTGTGAGAGGAAACAGAAGCGCGGCGGTCGCGGGGGACTTACAGCTAAGCTAAAGGCTAATCCATTCAGACCGCCGCTTCCATCCATCCTGCTTGCCAACGTGCGCTCCCTGGAAACTAAACTGGACTACCTGAAGCTGGACTTATTCACCAGACGTGAGACCAGCAACTGCTGCATCCTCATCCTCACCGAGACTTGGCTACACTCCTCAGTCCCTGACGACGCCATTAGCCTGGACGGGCTAACAACATTCAGAGCCGACAGGAGCCACGCTCTCACCGGTAAATCCCGAGGCGGTGGCGTTTGTATTTACACTAATAACAACTGGTGTAACAACGCTACCATGCTCTCCAGTTATTGCTCTGTGGACATTGAGTTTATGACTGTAAGATGCAGACCCTTCTACCTTCCTAGGGAATTTACCTCAGTCATCATAATAGCTGTTTACATCCCACCCAGTGCTAACACCAAACAAGCCATGAGTGCTCTCTACCGTGCCATCAGTGACCTGCAAACCACACATCCGGAAGGCGTTTTTATTGTTGCTGGGGACTTTAACCAAGCTAACATGAAGACTGTTCTTCCCAATTTCCATCAACTTGTGGATTTTGCTACTAGGGGGAAAAACACACTGGACTTGGTCTACACCAACATCAAGAAGGCCTTCAGAGCAGCCCCCCGCCCCCACCTTGGCTCCTCTGATCACCTCTCTGTTATGCTAATCCCAGCATACCAGCCCCTGCTCACCAGAGAAAAACCAACTGTGAAACAGGTGAGAGTGTGGCCAGAGGGAGCTATGTCTGCACTGCAGGACTGCTTTGAATGCACCGACTGGGATGTGTTCAGAGAGGCTGCAACAGACAGTCATCACACCAACGTGGAGGAGTATGCTGCATCTGTTTCGTCATACATCCAGTGGTGCACGGAGGAGGTTACAAGCACCAAGACAATTGTCACACGGGCCAACCAGAAACCTTGGATGAGTAAGGAGGTATGTGCAAGGCTGAGGGAGCGTAATGCTGCATTCAGATCTGGTGACGCGGATGCACTCAGATCAGCGAGGGCCAATCTGAACCGTGCTATCAGGACAGCAAAGCGCGCCTACGGCCAGAAGATTCAAGGTTTCTTCCATGACCCCAGCAACACCAGACAATTGTGGAAGGGCATACAGACTGTCACGGACTACAAAGCCACACCTTCACCCTGTCAAGACGACATCAGCTTCCTCAACGAGCTCAACAACTTCTTCGGAAGGTTTGAAGAGCTTAATAACACCCCTGCGAGGAAAGCGACCCCCCATCCAGACGAGCAGGCACTCAGGCTTGAAACCACCACAGTGAGGACAGTAATGAGGAAGGTGAATGTGCGGAAAGCAGCAGGCCCGGACAACATTACAGGACGGGTGGTCAGGGAATGCGCTGATCAGCTGGCCCACGTGCTCACTGACATCTTCAACACCTCATTGGACCAGGCCATCGTCCCCCAGTGTTTCAAGTCTGCCACAATCATCCCAGTGCCCAAGAAACCGACCATCACATGCCTGAACGACTTTCGCCCTGTTGCACTAACACCCATCATCATGAAGTGCTTCGAAAGGGTGATAAAGGACCACATCACCTCCAAACTCCCACCATCATTCGACCCATTCCAGTTTGCCTACCGGCCTAACCGCTGCACCGAGGATGCCATCTCCTCCGCTCTCCACCTGAGCCTGGCACACCTGGAGGAGAAGAACACCCACGTGCGAATGCTGTTCCTGGACTTCAGCTCAGCATTCAACACGATCATCCCTCAGCACCTGATAGGCAAACTGGGACCCCTCGGCTTCAGCACCCCCCTGTGCAACTGGCTGCTGGACTTCCTCTCCAACAGAACCCAGTCTGTACGGGTGGGCGACAACACCTCCAGCATCATCACCCTGAACACCGGCTCCCCCCAAGGCTGCGTCCTGAGCCCCCTGCCGTTCACCCTGATGACCCACGACTGTCTCCCCAGATTCAGCACCAATCACATCCTGAAGTATGCGGATGACACAACAGTAGTGGGCCTCATTCAGGACAACAACGAGAGGGCCTACAGGGAGGAGGTGGGTCATCTGGTCGACTGGTGTAGGGAGAACAACCTTCTCCTGAACGTTGACAAGACAAAGGAGATCATCGTCGACTTCAGGAGATCCCGACCCAGCCACACACCTCTCCTCATCAACGACACAGCGGTGGAGGTTGTCTCCAGCACCAAATTCCTGGGGGTGCAGATCACAGACAACCTCAGCTGGTCACTACACACCTCTTCTCTGGTGAAGAGAGCACAGCAGCGCCTGCACTTCCTGCGTCGCTTGAGAAGAGCCTCCCTCCCACCTCCCATCCTCTCCACCTTCTACAGAGGGACCATCGAGAGCCTGCTGACCAGCTGCATCTCTGTCTGGTCTGGGAGCTGCAAAGCCACAGACTGGAAAGCTCTGCAGAGAGTGGTGAGGACGGCGGAGAAGATCATCGGGACCCCGCTCCCCCCCGTCCAGGATATTGCACACAGGCGCTGCTTAGCCAGAGCCCACCAGATCCACTTAGACCCCACCCACCCCCAGAATGGACTGTTCTCCTGGCTGGCTTCTGGCAGAAGGCTCCGCAGCATCCGCTGCAGAACTGTCAGACTGAGGAACAGCTTCTTCCCTCTGGCCATCAGACTCTTGAATGCCACATGAATCCACTCAATCCACTCAACCCAACATTCATACAACACACCACTCACATGAACACTCTCCCCCAGAACTGCTGAGCACATACACTCATGCACATGGACTTCTGTGAATCACACTCTCTCCCCCCCTTTTCTCACTGAATCCACCAACACATTCACACACAAACACACCACCCCCATCTGGAACCACTGGTCACTCCCCCCTTCCTCCTCTTCTTCAACTCAGCACACCACAAGGACATTACTCTGTTATGGACATTACTCTTGGGTTTTCATACAATTACTTCTTATTTTCAATATTTAAATTAAACCTACAATCTTACTTAAATTTTCAAGATAACACCTGGTCATGTTCACCATTTCTCAACTGTCTCTGTTATGTGCAATATTTTCTGTATATTTTCTGTATATTTATTCTAGATATCGATATTCACTTTTACATTCAGTACTACTACTAAGTGCAATAATTCAACTTGCTGCTACTTGCTCTGTGCAATTACCTGTATATAACTTTTGTTCATTTGCATATAGTCTATACATAGCTCATAGCACCGTATTTATTTATAGTATATATTTATATCTCTTTTTTACATATTTTTTACTACACTGACTGACAGATTGTTGCTGACTCTTTGTTGGAAGCCATTGCATCGAAATTTCGTTACCCAACTTGCACTGCCGTGTATATTGTGTAATGACAATAAAGTAAGTCTAAGTCTAAGTCTAAGTCTCACCTTTGGTCCAGATCTTCCATTGAGGCCTGGAAGTCCTTTCTCTCCATATGAACCCTGGAAATAGATCAGTGTATTTAATCTACAAAATATTTTGTCATAGGAACAAAAGAGAAGGTTTCATCATATGACAGGTGTACCCCAGGTCCTGGTGCTCCATCTCTACCAGGAAATCCTGGAGGACCCTAGAGATGGAAACAATGAGGTGAACATTTTAAGTCTGTATAGATGTGTTTGTCTAACAGCATGGCACAGTCTGATTTAAATAGCCTACCCGAACTCCAGGGAAACCAAGGATTCCTGGTTCTCCTTTAATTCCTTCAGTGTAGTAGTCTCCTCTATGACCCTGATAAAGAAGAACAGGCAAATTAAATATTCTTACTCTCAGGAATACCTGTATGTTAACATAGAGGATA
This sequence comes from Centropyge bicolor, assembly GCA_037975185.1. Taxonomy (NCBI): domain Eukaryota; kingdom Metazoa; phylum Chordata; class Actinopteri; family Pomacanthidae; genus Centropyge; species Centropyge bicolor. The sequence continues at coordinate 1,464,022 of JBBMOC010000023.1, read as the reverse complement.
TAACTCACACTTATGCCCTTTGGTCCACATGGTCCAGGAAGACCTCGGTCTCCCTGAGAAGCAGAACAGAAATAAATAATGATGCGTGCAGAGGGTGGAGTTTGATTGAAAAGCTCAAAGACATGAATAAAGTTGGATTTGTCTTTAAACCGGTCTATGCAGTAGTTAGAAATCAGCAGTCGTGTATGAATACAAATAACAGCTTTGCCTTCACCTTGGAACCTTTGGGTGGAAGAAACTCTGGAGGATATTCTATGATTTCTTCTGGTCCTTGTTGGCCAGGTCGGCCCTGCTCTCCCTGGATTATGGAATAAAAGGGGTGAAGACATTTGCTGGAGTTGTAAGTTGGATGCATCAATTAATATGCACACACACACAACATATACACACAGTGCAAAACGTCAGTGCAAAGCTGCCAAAGGCGAAAATGATTCCTTACATCGTCACCTTTATCGCCTGCCAGTGATTCTCCAGGGTCACCCTAGACAGGAGAAAAAAGTTTAGTGAGAATTTGTGTTTGTGTGGATGTGTGTGTGTATTTTTGTTTACAGCATGCACTCACTGGTGGTCCTCTCACACCTCGCGGTCCGTCCAAGCCCTAAATGGAATCAAACACGCACATTTTCACATCGTCATCACTTCATTTATAATGTATTCATGAAATTAGTGGTCTAATATATTTCTGCATACAATGAATGTGCAGTAATATACACACTTAATTATAGCCAACATATAAAAGCAGTATAAACAGTTAAAAGTTTTGCACCTCAAGTCCAGGAATGCCAGGAGGGCCAGTCTGGCCTGTAGGACCAACACCTCCTCGACGTCCCTGAGTGAGTTAAAAAAAAAAAAAAAAAAAAAATCACACAATGAAAGATATGAAAGATACTAAACATGAAGGTGAGTGAACTTCACTAAGAACAGAGTGTAAGATTTAAAGCATTGAATCCCTGCTTTATTTCCTGGCAGAATGTATTGTTTTACTGTCAAAATAAGAAACAGAAACATACAGGTAGACCACGTGCTCCATCTCCACCACGCTCCCCCTGGAACATGAAACAACAATGAGAATATTTACAGACACTGTAGATGGTGCATACTGGAAATGGGTTTTGACAGTGGTGAAGCCCAGCCAATCATTATCTGAGCTTCTCCAGACCAGGGGAACTTACAGGAAGTCCTGGAAGGAAAGCATCATACAAAGGTTCTCCTTTAGTTCCTTTAGGTCCAGAAAATCCCTGACAAGAAGAGAAACATTTACATGAGACACATTATTAATAGTAGCTAATGGGAATAAAAGATCAGGTTCAATATTTTTTTTATTTATACATTTTCAAAAATCAGTGATCCAACAAAAAAGTCAACATTGGACAGTTTGGCAAAACCTTGAAGTATGTTCAATAATAATGTAAACATTCAGTCACAATGTTTAATTCCTACTCCTACAACATCTGCAAAAAGCCAAGTGCTTGTAGGAGACAGGACACAGGACACAGGCTCAGGCTTCTGGTCCAACCACCACCCAAACCTCCACAACCTCACTTATCTCTGTGCTATTTGAATGCAACACTACATCCTGCAATACCACTGAACGTTGGCATTGGACATAAATTGTGTGCTGCTGATCCGCTTTATTTTTTAGAAATGTCAGAGAAGGACATCTTAAGGTCTCCCTCCTGAATGAATAATGGCTAACAGAAATATCACAACAGGAGATATACTCACGGGAGGCCCGTGGAGACCGTCCAAACCAGGAACACCGGGGACTCCTGGTCGACCTCTTGTTCCATTACAGCCGTCTACTCCTGGTGAACCGGGCTCGCCGCCTGCTCCAGGGTGGCCCTGAACCATGTAGTACAGTTATGGTAGTGAAGTATAATTGCAGAGTATAAAAGGTCGCAATTATAACCTCAACTCTTGTCAAATTATGGTGTATGGCATTTGTGGCTTCAGGTCTACGCTGCATCTGTAATAATCCGTAATTATATGCATTTAAGATGAACAACTTGAGTTTTTATCAAATACAAACACTTGAAGAGGCAGCTGCATTAAGGGTAGAAAGACACCTGCAGTATGCCCTGATATGTCCACTAGAGGGCACAGCAGACACATGCTTCAAATCACTGCATCATGAACTGTGTAGATAAGATAAGATAATTCTTTATTGAAATTCGGGAAAACTGGGCTCATCCGGGATTTGAACCCGGGACCTCTCGCACCCTAAGCGAGAATCATACCCCTAGACCAACGAGCCGGCTCTAGTCTCCAATGTTGTATTTTACATACAAACTGGGCAGGTACATATTTGGGAATAAAACATATTCACAATTGAAAGAATTTCTGACATTATCAGTGACATATTCTAAATTCTTTTTTATAGATTGTGGGGAAAAAAAGCGAGGATGATGTCAACCCCATGCAGAGCTATACAGGAAGTTGGTGCAATCCCCTCAGAGGGTTACTGATAAATAAAGGGTTATTATTGTCAATGTTAGCTGTGTCTTTTTCTGATTTGTAGATACAATTTACGAAAACAGTGGTTTACTCACTCCTGAGCCATCATGACCAGGAAAACCAGGAGCACCAGTCTTGCCCTGAAATGTAAAAAACATGCATTCATTCAATTTTTAGGTTTAAGTTTTAATCGCATTATTCCCACCTCCAGCCCCCCTTTATTCCTCTATTACTGGCAATAGATTATTTTTCAATAAGTTTAATAATGTCAACTTCTTGTGATTGTTAGCTGTACTTGCCTTTCTTTCTGTCTGTTGCCATCTTAAAAACAACACAAACACACACACACACACACACACACACACACACACACACACACACACACACAAACACACACACACACACGTGTGCACACTTACACGCTCTCCTTTGGGCCCCTCTGGTCCATGTGACCCCTCTCCTCCCCTCCTGCCTTTCTCTCCAAGTGGCCCTTCATACCCCCTCGGTCCCATCAGTCCTCGGGGGCCTTGCTGACCTGGCTTTCCAGGAGCGCCCTACAAAGAAAAACGTTAAGTAAGAAAAACCTTAACTGTTGTTGTGACTGACACTTTTAGGAATAATTACACTTAGCACTTAAGAAACATGAAGTTATCTCTGGCTTTCATTCACCTCTATCAGCAACAAAGGAATTGGAATTGGCTTTTCCATTTAAGCTTTTGAATTTAGTCACTGCATTTTGTTACAAAAAGCTATTAGGTACAACTCAAATTATGGAATCTAATAATTTGTAGTGCCTAATTTTCACATTTTTCTAATTTGTTCCTCTTGTCTTGCACAAACACTAATTTATACAGGGAAGAAATTTTGGAGAAAAATGCAATTAATAGAAACATTTTCTATTTTATAAAATACCTTTCCAATGAAGAAAATCAACTAAAATTCAAATTACCAACCTTGCTATTGTGAGAGTAGTTAAGGATAACTTTCTAATACACAGCAGCAAGAGAAGAGTTCATACCCGTGCACCTTTGGCAGGAAGACACTGACATACAGAGCAGTCTCTCCCTTCACATGGGCCGTCAACCGCTCCCTGAAACAACAAATAGAGACAAAACATAGGTGGTAAATGCAAAAGGTAATTATCATTACTGCTTTAGTGAGAGAGATGGAAACTGGCTGAGGCTGTATTTGTGTCCAAGCAGAGCTGATTATACTAAGGGGTCAGAGGACATCAGCCAGCACATTAGATAAGGTTGTGGTTTGGGCATATCTGCCATTCCTCAGTGTTTCACAGCTTTGAGAATTAACCATGAGAATGAACACATTACCCTGTGGACACTGGACAGTCCTGATTAGAATGATTTAAACAAATCATTGTTCCCATGTAGACTCGGATAATGAGCTCCCTGACCTTGATGAGAAAGAAAGCTAGCAGCACCTCATCATTCTCATGATGCACTAACATCAATGTGAAAAAACTATCCTGTGAATCCACGCGTTCAGATGCCAAGTATTCCCATCGATATGTGTATGTGTATGTGTATGTGTGTGTGTGTGTGTATGACTGTCTACTGGCTTACACGTTTCAGACTCAAGAACAGTTAATTAGGAGTGGCTGGTGCAATTGGCAACAAAAGCTATGTCCCCAATTTGAAAACAAGCTAATTTAAATTTGGGGTCAAAGGTTGAGGTTAGGGTAAGCATTAGGTCTCCAAGAAATTAATGAATACCTATGCAATGTCCCCCAAAGTGACCCTAGTAAACAGGTTTGTGTTTATGTGTACAGTCTACACTGCTGAGACTTCTGTGTCACAAACATTTAATAATGTTTTCTCAAAGCTCACTAAATATTTGGATTAGTTTACGCTGGTGAAATTGAGTTCTACCGCACATCTGTTGGCCCACTTTCGTTTTTGTGCTCCAAACATTCACGGCAATCTTTTGCAGCAGTCACAAACACATATAGCGACTTGGCTGAGTCTTTGACAGGCCATTGGACTTCAGTGCATTAGCCAAATTAGGAACGCTTAGTGCGGTGAAAACACTGGCAGGTCTCCACTGCTACATAACATACTGGAGCAGCTAAACAACAATTAGCATTAAGCTATGTCCAGTCTAGCTTCAGCAGACTTTGGCCTTATTTTTCCTTCTTCTAAATGTTAAGTCTGCTTTTAACATTACAAATATCATATTGTGTAGTAGGTTGATGGTGTTGGGACAATAAATTTAAACATTAAATGCTCAGTGCTTAAATGCTCAATGTTACCTTGTAAACATCTGGATATCTCAACACACACCAGTTAGGAACAAACTTTTCAGAGAATTTGAAGGCCAAAAATGAAACTATCTTTAAAACATGCCCTGATATACCAGTACAGGTGTGTGATGGCATAACATTGGTGTACCATCTGGTCTAGAATAACATTTTATTCGCTGGCCTCGGAATATCCTAAATGTGCATGACGTTATTAAAGAGACTTGAATGTTTTTCCCATTTTCCCAGGGTCAAAAAGTTATGCCTTAGGACAGACCTCTTTTTCATGCCATTTAAAAATTAAAAATAAAGTTTGGTCTCTGGTGGACAAACTAATAGTGACACTTTTTCTAGCTTCTCCCAAATGTACAGTATTTTTAATATTCTGATTTCTTTCTACTTATCAGCTGACATATAAACCAGATACATGCAACAAAAACTCGTATCAGCCTGGCCAATTTATATAGGAACACCAAGCAGTCCTGGACATTGTGCAGGAAAATGTAGATTACATGTGCAAATACTATAAACACATTGGGAGCACATACAGTTTTCAGGTGCAGCAAGCAACAATTCAGATGCAGATAGTAGAGGTAGTGACGTCATTTCAGCGCAGGTCCGGGAAACATACAGCCATCAGAAAATTGAACACAAAAAGCGCAAACCATGCAAAACAACCCGGAAGAACCAACAAAGTATGAATGAAAATAGGCTGGGGAAATGGTTGGGGCGCTGATGAGGAAAGTGGGGACAGGTGAGCAGCTGGGTGGGGAAAGGAGGGAAAGTCCGAGGACATCTGGTGGACAGGAGGGGAATGGCAGGGGTTTTGAGGAAGTGGGAATGAGCTTGACATTTTCTGGGAAATACTCAATAGTCAGTACAAACTATAGCCCATCTGTTCATGACGCTTAGATTAGGTTTGGGAGGAATGCAAGAAATCCAGATGTGCACACAAACAAGTGACAGACAAGCAGCTATGTACATGCAATAACATAAAGCGTGCTGAGAGTGCCAGGTTTTCATTTTTACGTTAATGGATTGATGTTTGTGACAGAGCTAAACTACATTCTTGGCTACTGTAGCATCAGCAGCAGTGTTTTAAATTAAACATGACATGATGAATTTTACACAAGATTCCAATAAAAGCTGTTGCTGCTCAACATGTTTCATCATGTTGATTCAACTCTATGTAAGTTTAGAGGCTGTTGTTATTTTTTTATTGGTGGTTGTAATATTGTGCTCCATATGTAAATGAGTTAACTAAATATTGGAAACATCTGTCAGGGCAATGCAACAGCCTCATAAAATAGTCTAAAGAGAAACCGAGGATTGTAAGAAAACTGATGTTTAAGTGGGGCACAGGGATATTTTACTGCTTAGAAGGTGCATGTGTTTCTCCCAGCGCACTTTAAAAGCAGCTATTGAGGAACGAGTCCACTAAATAATTCAAACATCGTCTTAAAGTCTTTTCTGAAACTGCACATATGCTGCTGCATTTTGAATTCAAGTTTATTTAGAACAAAATCTAGAACAAGGAGAGTATTGATTGCTTTTTTTTCATAGGATGACTACATGCAGTTTTAATTACAGTAAATGTCTACTGTGTCTTCCAATACACACAATGTCTGAGTTTGAGAATGCACATGTGAAAGCAATGCGTTCATAGAATACAGTATCTTTACATATATGATTTTTGATATATGATGTCTTCAAATGCTTAATTGCAAAGTTTTGACATGTAAAACTTGTGACAGCATTGATATTTTTGTCTTAATTCAAATGTGTAAGACTTGAAGATGAAAGTCTTACCGCATTGATCTGCTGCACCAAGACGACCAGGACAAGGATCCACCTGTGAATGTAAAAGGTGGAGATGAATTAACTGTATCAGCTAATGGATGACTTTACACAACCATAAATGTCTGTCACATCAGCTGCTTGACAAAAAGTAAGGTAAGAATTTTATTCAGGACAATTCAATTTTTAAAAAAGCAAACAGGCAATTCAGCTTGCTAATTGCTGCACTTTAGCTTATAATGTGTTGCAGGAAAACTGAAACTCCTTGGAGAAGGAAAGCAACAAGAATGTTGTTGACCCAAACACTTATCACACTGCAGGTGATACCACAGTCTGTGTAAGTGCATCTGTTTGCCTGTGTGTGTGTGTGTGTGTGTGTGTGTGTCAGGGCAATAGAGGCCAGGGTTTTTATAGACTGTACACGCCAGAATCAAAGTATGCAGATGTGTTGAATAAGGGAGTAAACAGACGAAAAGTGTGTTTGTCTTCAGGTAAATACATAAACAAACTAGGGGATGTAAATTCTTTCAACGTTTATGAGAGATAATTAAATGTTTATCATAGTTTAATTTATTGTATCGGAGCTCAGCGACATGTACATTCTGCAGATGACGAGAAAGCAGAAAAAGATTTTAACAAAATATTATATTAGTGATGCTTCTGATAAAATGTTCCCAAATCATTGACGTTTTTTTTTTGTTTATGTAGTATTTCTTTATATTTATGATGTTTTCTTCTTTCTCTCACTATGTTTACTATTATACACCAAAATACCAAATTTCTTGGCAATAAACCTGATTCTGATTCTCATCATCAGATACCAAAATGTTAACGTGCCTGTCATATTGCTAATAATGAATTAATGATGTTGTTGCAGTGGGACTCACCTGAGGGCACACAGAGTCACAGCAGCAACCCAGGATCCCATCTTTCATCTCATCAGTCTGCTTAACAGGTGCGTGTTGGCCTCAGTGCTGCCCCCTGTGGTAGAACAGGGGAAACATCAAAGACACCTGTGAGCCATATGAAAGTCGATATTGTGTGAGAGTAAAGAATAACTTCCTTGGAGATCAAATGTAAGACATGCAATTAAGAAAAAAAAATACTGTTAATAAAATAAAAATGTTATCCACCTATCCAAATAATAAAGTATATACCATATGCAGTCTATAGATAGCAGTCCATCATGCACATAAAACAACTTTTGAAACTCACCCAAATTCAGAAGCTCAAATTAATCTTCATGAACACTTTAGTGCATCTCAAGCAGGATAATCTCCAACAAGACTCAAACTAATGTCCTGCCTCTGTATCAGTAAAAACCAAGCTCAGTATCTGCCACTGTTTCTAAGTATTGGAAATGAGATGAGGAGAAGGAGGATGAACTAGGTTGACCGCATGAGTAAGTCCAGACCGCCTCCCTCTCCAAGGTCAAGCTAAACAACTTCTCTGGGCTGTCCTGTCTGTCAAAGCACCCAGACAGAGAACTTTAATTTAAATGAACATCACCCATAGTGCAGCAGTGAATGGCTTTGATGTGAAGGCAGGTTGTTGAAGAGGACGCTCACAAAAGAAATGTGGTTTTAAAGTGCTGACCGAGCTTTTGATGTAACTGGAGCAAGAGAAGCCATGGGAAGGACAGTGGTTGTAGTTCCTGTCATCCTGTTGGCTGTGATGCTGATGGGCACCGGGGCCAAAAATGTAAGATATTTAAAATTTTCTTTGTTGTTGTAACATTGTACAATAGAAAGATCTGATTTAATTTAGCCAATGTAGATGTTTGTCTGCACAGATACTGAAATGCAAACACTGCATTGGCTGTTTTCATTTGTGCTTTTATTTAACACTATATAGACTTTGTAATCCTTTGAGATCATAGTGCTATTAATGCTGTTATATCTGTCATATTATATGCAGTATCTGGTTGAGCTATCATGGTTTCGGTTGGTGAGCTTTGTTTAAGAAATAAATCTTTCGCCGCTCAGTTTTTATCACAGCTGTTTCAACTTGCCATGTTAAGAAATGAATCAGCAACACTTGATTTTTTTATAATTAATTTTTAATGCTGTTTAGAGTATAGCTTAATCTTTGTGTTGCTGAATCCCTCCCAGGTCCAACACAAAAATCCACTTAATCCCTGTTCATGGAAGAGAAGCAGCTTTCTGTAACAGCATGTGTATTTCCTGTTGTGTATAGTGTCAGAATCATTCATTCTACACAGCTTCAGCTTTGATATACAACACTGCGGTCTGTTTGTAACTGTTGTGTCTGGGCTTATCCACTAACATCTTGCAGCCTGAGGACAAGCAGGATTTTTTTTTTTTTGCAGACTGTTTGCACGTGTACAGTAAACTGGGCTATGTTGGTGGGCCCTTTTATGAAAGTTCATGGAAAGGGGAGAGCATGTGAGGACAATAAACAAAAGAGGAACCAGTAGATGGAAAGGTTAGCGGAGACATGTAGTTTACATCTTTTTTCCTATAAAAGTTTTTGCACATCACTAGATAAACTATAAAGATATACAATAAACTGAAAATAAAATGATGAAGCATATAGATAAATAAAGATAATCAACAAATGAGGAAATCTATATTTTCATGCTGTTATAAAATGGATCTTTTACCTGATAAGACAAAGATAACAGGTCAGATTAATTTTGTGCCCAATAATCATTTCATGTACACAAGAAATTCATGACAGTAAAAAGGCCACTATTGAATTAAATGAACTGATTTTAAGGTATAAGACAATATGTTCGTTCCCCCTTTTTGCAGGAGCAGTGCAAAGTAAATTGGAGATGTAAAGCATCTGAAATAACGTTACATTAACTGATAATGCTTCATTATATCAGTAGCTTATAGCCTATTGCTGACCTGTTGTTTAGCCTGCAGCCACCGTGCATCTTACTATTCTTTATTACTGTGGAGCCACCTTTTTAGTGCGTTGGCCTCAATGAACCTTTCCCCCTGCTGATAAACCATAATGTTTACAGCCTTTAAAATAAAGGCCACTCTGGTGAACAGAGACACAGGAGGTGTTAGCCCTTAACAATGGAGACTTATAGATGTTATTTAGGCAAATTGCCTCCATGAATCCTCCCAAAGTAAACTCTCCCAGGGGGGAAACAACCAATTATTGATCAACGTAATGTTTGTAGAAGTTGCACCTGATCATTCAACAATTTAGATCTCTTGAATCAGTGGCCAACTTTCAGGAACTGGAGCCTAGTGGTTCCCAAGCAGGGGAGCAAAAACACAAGGGATTGGACCCAAATACAGACAGCAGAGGCAGGGCCGCAGCAGTTCAGTGATATTTTATTCTCAGAATCAAAAGTTCACAATCTTATAGTCAGGCAGGCAAGTGTCAAAACCAGAAGGCAGTCCAAACAGGTCAACAACAAATCCAAAGAGGAGTCTGCAAGAACAAGAAATCCAAAAACAGCTGAGGTCTAAGAAAACTAAGCAATAATATAAAAACACTGAGAGGAAACAGGATTAAACGCTAAGTCTAGAAAATGGGCTGGAATGCTTGACACGTAGTACAAAGACAATCTTGTACACACACACACTAAATACACCAGGAGGGGAGGATCACACCCAAGGACACACTCTTTATTCAACAAGAAAGAAAAAAACTCTCAATCCTCTCAAGATTTGTATGAAATGACTCAGTTTAAGATCAGATTGATTTGATTTGATTGACAGTGTTTTCCATTCATGAAATACATACTGAATAATGTTACAATTTCTTTATAGTGTGTGTGCAATGGAAAATCAAGATGCCACTGTGAGGGAGTGAAAGGCAGCCGGGTGAGTGGATCATCTGTTGTCTGTGTAAAACACACGTGTCTGTATTGTATTGTCCAATCTGAGCAACAAGCTCATGATTTTTGTCTTTGCACATCAGACTCGCTTTAATTCTTTCATTAGTCAACTTAAATGCATCAGGTCAGCATAATGAACATATGAAAGAATGGATCTTTTCCACAGCAGGAAAAACACAGGTGACACTAATAACATTAACAATGGCTGTGTTATATTCAAGTCTGACAGTGTGACAGCGAGCCAGCATGCACAATACCACCACCTGAAACTGCAGCAGCTAAACAGCTATCATTCATTTTATTATTATTATTTACACCAATGCTTTTCACTTCATGTCAAAATGTCTTCTGTGAAAAAGCCATATTGTATTTGTTTTTACTACCACACAAATACCATTTTTCATTCAACATACTCCACAGCAGGTCTCACCGATTTTCCTTTCAAACCAGACCTGGCAGCTGGGGCAGAGAAAAAAAACCTGCCAACTTTACAGCAGCTTTGAGAATCAAAACGCCGGCGTGCTTCAGCTGCAGTTGTCCGGTCATACGCTAGTCAGATCAGGTGCAGAGCCTAAATAGATCTGAGCTTCTTATTAAGTTCGTCTCAACATCCTTCACAAGTATTTTAAGCTTGTCAAGAGAGAGCAGCTGTTTCATTTAAAATCAATTTCGCAGAGAGTGCAGAACACACGAAGCCTCTTTAGTCTAATACAGTTCAGACTCAGTGATGGTCTGAAAAATCCTGTTACTGTGTGATTGCTGCTTGGCTGATATTTCAGACTAGCATGAGCCAGCCAACAAAGTATGCAAAATGCAACCATGAAGGACATCAAATCAAATCAAATCAAATCAAATCAAATCAGTGCGTCTATTTCTGTCCATGCATGCAAATAGAGACATTCATTAAAACTAATATTTATTCAGTCTCTTTATTAACCATTGGCTGTGATTGAGAAGTAAACAGCTTTCATTTTCACTTTGCTAAACATCCATCTCACGGTCAAAGGTATCACCTCCTATTCCCATTCCTGTCACTCACAAAGTTACAGGTCTTTTAATACAGGCTCTAAAGCATGACAACAGTTTGGAACATATTATTAATGTTTGCAGTCACTGTCACAAGTTTGTTTACAGCAGAATTGCTTTGAAACATAGGAGTAAACAAGATTATATTTTCAACCATCATCATGAAAAAAACAGAAAATGATGATGATCTCTGAATGCAACTTAAAGTCATAGGGGTGTTAGCCTTCACTGGTAACATGCAATGATACATGTTATTTAGCAGCAGTCTGTTTCATAGCAGTATTTGTCTGTGCAACAAATATCCAGGATTCTTTGTCATTTGCTGCCTCCTTGTCTCTTCCTTTTTTCCCTCTCCCTCTTTTTATCTCTCTTACACACACACATGCACTTGCTAACACAGGGAGACAAAGGTATCGCAGGAGCTCCAGGTCCCCGAGGACCGGACGGCCGTCCAGGATCAGATGGTCACGCTGGACCTCAGGGACAAAAGGTGGAATTTCAGCTTGGTTCTTATAGTCTGTACGTCCCAAAAATCCAATACAGTTGTCAGAGGGCAACACTGACTCAAACTGTGTCCAGACTGTGATGAATTACACTTTCTTCTTGTGTACCTCGACGACACTTTTGGCTGCGCTTATACTGCATCTTACTAGATCACTAAGATTAATTATGGGTTGCTGTCTTTGACAGGGCGACACCGGGCCTCCTGGACCTTGGGGCCCCCAAGGCGATCCGGTAACATAAGTGTGCTTTCTAAGCTTGTGTCTGTTTGGGTGTTTGCTTGATGTCGCAGCATGTGCAAATTGATTTATACTTGAAAAAACTTGTGGATAATATGTTTATGACTGCAAAGAGGCTAAGTGCAAATATTGTGGTGGACCAGGTGTCCGCTCACCGGCTCCAAGGTGCCTTTAAAAAACTGGTTTTGTTTTTGTCATTACAGGGACCTGAAGGCAAAGAAGGGTTTGCTGGGTCTCATGGTCTGCCGGTGAGCTGTCTTCCTCTCTTATACATCTCTTTTACTCTGCTCATCATCATGTCAGGAGATGCCTTTTTTCAACTTGCTGATATTCTTTACAGGGTATCCCAGGTTTACAAGGACCTCCAGGACCCCCAGGGGCCCCAGGATGCAATGGGACTGATGTAAGAAGATAATACATATTAATAGTGGTAGCATGTCTTTTGTGTAATAGCTCAATTGTTGATGCTCATATATAGGGGCTTTTCAATCACACATTATCTATTCTCAAACAAACGTGAAGCAATCTCTGCAAATTTTTTAACACATTGCAAATTTCTAGGGAGACGAGGGATATCCTGGTATTCCCGGGGCTCATGGCATTGATGGATATCCAGTAAGACACAAAATCAAAACAATTGATTTATGTTATTGATATGTTGTTATCAATTACAACTGATTTGTTACATTTCTTTTCAGTCTTTTGTTGTTGTTAAGGAATATATTTGAAATGTGCTTTGGCTTTGTCTTTACTTTACAGGGTTCACCTGGTCTGCCTGGACCTAAGGTAATAAAATGTATATATACTGTGCCACCCAGGGCCAGTTGTTAATAAGTACGTTTTGTATTTAAGAAGGCTGAAACTTTCTAAATAGTTTCCTCAGCACTTACTGCCTTTTAAGAAGTTTATTAACAGGATCCTGATGCACCAAGTGAAAAAATAACATGACGCTGCACTAGCCGGCGCCCTCTCTGCCTCCCCCAGCTCCCAGAGCTCATTTTGTACCTAGTCCATGTGAGACCAATAACTTGCTGAGAGATTTTCTTTGTTTTGTCTTTCTATCAAGCCTGTCCCTCCACTTTTTATGTGCAACAAGAAATGTGTTAATTCTCAAAGCTAATTTTCAGGACCAAAACTTTTAAATGTTTAAAGAATGCCAGCATTGAGCTTTTCTAGAGTATACAGCCTAGACCTGCTACATCAGAAAAGGACTTCTTGTGCGCATTATTATGGTTGTAATCATGATTTCCTGTTGCATGGTTTGCCTTAAGATCTGTAGATTTTGTAGACCCCATCATCTCTGTGTGACTATGGACTGACAATTTGCATGTACCTGTTCAAGGATATGTCATGTGGCCAAAACGTGTCTTAGCTAAGGGTGTCAAATGACTGCACTCTTCCCATTGGGTGACAGACTGGCAGCAGTGACGATTATTTTCTGTGACATTTCTCTGGTTCTCTGGAAGTTTTCAGGGTCCAGATTTTCACTGGCAACATGCACATGTTTCTCATCAGGCCGATTCTTAGTACTTTGACACAGTGAGTGAAAGAGACTACAGTGTGAAAGTTCATTTGTGACCTGTGACACTTCTAACGCTGTGTTGTCTTATCTGTGTCATGGTAGTGGGTACTTTTAATCAGCTTGTTATTAAGCCTGTTGAAACTCTTTAGAAGGTGAAGCCTATTTGAAATATGATGCCATTTCTTACCATTGTCTAATAGTCATTCTGCTATTGCAGCAGTATTGTGAATAAGAAGTAAGTGTAACCTCAGGTGCTCAAAAATATAAAGATGAATCCTACAGAGCCCAAGTGTGAACTACAGTTACAATATGCCACTATGAAATACAACTTCCATGCAATAATAGCTCTAATTATCAACTATTTTAACACTAAATTTTGTAGTTTTAACAAGCCCAAGGTTATGTCAATGTATGTTTTATTTCCCAGGGTGAATCCCAGATATCATTTCATCCACTACAAGGGTCACCAGGAGAACCAGGAAGGGACGGCGAGCCGGTAACTATATAGATTGCATTACTAATAATTATATTAGGATTTATTTCTACATTCATGTCTATTTATATACTGAGGAAACTACACTTATATTTCAGGGAGATCCAGGTTTCCCTGGAGTGCAAGGGCCACCAGGGGACCCAGGACCTCAGGGCTCTGACGTGAGTAAAGTTTCTTGGTTGCCTTACACAGAGGAACAATCTGGAAATGTTATCGTGTGATGTTTGATATAACTGTCCACATTTTTTGGAACAGGGGTTTCCTGGTCGTTCAGGGGCTCCGGGAACAAAGGTAATGCTGATGAATATTTCTTTAGATATGTCTGTATGTGTTTGACAGTTTGTTCCTGCGATAACAAGTGTGAATATGTACTGGGTGGCCAAGTGGCAAAGAGGAAAACCACAGCTGCAGGTTTTTTTGTTTGGCTTTGGCCTGGTCCTCCAATTATCATAGTTGGCAGAGTTCATACTACCTGGGAAATTTCCTGGTTGTTGCCATTGGTTGGCCACAGCACTTGATCTCTGGAAGGGGAGTATTTTGGAACATAGCATGAACATCTGCATGTGATACGGTCTCCCAGTTTCCACTCAGTCCTCTCAGACTGATAGTGAAAGAAAAGGAGGACATGTGGCCATTTATCAGTCTATACCAATCAGTGAGAGTTGGCAGCAACCAGGATAGTCAACGTGGGAAACTGACCACAATCAAACTTGGAGAAAAATGCAAAATAGACGTGTTTCTGAGAAAGGCTGAGAGACCTGCATATTTATATGAACAAGTTACAAACATTTTCCCATCTTACAGGGCCAAGAAGGCATAGGTGCTTTCCCAGGACCTCGTGGGTCAAAGGTAATTTCTTTTTTAAATACATCATTGCAGCATTATAATTAGGCTAATTAAAGAGGAGAGGATGTTTCATTATTTCTCTCTGATGATTTCTGTGAAACAACAATAACATTATCTGTGTGCCTTATGTCATTAATATTTGAGGATGATCTGTTTGACGTAGGGGAGACCAGGGCCACGAGGGCCACCGGGACCACCAGGTCGAATTAAGCAGTATTTCACTGAGAGTCTTGAATTGAAGGTAAAGTAAGATACTGAGGTCAAATCACTGTAGCAATTATATATTCCAGAGATATGCATAATGATTTTCATTGTTAACACATCATCCATCTTTTTATACATCCATCCATGTGGTGACATAAACTGTAACATTTATTGTGGTTGATCAATTGGCTGACAGTGCCTATAAAGTTAATTTGAGACATTTGAGATGGGAGCACAGGAGGAAACACATCATTAAACATAAGCCCGGTGGTGTCACACTTCACAAGATGGGTTGATCAGTTTCCAAATGCTTTTCAGTGGCTGATTGAACAGCAGGCTTTCACACATCCTCCATTCAGTCGGGGTTTCAAAATACTGACCCAACAAAAATGCTAATTTCTCTTGGTAAGAGGAGGAAGTAAAAGGGAGGAAAGAAAAAGATCAGCTGATATGGAGGCTGCTGACAAGGTGGACGCAAATTGGGAGGACTCTCAGCAACATCAGTACATTTCATTTTAATCCTTTCATTATAGTTTGATATTTCTTATGTAGCAGTGGAAACTGTGCCCTAATGGCGGCACTAGATGGAAGGTCACATGGTGACCAAAAATATTAGGATTCATCCTCTTAATACTATGAATGTACGCAGTAGATCTTATGACAAATTGGCCTGTAATTATTAAAATATTTTGGTCTATTTGGGATACAAACTATGCGACAGACAGACAACTGTTGTGATTGCAAATAATGAACCATTACCTGCTGTACTTCTTTTTCAGGGTGTAAAAGGAGAGAGAGGAGATGAAGGGGACAGAGGCTGCAAGGGAGCAACAGTAAGTTTTCTTTAACATTCACATGACACCTGGCGTTAGACTTTTAATATTTCATTAATGTTATCATCATTTTTCTTCAATGCTCCTCCCTGGCTTGTTAGTGTTGTAGTATTTATCTTATCTCCTTCCTAATTTCAATCTGTTCTCAGGGAGATCCTGGTTATGGCTATTACGCCAAAGGAGCAAAGGGAGACAGAGGATTTGAGGGTCCAGAAGTAAGATATCACATACCATTAATTCCATTCACTGTCACATTTGAGCCTCCCTTTTTGATTGTGCATATAAAAAGCAGTTGTGTCCCAATATAAATTTTTGCTCTTGCACCATGATGTTTCATCACTTCACTTTCCATTGAATGGCCAACACCTTGGGAATAGCTCAATAAAAGGGATGAGCAGCAGAGGGCAGCAATGCAACATTTCACTCAGTGTGATTTGATTGAGAAAGAAAAGAAATTCACATAACTCACCAATCATGTGTTTGCTTATAAAGTAATTTGAGACACACTTTCTTTTCTGTAATTTATGTAATAATGTATAATTTGAGATGTATGCATTTTATTTTGTTCTATTATTTATTAGAGTGAATTTGAAATTTGCCTCGTTATTTTATCTCAGGCTCATGTTTGGACATGGATTCTTATTGCATTTGTTTGATTAACATGTTTGGTTTTGATGCAGCAGTTTCCTTAATCTGGGACAATTCTCTCCTATCATAATTAGATAAGAGAGAGGATCATAACTCAGTTGCGAAAATATGTTCAGTTTTTGTAGCCCCCTTTTTGAAGGCCCACCCTAAAAAAAAGAGAGACAATAGTGGCTGAACTATTGAAGTGCGGTATTGCTTTTTCAGGTCCTCTACTCATCACATCTATCCATATGTAATGACAGAGGCACTAAAGGATGCCTGAGACTCTTCTTTATAGAAGCAACACCTATCAATTTCTCACTGTTGTCCATTATGTCTTTATAGGGAAAGCCAGGGAAGGATGGTGATCCTGGACAATCTGCAGGAAGGGTACTGTTCTGCAGTGCTATGAGTGTGTTTGTAGTGAGTCATAGAGTTAGGACCTGTGTGTGTTCTTTGAATACAATATAGTTTTCTTTAGGGAAGGCCTGGTCCCAGAGGTGATCCAGGATACCCAGGGACACCAGGAGAGACTGTAAGTAATCTGTCAGTGCCAAAAAATAAACCCAGTCTTTTCATATGCTTTGAGTCTGTCTTTGATCGTATACTCTAATATTTAGGGTGAAAAGGGAGACAGAGGTCCCACTGGTCCACCTGGACAAGTGAGTTTATTCTTATCATTTTCTGCTTTGTTCTCCTGAATTTCTTTAGTATTTTGTAGCCAATACTGACTGGATAAATGTATCCAGGTATTCCCCCATGATTGCACTGCATGCACCCTGTGGTTTTATTTACAGATAATTGGGCGTGTGACTGAACCATTCAAAGGATATCGTGGAGATCCTGGTTCCCCAGGCCGACCGGGGCCTCCCGGGCGTCAGGGTAAGTAAACATAGTGTTGTATAACAAGCAGACTGTGAGAACTGTGAGATGTGCAGCAAAAGATAAAGTCAGTCAGTCTGCCTTGATTGAGTTGTAACGAATTGATTTGTTATTATCCTTTTCTCAGGCGTTGCAGGGTTTCCTGGAGCAGATGGACCTCCAGGTGTGCAGTGAAGAGGCTGTTCGCATCCTATCTCTCTACTCTGTCCAGCAATCACTCAAATGTTTTTTTTTAAGTATTTAAAAGGTACAGTACAAGACCTTAGGTTTCCCTAGACATATTGCTCACAGTCACTCTACATTACACAGGCCGTGCATCCGGGATTTATGTGCCAGGCCCACGTGGTCCCAGTGGCTTTCCAGGCTCCAAAGGGGAACCTGGAGAGCCGGGGAATATATATAGCCAGGGACCCCCGGGTGCTGATGGGGATGTTGGTGAGCCAGGACTCCCTGGGGATCCGGGCCCTCCTGGACCTCCTGAAGACAGAAGTATGTGTAAATGCATTCTAAGAACTAATCTAAATGCTACATCTATTATTACTTACTACTAGTTTTACCTATACTTTGGATTGGAATTCTTTCGCAATTCTTGGATGGTGATATTTATGCTTTCAGTCCTCTTTTTTGTATTTAGATCCTTAGAGTTATACAAAGATTAGCTCTGAACAGAGTGAAGTGCCTGGGCCACCATGCGGGTTTAACAAATGAGCCATCATTTACTGTATCTGAGATGAAAAATGAAAAAAAATGTTGTGTATATACAAATAAATGTGTTCAAGGTTGGATTCAGATTCAAACTGTTGCAGTTAGGATGTGTGAGCCGCACATTATTGATGAGTCATCAAGTCATGAAAAATTCAGTTTTGAAAGAAAAAAGTGTTTAAACTGTGGTTCAAATGTGGCAATATTTGGAAACCATAACTAGTTGAGTGATGGATTTTGTTGTTGCTTGTAGCTAACAGGCTTATCAAGGGTCTCCCAGGAACAAAGGGAGTGAGGGGTGTATCTGGACCTGTGGGACATGATGGGGTTTATGGAATGAAAGGTGGGAAATTAACCGTTTTTCATTATTAATTAATTGTTGCCATTTAATTTGCTTGACATTACTTTGACTTCTGACTTGCTGACTAGCATTTATGGTTAAGCAATGCTGACTATTATGTGCTACATTGTAGTTTATGTGGCCCTTTAGCATCTTATAAATGTGCTTTTTAGTCATTCCAACAACTAGAGTGAGGAGAAAAAGCTAACATGATGAAAAATGTATTGTGTAATAAATATGCTCATGATTATGCTCTGTATAGGAGAGAAGGGGGAGCCTTGTTATAACTGTATTGGAGAAGGAGCTCCAGGACCACCAGGCGCCCGTGGTCCACCTGGAATCCCTGGTAAAATAGTTCAGTGCATGAAAACACAGAGATTGGAGTAGTTTTACTTGTATACCGGAGAGTATAAAAAGTTTAAAACTGGAACAGATATTCAGTTTCTCTTACTCAGGCTATGATCAAGAACCAGGTGCTAAAGGTGATCCAGGCTTCCCAGGACCTAGAGGCTCACCTGGAAGACCAGTAAGACAGTCTTAGTTGTTGTTTTGGTTTCTGTTTTATCACCAATACTTGTAAACAACAATTCTGCTCTGAAGGGCCCAAATGGCGAAACAGGATTTCCAGGCCCACCTGGGCAAAAGGGAGACTCGTCTTCCTACAACATCCCAGGGATAAAGGGAGAGACAGGAGAGCTAGGACTGCCTGGCAGGCCTGGACCAAGTGGCCTCCCTGGGAGTCCTGGACTAGCAGGTCGCAAAGGCAATCTGGGGGCTCCAGGGGATTCGGTGAGAATGTTTTGACAGACTTAAGCTGAAACATGCTTTGCTTCAAACTTCTTAAATTTCCAACCAGGTACAAGAGCCCATTCAACAGAATAAGTAATTTTAGAGAAATGTTTTCTGTCTCTAGTATTCCTCTATTGGTGCGGTGGGAGATCATGGTTTCCCAGGACCACCAGGGCTTTCAGGCAGACCAGGATCAACTGGCTATGCTGGGTCAGTGGGATATGGGTCTGCTGGATTTCCAGGAATTAAGGGAGATGTAGGGGTACCTGGCCTGCCAGGACAGCCTGGATTTCCAGGTAAAGAAACACACTAATGTACAATTTGACAAAGACATTTCTACATAAATGCACAAGTAGACAGACAAAGACTGACAGCCAAGGTATGACGTTTCTTTGCTCCCTTCTTCATTGGTAGGCCAGAAAGGGGAACCTAGCCACACTCACGCCATAGGAGTACCTGGTCCACCTGGACTTAAAGGTCGCCCTGGCTCACTAGGAAGCCCAGGTAAGCATGGATCTATGATTGATTAGCGGACATGAATGAATGGATGAATGGATTTTTCAACTATCTTACAATAGAAGATCGAAGTTTGTCTCATACATGCCAATAAACATTCAGGTTACCATGGAGCCCCGGGTACTCCAGGAACACCAGGTTTACGAGGACAGAAGGGAGAGAGAGGTGGCGTGTCATTTCCTGGAAGGCCTGGGATCTCAGGACAGAAAGGTAATCCATGTGCTGTTGAGCTTACAGTCAAAGTTACTCTAACATGTTTTATATCTCATTAAGAGAATGTAGACAAGCTAAAAGTAAAGTTAATGTGTCATTCATATTTCACTATGTGTGTGTTCGTCAGGTGACAAAGGGCAGCCAGGTCGACCAGGCCTTCCAGGAAGGGGTGCACCTGGTCAACAGGGTCGACAAGGTCCTCCTGGTCCTCCAGGACTGAAGGTTAGAAACACAAACAGAATCTGCTTTACATATACACAGTCTTCTTTACGGTCATCTACATGTACATGCATATATTTTTTTGGCCATTTAGTGAAAGTAAAATAAAACTAAAGGTGTGTGTGATACAGATGCAGATGAAAAAGAGGGAAAGTTACGTTATATTAAAGGTTTCCTAAAATGGTATCTTTACTGTCTTTACTGTGAGATTAAATATCGAGGGGTCAGTGTTACAGTAATAGTTGGACATTTTGGAAATAGGCTTTTAAAATAGATTTTGGGTCTTTGATAAAGGAATAATCAGCTGTTTCTCTACCACAGACAGCTGCCACTGATTTTTATGCATTCATTAGTGTCTGTGTGTTTTACTGTAAAATGAAAAATCATGTATAAATGAATAACATAACACTAGTAGACTGTATATTTGTGATTATCAGGGTGATGGTGGTCCTGGATACCTTGGGGCCCCAGGCTCCCCAGGAGGTCCAGGAGAGGACGGAGATCTGGGACCTGGAGGAGATCCTGGGATCCCTGGTCTACCTGGGAACCCAGGGCTAAGTGGCAATTCTGGTTTTCAAGGACAAAAAGGTCCAGTACTCATGAATCACCACTGAAACAATATAAGATAAGAATGTGTGTTGTTCACCCAACACACATGTGCATTCATCAACATATATTCATACCAGCACATTCACTGCTTTATTCTATGCTACATACAGGAAGGAAAGGTGCTGTCGGCCCCCCAGGACTACCTGGTGGTGTAGATTCATGTGAAAGGTTTCCTGGGCCAGAGGGAGCATCAGGACCAAATGGTTCTCCAGGACCTCTAGGTCAGCACATATTGAAGTCATGTAATGAACTGTCAAGTCCAGAGGGACAATGAATGCAGAAAGTGAAAGATAAAAGAAATGTTGATTAGTAGCTCTCCTGTAATCTAACATAGTCCAACAAATTGACAGTTTCTTCATTCTTCTCCTCCTTCCTTAGTCTCCTCAGCTCCTCGCTTCCATTTTGTTCTCTCTCTCTGCCTCTGCTCTTCCAGGATATAATGGATCACCTGGTGAAAAGGGGAATGTCGGTTTGACAGGACTTGGCCGTCCTGGCCCTCCCGGTGATCCTGGTTTCATTGGGCCATCAGTACCAGGTTCACAGGGGCTTCCTGGACAAAAAGGGCTCAAGGGTCAAATTGGCCTGCCTGGTCAACAAGGTATGACATTGTTGCTCTGAGAGGCAAAAACACTCATTCTTCTGTACTTGATAAATGTGAAGTCAAGGTTTTCAGATTTTAAGAATGACATTGAATACCTTTAGCAGTGACTACCATAACCATGTACTGTATAGAAAAACATAATCTCAGATCAAAGCTCTTATCAAAATTGTGCAAAAAGAAATCATGCGATGCCAGTGTGAGAGTGTACACACTTAAGTGTATTTAGAGTTTGTCCCTACAAAGTTCCACTTGGATTTCTTCAGGACCAAGAGGAGACCCTGGACCAGATGGAATACCAGGATATGTACCAGAAGGATTGCCTGGAATTACAGGACCACCTGGCAGAATAGGTAACACACAAATAGTATAAACAACGTCTACAATTTTTTTTCTTTCTAATGCTTCCTGTTGGCGATACATTGTAGCTGTGCACTGTACCTGGTCCACAGTTATTACTGAATTGTTGCGTTTACAGGTGACCCCGGCCCAGATGGAATCAAAGGTTTACGTGGTCCCCCAGGCCTGAATGGGGACCCAGGTGCGAGAGGTCCTCCAGGCCCAGTGCCACCAGAAAGAATAGGCATTAATGGGCCCCAAGGGGAGCCTGGTGATCCAGGTAAGTTTGAACTCTTCTTGTAAAAATATCCTTCTATACACTGTGACTAAATGTGAGACGGAGTTGTTTCACAGAATATAGCTGAAATGTGCGGGTGAGCTCATAAATACAGTCTTTGCAAGTCTTACTGTTAGACTGTATAATAAAGCTGATGATACCTGTATTTTGTCAGGTTACCCTGGCACAGCTGGTCCCCGTGGAGATGTTGGACGTATTGGACCAAAAGGGCTGAGAGGGGCAGGGGGACCACCAGGGAGCCCTGGGCCAGGAGGTTTGACATTTGTTTTACATATTAACAATAAATGTGTGGGTTCACCAAATCAACCTGGCTGTATTAGCCATTTTGGAAACTATATGTTGGGATGAATGTTTTTCTGTGTTCAGGCACCACAGGTAATCCAGGTTTTGATGGACCAGTCTCAGAAGGAAATCAAGGACCTGCTGGACCCCCAGGAGAACCAGGAGTCACTGGGCCTCCAGGTCAGACTTAAACTTTGGTTTAAGGCCATATACACTTTTTGCTTTCACACAAATCCACACATCTAACCTCACAAATTAAAGCACAAACAAAACTGTCACGAGGTCTCTAATTTATCTTTGTTAAAATAATTGTTTGGTTTAACTTTTATAGGCACAAAGGGAATAAAAGGAGATCAAGGAGTCCCTGGAGGGTCAGGGCCAAATGGTGCACCAGGTCCACTTGGTTACAAAGGAGCTAAAGGAGAGTCAAACTACTATGGATATGGACGGCCAGGACCAGCAGGACAAAAGGTACATTTGGTTTTTGTAATTGATGCAGCAGAGCAGAGTCTAATCAAGTAAAATACCAATTATAAATAATGATGATTTCTCTCGTTATCCTACCTCATGTCCTCAGGGTGAACCAGGGTTTATCAATACTAATGCAATGAAGGGTCGAAAAGGTGAACCTGGTGGTTTCGGACCTGCAGGTCTAACAGGAAACTATGGAGCCAAAGGAAACCCAGGACCTCCTGGACTAAATGGTCAGTACCACTGGTCACAGAAATAAGGCAGTTAATGATTAGTTTTACTTTTTGCTTGCTTTCCGTTAACATCTCCACCCCATGCTGCTTTTCCAGGTTCACCAGGCTACCAAGGGCCCAAAGGTTTAGATGGGCCTCCAGGAGTAAAAGGACGTCCAGGACCAAATGGACCATCAGGCAAAGTCCTATTTTCAACTAAAATACACTAAATGATGTATTTTAACAGTGCAAATCACTGTGTAACCTTCACTGTAGAAAAGTGGATGAGTGTTGCACTTTTCACTGTTATATTTTAATTGTACTTAATTCTTAATTAAGTTTAACCTCAGCCTTACTTTTTCTATCTATCTTTTTCATATCTGTTTTCCTCAGGTAGCCCAGGTCCACTGGGTACCGCTGGTTATCCAGGTCCTAAAGGTAACCAGGGCCACGATGGGATCCCTGGACCACCAGGACAAAAAGGAGAGACTAGTAAGAGAAAATCCTGCATGCAAAGCTCTGGAGGGCTCTATGACCTTATTCACATCTTAAATTACACAACGACTGCATTAGTGTTTTTGTATAAGGATGTATTTTGCACCAACCTTTTGAACGACTGTCTCTTTCATATCTACCTTCAAAGTCATGGCTATAACCAAAACTTATCTGTCGTCCCATCTCTTCCTCTGCAGTCATACTAGAAGGGACGCCTGGCTTGCGGGGTGACACAGGTCAACCAGGTGAGTCTCAGGTAAATGACATCATCTCGTGTGTCTTTCCTTTGTTTTATAAGGACTTTTTTTTTTCACACTTGGCTCATTTGGAGATTTCCTTTTATAATTCTTTTGGCCTCAAAAGAATCTGCCTTGCCTTAGAAAGTTATGTGCATTTGGTGAAGGGATGGAAAGCGTCTAGAAAGCAGTCTCAGAATAATGGTCTGGGCCTGCACTCAACCAAACCCTAATAAGGTTTCTTGTTGTACTCAGCAGATATTAAAGCAACGCCAGAAGCTGAATAATGAGATTAGGTCAATATATCACATAATATTGTGTCTTATTATGTTGTCTCATTATTATTAAATATAGAGCCAAAAGATGTACTTCATTTGTTAATGTATTCATATAATATCAAGTAGTACATGAGGTTGCAGAGTTTTGTCTCATATATGATGATGTTGCACAGGACAAAACACATTTCTCATGAACACTTGCATAAACCCTCTAAAATTTTAAGGTAAAATGTCACCATTCTATGTATAATTCATGTTCATCACTATTTGCATTATTAATCTATTACAAAAACAATGTGATTGAAGACAGAGACAATGATGTAGACATCCACTGCTGACCAAGTATTTTGTCCATGTGTTAAAAGACTCAGAGAAATGTCTATTTCTTCTACACTTTAGGTGCCCCTGGGAACCCTGGTTCCCCTGGCTTGCCTGGTACATCAGGACCTGGACCTATAGGAGACAAAGGATTTTCAGGTCCGCCTGGGGCTGCTGGTCCAAGAGGTCTACCAGGAAGAGAAGGGCCTTGTGTTCCTGGGTCAAAAGGAGACCGTGGCCATCCTGGAAATCTTGGTTACCAAGGTGAAGATGCACTACTGGAGGACATAAGGGTTTCACATACCTACCTTTTTTACTAGGTTCTCAGTTTCTTTCATTACACTAAAATGACTCTCAGCAATCACCAACATCTGTCCCCATTGCTGTATATGTAGGCGGCCCTGGCTTACCTGGCTCTCCAGGTCTAACAGTGTCTGGGTTAAAAGGAGACACAGGGAATGCAGGTCTTACAGGAGGCCCAGGCTATAGTGGACCCCCAGGAGATCCAGGCCCTCAAGGACCACCTGTAAGTGACCCCAGCGAGCTTGTTTTTGAGGAATGCTTGACAAATGGCTGACAAAATCTTTACAAAGGACGATGGAAATGACAAAACCTTTTTTGTGGCCTTTCTTGTGCAGATTAACCAATATGAGATTATTTTTAAGCATTATCTAAAAGTTGCATCACAACTGAACTACAACTACAACGCTTAGAAGTCTAATCTTTGACCTTTCTTTGTCTCATTTGTCTCCCCAGGGTGGAAGAGGCCAACCTGGAGGCCTGGGACCAGGAGGTGATTCTGGTCCTCCTGGATTCCAAGGGCCTCCTGGTAATCTATCATTTTCAACTTTAGCCTTAGATTAGGTTTTCTCTTTGAATTCTTCCCCTGGCACAGGCAGATCTGTCACCACAGAGGAGTAATAGTCCACGATTGATTTATGTTCCAGCAGCTGAGATAAAACTCAAATGGGACAGAAAATAAAGTGGACACAGAAAAACAAGATCTATGAGCATTAATTTCACTCTTTTTCTGCAATGCTTGGTAAGATAAATATTTATGCAATATGTTGTGAAGACAAAGTCATTTTCTCACAATTTTTTTTGTGCGTTTTAGGTAACAAGGGAGACCCTGGATATGAATTTGGCCCACCTGGTCCACCTGGGATAAAAGGTTTTCCTGGACGTCCTGGTGCGACAAAAATCTTTCTTACTATTGTTCACAATAACCAGGAATAAAAATGAGCCCTGTTAACATCTTCCAAACTTAAACCACTTCTACATTTTACCAGTCAGTCTGTCTGTCACTCTGTCTCTACAGGCTTAAAAGGTGAACCAGGATATGGAAGGGTGATAAATGAACCAGGACCTGCCGGCTCACCTGGTCCCTCTGGCAATCGAGGAGCCCCAGGGACTACTGGACCATCAGGACCACCAGGCCCTGCAGGTTCAAACTTTTAAGATATGCTAATACGATTTAGTTCCACTTACTCATGCTCTTCAAAGCCAAGGATACTGCATCTGACTTTGTCTTTTTGATACCATGCTGTTAACAAATTGACACTCGATTTTATAAAATTAAATTATGATGTCTGTTTGCTAGAATGACTAACTATCTTTTGCCCGTTAAAACCAAATCACCGAGCTGGTTTTCTTTGCGCTATGTGACACTGAATCCTTCTGTACCAGGTCAACAAGGTGTCAAAGGACAACGTGGTTCCGGCCGAGTCGGCCAGCCGGGATTTACTGGCCGCAAAGGAGACAAAGGAAGAGCCGGACTGCCAGGTGTGTGCACGTGTGACTCGTAAAACATGTGTGTGTGCAGATGTGGGTATCAGCTCGATATGTTATGATGATGAAGTTAGGAAATGTCTTGGATGTCTTTCTACGTATTTACACTTCATGGGGCGTAGGGTGGGTGCAGTGGGAAAACATTCCTACTTCTGGCTGGGTTGCGCTTTACATCAAATGTACTTGTTTATGTAGGTGGGAAGCCAGTGAGGGATTTAGTGGGGAAATATGAACCTTGTGTAACGCCCTCTGAGTGAAGTCCAAAAATGTCACTTGGTGCTTCGTTGTACAACTTGTTCTTCACTGCAGGTCCCGATGGCAAACTTGGCGAGCCAGGCCGCAAGGGTCCTCCTGGGCTGACAGGCAGAGGCGGTCCGCATTTTGTTGACAGTTTCTTGATAGCAAAGCACAGTCAGAGCATCCGTATCCCTGACTGCCCTTATGGCACCAGCCTCATCTACTCTGGTTACTCCTTCCTCTTCATCAACGGAAATGAGAGAGCTCACGGTCAGGACCTCGGTAAGAGCATGGGAGCCTTCGTGAACAGATACTGTACTGATTCAGCATCCTAAAAACTTTGCTTCAGTCATAATGTGACATTGTCAAACCGTCTCTCAGGCACCATGGGAAGCTGTCTGCCTCGTTTCTCCACCATGCCCTACATGTTCTGTGACACAGAAAGTAACTGCAGATATGCTTCTCGTAACGACTACTCGTACTGGCTGTCCACTGACACACCCATGCCTGCCAACATGGTTTCCATCACAGGGGAAAGGCTGGCCTCCTACATCAGCAGGTAATGGAGTTCATACATACAAATACTCATGTGTAGTGTTATTTCCTGAGAAAATACAGTGCAGAAAATGCAGTATATTCTCTGTTAATTGAAATATAAATTTGGTTGTGGTTTAGGTGCTCAGTGTGTGAAGCCACCTCCAACGTTATAGCCATCCACAGCCAGACAACAGTGATACCTGTATGTCCCCGAGGCTGGGAGTCCCTGTGGAGTGGATACTCATTCGTCATGGTAAAGAAATCAGAGTGTTTGTCTCTTGAATCCTCTCTCATTTTCCATGTAATTCTCTTCCTTTGACCTTCATCCATTCTAGCAAACTGGTGTCGGTGCAGAGGGCTCATCCCAGCCTCTGGTTTCTCCTGGCTCGTGTCTGGAAATCTTCCGCCAAGTGCCCTTCATCGAGTGTCACGGCAGGGGAACATGTAACTACTACCCCGATTCCTATAGCTACTGGCTGGCCTCCCTCGACCCCAACGGCATGTTCAGGTAAGCTGTTCTCGTCTGTGCTGACATTCATGGAGCCAGGTTGGCAGGGGTTTGTGTGTCATGATGACCAAAACAGCTGCTAATAGTAGAATTTATTTAGCATTGTTTTTTTTTCTCAAAACTATCTTTCAAGGACATTTTTCATTCTTACTAATAATAAACCATTTTACTTTATACAGCCATTATGCAGCTGTAATCCAAATCACTACTCAGGTTTTATGATTACATTTCTAACATTGTGTGTGTGTGCTTGTTCTCTCCTATAGTAAACCCCTTCCTCAGACAGTGAAGGGGCCGTCTCTGCAGAGCATCATCAGCCGTTGTCGAGTCTGCAGGAAATTGCAACCCGGCACAGGAGACGGCCGTGGGGACAATTTTTAACATTAAGCATTTCCTTTTTCGATCATTTTAAGAATGAAAATATGAGAAAAGTGAGATAAAATAGTCATGTCTAGTGTGCATATCTGTATGTAAAATGTGTGCTTTAGATTTACAAATCTAGAAGTCTTAGCTCTGAATAAAACACGCTTTACATCTAAAACACGTTTCAACCAAATTGCCAATCATCTTTAATGGCAGTTGTTATATAAGGAATTAATGAAATTGGAATCAATGAAACGTCTAGTGAGCCATTTTATCTTACAGAGGTTGTAGTGTGCCACCAGAGTGTTATTATTCCAGAGATAGACTTGGGCCTCAATAACAGCTAGAAATAGAAGTACTAGTAGGCACTGTGCCCAATTCAGTTTTTATATATTGAACTTTTTTCAATGAGAATTTACTGTCAAATGCTTCATTCTACTTCTCCCTTTTGAAATTTTTCTTTAATGTAATTGGTTTTAATATTACAAATAACCCAGCGACTAATTGAAAACAAGCCATGTGTGACCTGATTGTAACACCCACTTTGCCAGTGTTGTCTTTTCCATTGACTTAAGCTGTCTCTGATATAAAAAAAAAACATGCACCAAATGTCCTGATTCCTGTCGACGACAGCCAGACTACTGAGAAATAATTGACCCTATCTATGCAGCGCTGATGTCATTGACATGTTTTTGCTGCGTCGTTGCCAGTGACCTGAACGCACGGTGCAGTCCGGTCAACGAATGATGTAAGGAGTAAGAGGTTGCACCAAATGACACACGTGTTCCTCTGACATCCGGACAGGCAGCATGTTGTAAATGTGACGCTGTTGCTTTTGGAATTGTTGCGTCGTTGTGTTTTCACCAGCGAATGTGAAGTCATTTGTGCCCCCTCGCTCTAAAAGCATTTTCTTTGAACTTCAGCATGTTAAATTGTGCATGGAAAGATTACTGACTCATACTGCCTGCAACTTTTCCCAATCCATTTTAAATGAACTTTGTAAATGAAAGGCAACACTGCTCTCAAAGCAGTGATGCCTCTGTGGCTTCAGGACAAAAAAAAAAGCACATTCAGATCTTATATATATATATTGTGGAAGGTTTATTTTTTTTTACATTACGTCACTGTCTTTTGGTGTAAGAAAATATATTAGACTAAAATATAAATAAAGAGAAATAGTGATTAATTTGATCATATGTTTCTCTGACTGTTGATTCCACATGTGGTGTTTGAAAGAAGCTAGTATGAAAAGCTGGATAATTATGTCATTTTCTATCCAGAGGAGCCTCTTTTTTAAAATTTCAACATCTTATTTCTATGCACTATTCACTCAGCAGAGCAGTACGCCCTGAGGAATAGTCATTCAAGCTCACTCATCCAAATCTGTCACTGATCAATAGTTGCAAACTCCCCGTACAGCGCAATGCAAAAAGGCACAATAATGTGTCTTAAACAACACTGTGTTCAAAAAGGCTGCTGCTTTTTGGCACGCAGATATTCCATGCTATCGATTGTTCAGCGTCTAAAATAACAAACAGCCTCATATGCTTATGTAAGAAAGCCAGCTAAGACAAGTAACAGCTGAAGAAGAGTCGAATCCTCTTGTGTGAATTAAAAACATGTGACGAAGTATCGCATCCATTGTCTTGTTATTTTATGACATTTTTGGAGCAAATTCTCAACTCATCAAGACACCAGCTCCGACACTTCTGAAAGGTGTGATATGACATGCAGTCGCTCCTTGAATGCCACCTTGGATTGAATAAGTCTTTACATGGCCTGGTGCAGACAGTTGTCAGCGTGGGTAGACACACTCTTGCTGTAAAGTGCTCACGGCAGCCTCCTTAACAGGATTATTCTGCACCCGACAGTGCACTTACTAATTGTTTAGGCAGCTATATTAGGCTTCTACACCTCTCTAATTGGGTTAGAATGGCGATTTGTTGAAAGGTTGATGCACTTCAAGGTTGTCTTCCATCTGAGAAGGACATGTCCTTTTAGTTTTCTTCACATGACTTACATGGGCTTGAAAGACATGTGTTCATTTTTATTTTTTTTTAGCAGGTGAGGTCATGTGTTGAAGGGTAAAAACTTTGGCAGACTGTGAATTTTCAAAAAAAATAAATTCTATATTCAAGATCCCATTGTAGGCAGACTTGCAAGTCAACCCCTACTTGTAAAGAATAAAGGTGATTTTGTGTGAGGGATCTTTCCTTGATTCTCTTTATTGATCACAGCTACCTTCTGTAACAGGGGGTGGGTTTGGACCCAAATGCAACAACCTAGAGCAGATAAGGTCCTTTATTAAAGGCAAAAGAAAGCTCAAACAAAACTCACAGAAGGGGTCGTGTCCAGGATTACCGAAAAAAAACCCACAGGGACTGGCAGACAGAAACCACAAACAAGAACTATGAACAGGGGACTGAAGCCTTGTTGCAACAAAGAGCAGATCCAAAAAAGACATGAACACTAACAAACATGAGAGGAAGATAGGTAGGTAGGTAGGTAGGTAGATACTTTATTCATCCCCATGGGGAAATTCCCAAAGAAAGCAAGACAATCTGGCAAAGTAAGCGTGAAGTGGAGGGGCTTATATAAAGTGCTGATTGGTGACTGAAACCAGCTGGGTGCACAGGTGAGGTGATGAGGTGGGAGTGGCTGAGAGGTGAGGTGAGACAGAGGCGGGGTGAGTGGAAAAGTACTGTAGTGTAAAGCTGTGGCAGGTGAACAGTGACCATCTATGACAGACAGAACTTAGATATGACAGGACTGTGGCTGACTGGACTACGACATGGCAGGACTACGGCAGAACAGAGATGACACAAACTGAGACAGAACTAAGACATGACAGCAGAGACATGACAGGACAAATACAAGACATGAACAGGACTCTGACATGAGCAGGAAAGAGGCATAGAGACTGAACTAAGACACAGTGACTGAACAGAGACTAAGGCAAAGCTGAACTAAGATAAGGAAAAACTAAGACTAGGCAGAATTAGACGAGATGAGGTCCAACACTTATAAGGCTGAACAAAAACATGGCGGGCAAAACTGTGACCGGACAAAGACAGACATTACTGTTACATAAACAGGACAGGACTGAACTAAGTAAAGCAGAGTTAAGATGAGCAGAAACATGGCTGTCAGAACTGTGACTACTTCCTACTTGGAAAGAGTTTATCTGACTTACCTGGACCGAACCATAAAGTTTTGTTATTGTTGTTTTTGGCTCATGCGTCTGATCATTTGCTTACTTGTTGCCATTTTCCTTTAAGTAGATTTTGCAATTCACTTTTCACCCACTTTGCCACTAAATTGATCTGAATAAAAACACTTTAACCTTGAACATTAAAACAGTGTATTTTTAAAAGGAAGGGTTGCTAAATTTTCAGTACAAGCATATATTGTATATTTGCAGCATGTACCATTACAAGATCATTATAGCCTGTGACAAATAACGAATTAATTCAGATGCAGTGGAACTGTTAAGTTAAACAGAGCAGAAATCTCATTAAAGAGATGCCCAGAACAAACTCACGAGGGTGTAACAAATGATGAGTTGACCTTTATGGCCTCTGCATATCCCAGTGTCTCTGCACTGCCCGTTGATTCAACTTTATGACACAGCAGGGTTAATGAAATCATTGTTTCCCCCCATGTCAGCGTCATTAATGTTTTATTTTACATGAGTGCACATCGCACTTGTCTTACAGGGATTTGCTTTTATACGAGGAGGCAGAGAAGATCTTTCACATTTACAAGTTAAGTCAATGACAGCATCAGGATGACCTTCACTTAAACAACCAGATTACACTGTGTTTATGTAAATGAAGATACTAGGAAAAGACCAGGATGGTGGAAATGTCCTTATTTAGACCTTTTGTCTCATTCCTAATGGCTGTTGTAAATTACACAGCACATGCTTCAGTGCACTGATGGTGGCAAACACAAAATTGAGGATGGTCTTTATGCAAATATCCTGCACACTCCTCCTCCCTTTTTGGGCCCAGGTACCAATTTAAAAGGAGACGCGTCACTGTGCTGTACAGTTAATTTGCACATCAGCAGCCGGTGTTGTGGTGTTTTTACCAAGAAGAACAAGAAGCACAAATAAGATATTTTCCAAGTAGGATGGCTCACATCTGGTGTATTTTGGCACTTTTGTGTTTTGCATCATGTGTTGCGGAAACAACAGAGACCGAGCAGGGATTTAAAGATCTCCAACTTCAGCAAGACTCATTGTCATGGCTCGACAAATTACAAGACAAACAGGTAAGATGTCTTTATTTTACTTGATGTGCTTCTTCACGTGTTATTTCTATTTTAATTTTCTGTTTTTCCTCTACTGTGGATGTGTATGTATATCCCTCCTGGGGTTGAGTTCAGGTCCCAGCGACCACTGCACTGCAGGCCGCAGACTGTCCTGCCTAACATTTTTTTCAATTCATAAAGTTTGTCTCTGCTTGAGCGCACACATTTTATTGATCTTTATCTGTTAAAAGTGTAATTTTATTCTCAGTGACTCATCCTGGATGCTGTCAGAGCAACCTGCCCAATATCTGTCATTTGATTATCCCCCACAGCTGCACCTCCGTGAAATTGAAGATTAGGGAGATTAGAGTACTGACACAACTTCGTATTTCACTTTCCGGCTGTGAGCAACAAATGTAAAAGTTCTGTAACATACAATGAGCTGATTTACAGTTTGCTAG
This sequence comes from Centropyge bicolor, assembly GCA_037975185.1. Classification (NCBI taxonomy): domain Eukaryota; kingdom Metazoa; phylum Chordata; class Actinopteri; family Pomacanthidae; genus Centropyge; species Centropyge bicolor. Next base: position 1,431,458 of record JBBMOC010000023.1, on the reverse strand, counting down.
AAATTCCCATTTCTCTGAAGTACAAATGAAAACTTTCATATTTACTGACATTTAAGAGAATGTTTACAGTTCTTTAATATTTGCAATATGCCAATTTTTTCCTCCATAGGAATCGAAACAGAACTTGCTAAACTTACTTTATAAGCTCTTCAAACCTGAAAATGGAAAAATCCTCCAAGGACCTGCAGACACAGAGAAACAGGAGAAGACTCGGCGTGGACTGGGTGCAATGACGACTCAGATTCGGAGAGACGGCTGCAGATTCTTCTTCTGGAAAACCTGGACTGCCTGCTAGCTTCGTTCTCACTGACGTCCCGGATTGTCTTTATTTTTATAGCCAAGGTGTAGTTTTCTCTTCACACACCTTTAATTTATTGCTTCATGCTGTTCATGCTCACATAGATATTGTTGACAGGATTTTTTTTAATTTTTTTTTTACAATGCTGCATGTGATCCACTGAGGTTGAGGGAGGCGAGGCTGAGTGGGAGTTTTCAATTGAAAAACCCAGTAAAGAACGCAGATGGAGTTGCCCTTTAAACTGTGAACACAGTTGCAAAGTATGAATGTATTTCATGTGTTTCTGTGACTACATGCACAGCTTTCATTTATTCAGTCTCTAAAGCCTGCATCCTTCTTTTTTTATCTTCATGCGAGACCAGATTATGTATGAGACAAGATTTCACACATCCTCCTGCATACAAATAATAAAGCTGAATCCATAAGCAATAAACTTTCTCATTTCAGTCCTCTCAGGGCTTTTTACTGTTACAGTGTTAATGTTAATGTGCTACTGTTGCACTCAAATGTCTTTTGTGTCTGCCGGCAAAAGAACGAAAAGTCTTAACATTCATGCTCTATGTCACCATTCTCAGTAAACTTTACACAGTTCAGTTTGGTGGAGCTCAATATATTGGCTGTTTCTGGGGTGGGCGAACAACTGCGAACATTCATAACTGTTTAAAAAGCACTTCAGCCACTTCTCATTCTTGCAGTTAGTGGAACACTTGTTGACCCTCTCGATCCCGTATGCCAGCATTATTTACAGTACGCCTCACAGTCTGGCAGAGGTGTAGCCTACACAGTGAACTGGGCACTGAATATTTAATGATCGCTAAATGAACAGTTGCAGTGGAAAAGCCGCTGCAGAGCCCTGCTTATCCTTCTCCTCAAAGAGACATAGTTAAAAAAAAGCTCTGATGACGAGAGCTGAAAAACTCAGCAGGCTTCCTTGGTGACCGACTGTGCTCACACCGGCCTCTTGAAACGAGTGCTGTATTTGATTGTGCATCTGTTCTAGTTTAAATCAATCACTCACATTCATTCATCCAGCACATCAAAGTGGGTTTTTTTTTTCAATACAAGTCCTCTTTGACACACTATTCTCACTCCAGCAGAGGAGGCTGTTCTTCTCTTTGTTCAATCCAGATACACTTTAAATGTAATAAATGTCTGCAGTGTGTTTGATGTTTCCAATCTTCATTGTAGGCTAGCAAGGCAATAAACCAACATCTTTACAGGCATCCATTCATCTTGTCTTTGAAGTTCCATCAATTATTGCTCTGACGATTGAAGCATATTCTTTCCTTATGTAAGTGCTCTGTTTGGCATGCAATGTGCAGTGAGACAAAAGATCTCGCATGTGTAGCATCTGCATGAGTGTGCAATGCATCTATTGCTTTTCCATATTTCCTGATGTGCTGGCGTGCATAAAATATGCCTTGTAACATCACATATTATTGCACTAATGAGCATGCGTTTAGGTAGCTCAGCAGTATTCCTCGAGGCCTTTTCAGCAAAAATGCAGCAGTCTCCACCATGTATGTATTATGCATGCATGTCGAACTGTGAGATAAATTTCGTGAGAACACATTAACCTCAAACGAGTTAAGGCAGCTGCAGGTGGAACACGCAGAAAGGTGCTAAGAGCAGATGCAGGGTGAAAGAGAAGGTGAGATTGAGGAGAAGTGTATCAAATTGGATGGAGGGGTGGAGAGGGAATAGAGATTAGGAAAGTGAGAAAGTAGAGGAAGAGAGGTGCAAAGAGGATGAGCAAGGGGATGAGAGGGAAAATTATTAGAGTGGCGGTGTTGGAGCATAACTGCAGTCAAAGCTTGGCTTAGTATCCTTTCTGTCCCTGGGCTATTGGGATTCAACAGAACAGCTTCACTCTGTAACAGGAACCACTGCCAGCACATTAACATGCTCATACTGCAGAGCTTCTTCAATAAGAGTGTGTGAGAGTAACAAATACAAAGTGTGTGAGTGGGTGTGTGGGCAGGCGGGCGGGCGGCTGGGTGAGTGGGATTACGGTGTGTGTGGGTGCATGTGCATGAACTTGTGTCTGTTAAGGATCAGCCAGTGTGTTGGCTTGCAGTATTCCTAGCATCCGCAGACAGGAGAAGCCAAAAGCAGCAAATCACAGACAAAGAGAGGCAGAGAGAAGGTAAGGTGATCTGGTTTTTATCGTCTCGGGACGGTGGACTGCCTCAGAAGGTGCAGCACAAGCTCAAAGGTTTGATATCAGCACCCCATATTGTCCGGAAGTAAACACATTAGAACCAATTATTCAATACTTTTGCCAACTCCGAGTGGTGGATCTAGATGTAAAAGATGCAGATAAAAAACACTCAGCCAGCTAGATCAAAGGAGCATCACTGAGCCTTAATTGAACAGAGACCAATTATTTTTAATGAGTAGAACTGAATGCCCCACTTCTGAGTAGGAGTTCCCTCATTCTCTCCCTGGGAGAAGGAGAAAAGAGAAACAAGTGGAGTCCCAGTGGCGCAGGCCCATATCAAAACAACAGGACAAAAAAGAAGGTAGACAGTGAGGGAAGAAAGATGCCTGGGATAAAAGATGGGAAATATTTTTACTCTCTGTGCTCCTGAGTCTGCAGAAGACAAACAAAGTCATGCACAGGTCTGTATAAATAACTGTACAGGCCATAAATAGATGTCTATGTTGTTGACCCAGCTAATTACAAACCTTAAAAGTTCTTCAATTAGCTCCATCTTCTAGCCAAATATTTCATTTGATCCTTATTGAGGGCCTTATGTACGCAGCCAAAAGACTATTTACAATTTGACAGCACATACTGGTAACACAGAAAATGTAACTTATGACACTAATGACACTGAGATGCATTTGACATAATCCTGGCGAAGGGATTTTTGCACCGTAGAGATGTTGTAAACGGTGCCAGCTGAGACCTTTAAAACGCAATGAAAGCTATTCAGCTCTACTGCCACAAATCTGACACATTTCAACACAGGTGGAGAAAAGAGGAAAGAATGAAACGATGTGCTACAACAGGATGAGAATTTCAGGGAAATGCATGGGATGGCATTTGAGCAGTCAGAACTGATTTAGTTTTAAAACCACCACCTGTTTTGTCTGTTAAATGAGCAATTTAAGAGATTAAAGTATCAAACGGATTTACATCCCAGTGCACTGTGTGTTCGCAGTATTTACAGGCGGCCTGCTGGGATAATCAAATTTCACAGCTCCTTTATCTCAGTGAGACGTCAGATATCTTGTGTGCAAACCTGATATTTTTGACCTCAGGGTGGCACGAGAGGAAGCTTAAGGAGGGTCCGGGATGGAAACAATTCATCTTCTGGGGTTTGAGGAGTGTGACTATAAACTCAGTCTGAACTAACATCAGCAACTACTAAATGGATTAAGATGAAATTACAGACACAGAGAATGAATCCTAATGACTTTGGTGAACTTTTCCTCTGGCACCATCAGTCATATCTCAATTACTGTTGGATGGATTGCCTTGAAATTTGATAGACAGAAATTCTTGACTTCCTCAGGATGAATTATGATAACTTACATTAACCTTTCCTGTAGCACCATCATCGTGCTAAATACCATAAAAAGTACATTGTTATCATCCTGAGCTGCTAATTATTAAACGTTAGTATGCTAATAGGCTACACTAAGATCAACAGTTAATATATCATATCAAGATAGATATCAAGGCATGGATCAAACTTTAGATCTACAGAAAATGAGCAGATTTTGCTGGTATTTCATTCTTATCAGATTGTATAGACATAAAAATATTACAAAATTTAAAACAACCATTAACAATATAGTCACGTCAGATCAGCTGATTTTTTTAAAAGAAGAGAGGAAACATCACTCACCAAAAACAACTGCCTCTTTGAATGCACTAAAACACCATTATATTCTTTATATTCCAATACAATCACACAGTCTTGCCAACTATTTTCTTTACTGATGTGTGCTGTTGACATATTTCATATCTCATGATCTGTGCATTTTGTGTGAAAGTGAAAAATTGTCTCCAAACAAAATCTGTCTGTCCACTTTGCTGTGAACTTTTGGGCAGTGGCCAGTTTGTGGGCTAAAACAATTGCTGGCTGTGTGATCATCTCGTTCTGTCTTTGAAATCAAGGTTATTTTGATTTAGACATAAAATTTGCATTGTCAAGCTTAACCTCACACTGAGTGTTTGGAGGTTGTTAAGGCCTGGTTTTGAAAAAGGTTGTTCAAATTGAGATGAATGTGACACTAAATCATTTGTCATTTTTGTTTTGAAGCTGCAATGTTCTTGTCCTAGTCTGCGAGATATAACAAATATTTCACAGTGCAATTCATTGAATGAATTTTCTTTCTGACATATTAACTTATCACACAGCAAAAGAGAGGAACATTTTATCAGTAAAGAAAATAGCCGGAAAAGTTTTTGAAAGTTATTATTGCAGCACATTAACTCCTTTTTTTATGCTGATTCTAATGAGGCGTCGACATGTTCTTATGCTAATACTTTTGAATAATACATGCGAGTAGTTATACTTCACAGCAATCATATTATGTTATTATGAACATTTGAGTGCATCTGCGCTCCAGGAGAGATTTTAATAAAGCCGCCCAATCCGAGGTTGCCTCTTCCACACAGGATGAAAGGAGGAAAGGTGGGGGGGAGGACAGGTGGATGTGATAGGTGTAGCAGAGGCCACAGACACAGCAGTGAAGAGAGGAGAGAAGAATGGCCTTCAAGCTGTTTGCAGCCCCTTTTCTCACTGTGTCTATCCAAACAGATGACCCTGTTCAGACTCCCAGCTCCTGCAGGAGACTGAATAGCCGGCCTTGACTTGTTTCTGTATCTTACTGAAAGTTAATTATGGAGGTGGCTGCAGCGAACAGGATGGCATATTGATTGGGAGGAAATGTGAGCGTGAGTTTTGGCTCGCTGATTTTGAGGTTACACACGTGTGGACGGAAATAAGCGACATGTGTCTTAATGGGATATGTTCCGCAAGAGGACACACGACCTCAAATGCTGCAGGGTTTTTGTTACCCGTTAGTGGATAGGATGGACAATTGGATGGATTACAATAACGTTTTATACAGATATTCATGTACCCAAAGGATGAATCCTACTGACTTCTTTCTTGACTATTAACTATTGGATGCTATGAAATTTGGTGTTTGAAACTCATGAGGGGACTACTTTGTTACTTTAGCAATTTCCAAATTCAGTCTGTTTTCTTTGTAACCAGTGGAACATTTTGTGCTGCTCATGCTTTCAACAAGATGAACCCGACTGGTGATTTCCTGGCATCTCCTCTTGCTCTACCATGAAATGATGCTCACACTTGTGGTTTTAGGTGAAACAACTATTGGATGGATTGCTGTGACATGTGATTCAGACATTGCATCAGACATAAATGTGCATATACTTGAAAAGAGAGAGTGAGAAACTTGAAAAAAAAAAAAACTTTCATCTAGCTTCTTTTCCCATTTATTTGAATGAATTTGCCCCTGGTTGCAGGGCTGCACACTTCTCAGCTGTTTTACTGTAACTGAAGGAAACAGATATCAACTATTTATTCAATGCTTTTAGTTTTTAACTATTCCAACCATTTATCCCCCCCACCTGCCTCCCTCCTCCGACTGTGCTGTTCTCTGTGCTGCAGCCATCAGCGGGAGAGAAGACAAGCCACGTCCTGAAAGTCAGGGGAGCCTTCATCATCCTCCTCCTCCTCCTCCTCATTCTCCTTGCAGACGGCACGGAAGGTCTGTTTCCATGACAACGAGAGAATTAAGGGCGAAGAGGAGCGCCATCCCAAAATGACACATCGGATTTAGGGGCTAGTGAGAAGATAAATCACCCCTGGTGAATTGATAGAGGAAGAGGATTGGATTCTGTGAATGTGAACTGCATAAAAACCCACGTTGATGGATTTAGTTTGTCTGCTTATCCGATGCTTCTCTTGTTGTTGCAAAGAGTGACATTAATAATAATTCCTTTAAAAAAAAAAAAGCCAGACACAACATCTGTCAGTCATGAGCAACAGCACATTGAATCAATCACTGCGTAGGTGAAACTTTTTGATAACATAGTCTTTATTCTTAAACAATCACTAACTTCATTCTGATTTTTATTATCAATGCATTTTTTTTTAATTTCATCTCACAATTCATAATGCATATATGAGCGTGTTCCAATGCAGTGAAATCATCTGCAAACATAAAAATAATAAATTATACTTAATATCACATACAACCAAAGCCTTTGCTCACCCTTTCATATATCAATAACCCCCCCCACCCCACCCCCCCAGAAAGTGCTCTTCTTTACTGCTTTCTCACATCAGCTATTTTTACCTCCTTCCTTTATTCATCCCTTTCTCAAATCCTCTCGTTCTCCTGTCAACAGTTGACATCGAGTACATCCAATTTCATGCATTGCTTTAAGTCCACATGTATCTCATTTGCACCAATATAAACCTCTATAAAAAGATACCTATATATGCTGGTCTTGCCTGCTGACTTTCAGTGTCATGTCTAATATACTGTATGTTTCAGTGTTATGCTGTAGGTGCTGTGGAAGTTGAACTAATCTAACGTTAGCTCTTGCAGGTAATTTGCACCAGCTATGAACCGGGGACCCCAGGTGGAAGACCCTCCTAGATGATATATAGATGATATATCACTGCGGTTTGCTCTGTGCAACTGAATGTGTGCTATTTACTGTACATACCACCGACTTAGCATATGATTTCCAACCAGATATAGGAGAGATGTATAAACTCTCGCTAAAATACTGATCAAAACGTTGCATAAAAAAGTTCTGGACCTGTTCTCCCCAAATCCGAAACAGTCTTTTATTAGCTCCCACCTCGAAATCAAACCGAGCTTACATCGACTCTTACACTCATGCGAAGTTCATGCTTTGTCTCCTGCGATTCGACCTTCCTAACCTGGCTAGCTGTACACCACCTTTAATGATCAAAACAACGTCGACCCCGTCCAGACCTCTTTAAACCCCACACCGGCGGCCAGGCTTTGTGCAACGGGTGCTGGACAACGAGCGGCCAGCCTTTATGTCTGGCCCCATTGGCGGAACAAGTGTAGGACTTCCTGAGTTAGACACACTAATTGGGCGTTAGGAATGAGCTATGTGGCGTACGCGGTGTACCAGTCAATTCAACTTGTTTATACAGCCCTGTCAGCATGTTGATTTATGAAAGAGAAGCTTTCCTCCACAATGCAGCAAATGGCTCATTTCATGGGTCACAAAACCAGTGGGAGGGGGGATGGAGACTGTATGGATTACCATGTCAGTGAAACCAAACAGTGAGACACTCTCACCAGGATGATAAGACACACTCCCCGAACCTGGTTCAATCCAGTCGAACTGGTTCCTCAATGAGACCCTCTGCTTCCATTGCGATGGGAAAGTCTTAATGATTGCGACCTCACGTTGACGATATCAACAAGTCAGGTCAGTGGATTATTAAACAGTCAGGCACCCTGTCCACCAGTGTTGAGAAATCTCTGATGCTTTCACAATAAAAGTAACAGAAAAAGTAGAACTTCTTGAAAACCAGTCATCTTCACTGCCAGACCCGCCGAAACAATCATCCTCACTGTGGCTTAGAAGAAAAAAACAGCAGATCATCACAGATTATTTCATGATTTGTCCATATGCTTCAAAAGCCTGAATACTGTTATATAGTTATATTTGGAGAGTTGTTATGATAGCCTAGCTGACAGCAGAGAAAGGGGTGTTTATTGTTGAGGTGTAAATGTGAAGTGACCGTTTTTCGGCCATGGCTCATAATGGCTCATAGTGCTGATGCTGGTCGTCATCGTCCTCTCAGCTATTTGGAGAGGATGCTATTCTTTGTCATCTTTGACAACTTTGGACATCTCTTTGCTTAAAACCTAATAATCCTTGCAAATGTTAAGAGTATATTGAAGCAATATCAAAACAGTTGTCCTTTGATTCAGACTTACACCTACTTATACGACTTTCTTTGTCAGGCTTCTCCGCCGACAAACACACCAGATAGACGTGTGCTGTCAGCTTGTTATTACTATTATTTAGAGACAAACTAGACTGCTCTCGATTATATTGTTAGTATCAGTCCTGTCCTGTCACAGCAGAACAACATAGGGAAGTTCATGTTAGAGGATTTGAAGCAGCCCTATCTGTCCTATTAGTCACATTAGTTACACTTACAGTACACACCTGAGTAAATTACATCCCACCCTAAGCGCTCTGTTTTCATTGGAGTCCAACACAGAGAACTATCAAATACATTCAGTCTTACCCTCACACAAGAGCAGGTAGTGTGACAGTGCATTCAAGATCAAACTATGAGAGAACAAAACACAAGAGTAGGTGCAAAAAAACCCCAACTTTTTTTAGTCTCAAACACAAAACAAAACCAAAAAAAAAAGCCTGAATAACCATGATAGTAACTGGGATGATAAGATCAACAGATTAGTAATGATGTTGATGTTATAGTTATTACTGACAACAATAACACAATAAAGCGTATGAGAGTGCAATAGCATTTAGAAAAGAAATCAATGTATGAAAATCGAACATGTATTAAAGCTTGTTTTTCACAGCATAAATTGGAAATGATAGATATTCGTATTTGTGTGAAGAGAGACCACCATTCCTTTGTTTATTTATCACAGCTTTTTCTCTTTTTTTTGCATAAAATGTTGGTCAAGTCCTGATTGAAAATGTTTTTTTTATATATATATATGAATATTCTCATATATATATATATATATATTCTCTGTTTCATATTAATTCATCTAAAAGGTTTTCACAGGCAAGAGTTCAGTTTCGTTTTTGTTGTCTTGTACAGTAATAGCTCCTCGTCGTCGCAGCACCCTCTGTATTATCAGAGGGGATGGTGGTGCTATTTTGGGGGGCGGTGAGTTTTCCTAGAGCCCCTCCCCCTGAGTCAGGATGAGGCCACTCCCCCCTGCTGGAAGCCCCTCCCCCCGCTGCTATGTGGAGTCCTGATTGACAGCTTTCCCTCCATTCATGGTGGGAGTCCCTGAGCTCTTCCTGGAGCGGTGCTTGTCCTCTATCTCATGCAGTGACGGCTCCCTGTACATACAAACTGTGGTGGAGATGCAAAGAGAGGCGAAGGAGGAGACGGGAGGAGAGGAGAGGACAAAGAGAGGAGGGGCTCAGAGAGGGGACAATGGAGAGCAGATTGAAGAGATGGATGTGAAGACAGAGACAAGGTCAGGTGTGAGGCTGGAGGGACAATTATACCAGGCTGGGAGGGATAAGACGGGGAATTAGGGCCATGTCAGCACTTCCTTTTTATCACATCGCTGGACAAGTTTTCATCATAACAAACAAGACTGTTCTCGTGAGACACATGACAAAAATAAACTTGTACCCACGACAACTTAAGAAATGCTCAAAGTCAATGAGTGCTTTCTTTTCGAGCCCGGTACTTAAACAACTGACAAAACAATTGACTTTAAAGTTAAAGTCGGGTGAGAACATCAGTGCTGCTCTCACACGTCTATGATAAATCTATAGCTTAGCATAAAGACCGGAAACAGAGGGAGGCTCGTCTAGCTCTTTAAAAAGCACCCTGACATTTCACTAATTAATCCATTATATCTTATTATTTGTTCAAAAAATGACATGCAAATGTGGCGATAAAAACAACCTGTCATTTCTATACTTCAGCTTTGAAACGGGTCAAAGATACAACGTGTTAATGAGATTTAGAGGCACTGGTAGGTGGATTGTTTTCTACCTATGGACACAGCTCCAGTATTATTTCTATACACATTAAATCTGTGAATATAAAAGACTATATGAGAGGTTTTTAGCCTATTAACCTCAAATGCGTATGGCTTTAAATTACCAACCATTTCCAAACTCTACCATGAATTATTTATTCTTATCCTCAGAGCAACCACTAATTTCAATAATGGAACTTTCAGAGACATTAAAAGTTGCTTCAGATACATAATCCATCACAGTAAATGAAAAGCAGTGTCGCTGCGAGATAATTTGTTTAGAAAACTCTACCTTGTTGCCGAAGGATACTTAATATCTGAAACTAGATTTTCATCTGCCAAAATGAAGTATTTTAGATGCAAGAATTAAACAGCTTTTCGGTGTCCTTCTTGGCCGTTGGTTCGATGAACAGCGAGACTTGAGGCTGTAATGCTTTATATTAATTAAATCTGAAATATCTTATGCTTTGATCTGCACTTCAGCAACTACAAAATGTTTGTCCATTTGCTGGATTAAAGATTATACTTAAATGTCTTCATTAAAAGTATGGTGCACTCAATTTATAGTAAATGGGAACCACACAGATAACCACAAAAAGGCACAAACTTAGAATATAAAAAAACACTTTAGAGCTGTTCTAAAACATTTTTCTCGTACCTTCAATGGGCCTGGGCACAAAGTGTGACGAGGGCTTAGTCTTCTTGACCCGGTTGCCCTTCATGACTTGTCCCTCCTTGGTGAGGCCGAGGAACCAGGCCCGACCCGACTCCTGCTGCCGGTACACAGTGGACGAGTAGATCACATAGTAGTTCTCGAAAACGGACTCCTTGAACTTGCACTCCGGCGTGAACATCTCCTGCAAAGAGAGGGAGCAGAGGATATCAAGTATGTGCATATTGGTTTGCACATTAACAAATGCAGACAGTTCATATGAGCCAGTGTATGCATATATACAAAATTAATTTTGTATCTGCATGAATATCAAAAGACACACTCAGACATAACCAGGAATGAAACAGACGGGCGGTTTTAATGAAGTCTCATTTGAGAGAAAAAAAAAGAAAGCTGTGTCTGCCTAACTCTGCCAACACTGGCTCTCATCACTTGCATGTGTACATTGCCAAGGTCAGTAAACATACTGTAATCACACACACACACGCACTTACTTGGAATCCAAGTAATGAGAATGATAGCCTTATTAGAATAATGGTGAACAATGGGAGACTTTTATCTCTCTGCTTCATTATCAAAGAAGCAAGTCAAGGAGAAAACCAAGGGGACAAACAGGAGGTGGAGAGGAGTGACAGGGAAAAAAATGGAAAGATCCAGATATCGGATACACCATCGGGACCGAGAGCGGTGCCAGGTTATTGTCATGACCGTTCAAGGGAGGAAACAATTCTCTTAGCCAGAACACAAATCTGGGTAATTTGCCCATTCTGATGAAGTTAATGGTAACACTGACCTTTAAATAGGCCGGGAAATGTGCGTCTTTACTACTGGAAAAACAAAATCTATACTTAATAATGCAAGGTGAGCTGATTAACGTGCGCTGACAAGCTGGATGCCAAACCTCATCACCCTTGCCCCTCGTCTCTGCTCTCCTCCTCGTCTGAACGCTTCTTGACCGCAAAGGGCTAAATTAAAAACTAATGCCAGTCAGTTTGAAGGGCGGGGAAGTCGTGTGTGTCAGAAATAGATGCGGGTGATGTGGAACAGCTGGCCTGGTGGATGTTGTGCCATCTCAGTTTAGGCAGGCAGGCTTTGTACAGTGTGTGTGTGTGTGTGTGAGTGTGTGTGTGTGTGCGTTGGGATGTCGGTGCTGTATTTCATTCATTAATATCTCCTGCAGGGTTCTGTGCCCTTTTAAGGTTGTCCATTTGACTGACAGCCCAATTCTGCTTCCCGCTGGAGGTGACTGTTTACGTGTTTTTTTTGTGTGTGTGTGTGTGTGTGTGTGTGTGTGTGTGTGTGTGAGAGAGAGAGAGAGAGAGAGAGAGAGAGAGAGAGAGACTTTAAAAGAGTGAAAGATAAATAAAAGAGTGAAAGATAAATAAAATAGGAGGCTGAGAAAAATTATGTTAAAAGGTTAGGTCACCCAAATAACTAAAAAGTACTTTCTCAGTGACCTCTTACATTATCTAGCTATGCCGATAGCTTGGATTTTATTTACCCAGATCTTGACCTATAAGTCAAGTAAGTACAGTGGAGGTGAAACTGAATGTATTTGTGACATTCAAAGCGATGAAAAATTAAATTTCCCACAAAAGTGTCCTCCCACAAAAATGCACTTGCTGTGGTTACAACTTTCTCTAGAGGAAACAGTACCAATGCAAACTGTTCAATTTGACATTTGAATTTTAAAATGTCATTTTACATTACCTTAAGCACCACAAACAAAATCCCATTCATCCATTGTATCGGGTTGGAGACAGAAGCCTATATGTAAACCTGATTCATCTACATGGTTAGATACAACTAGAGGTCAGTGAGGAAATATGTGCTTTTGTAATTCAGGTGAACTGACAATTAAAATCTGTTTGCAGGACCAAATTATGCAGCAAACAAAACATTGACATATTACCACCTAATACAGTTGTTATGGAAAACCTCTTACAAACAGCTTATTCACACATCCAGCAGACAAAGAGCAACATTAGCTTTCATTTAGAGTCGAGTCTCTGGCCACCTGACAAATGTAAGTCCAATATTCCCTTTTAGCTCTCACTTTGTTCTCCATCAACCACTGAGAATATTACTGGCTCTTTAACTGCAAAAGCCTGTATAAGTATAGATTTTGGCCCCTAAAACCAAAACAATATGTTGAAAGGTGATAAAAATGTACAGTAGAGCTGAGAGGAAATTCAGGGCTGAGTCTGTGGATTTGTCTCTGCAAGCAGCACCTTTCACATTACACATATTAACTTGATCCATTGTTCATGTAAAAGTATTGATTAGTCCAGCTTTAAGCTCCTAATTGAAATGAATGCTGCTCAAAGAGTGTGTATCTGTGCTGCTATACAGCGTGCCACAGCTCAGCATAATAAGCCAGAGTGTGACTGCCCGTTTTAAGACACAGCGGTGCATAGCAGGCTGCGTAAAGGACTCGGGCAAGGTGAGGTCACATGGTCGGCGGTGTGAAAACGTCTCGCTGGTCAGCAGGAGGGAGGACAAGCTCTGTGGAGAGCTGGCGACCGAGTTTATCTGGGCCTTGCCGACACACTGTCAGACAGCAGACATCTCTCTCTCTGCGGGGGCACCGGGGGTCACGTCGTGCCTGTCTGCCTGCGCGTGTGTCTGTGTGTGAACATATGTGTTTGTGAGTGGGTGGGGGGCCAGACAGTGATACATTAAGCATCGCCGGGCTTTGTCCCTTCTTCGAATCAGAGCACACACAAACACACACACACATCCACACCCGCACAAACAGATAAGTGCGCTCGACTATCCTACCCTTCACATTCAGCCACTTTGCTTTGCTGACACACTCCAAATTTGCCCACAAGGACGACACTCTGTTACTGTCTATGAAACAGGCTTGGAGCAGTTTAGAAAGCACCCTGACTGTGGCTCGGGAATGATAGGGGTGGAATGTAAGTGACTTTGAAGTCTTTGACAGTGTACCTTGTTTGCGGATGACTGAGTGGAAATATGCGCCGAAGAGACGGGGTCGGAGTCTCTCATGATTAATGAGATCTGCTTAATGGACACGCGTGAACCGAAGAACCACATGGGGACCAGAAAGCACAGAAATATACACCGCCGACACCGGCGCACGAGAACTCAATTCAACACACATGCTGTCATATATTAAAATGCACACCAACAGGTTTTGCCCTGTCGCTTCCTCTGCCAGGAATACATAATCAGCCAAAGTAGTTAGCGCCGCAAAACAAGGAAAATTAAAAAAAGACGCGCCACATTTCAAGGCTGTGCTTGGTGATGGTAAACTGATTACAAGGACGCCTATTTATATTCTGTGGTGATCTGAAGGAGAGAGGCGAAGGACTTGTTAGTGAAACTGGGCACGTGAGACGGCTCACTCTCCACCATTAGGGGTCTCGGAGGGGAGCTGAAGATAAATAAACACAGAGGTCCACCTGAGACCCGGTGAAAAAACACCATGAAAAACGGGGACAGAATATAAATGTTTGAGCAGCGTCAGCACACAATTTACACTGATTCTAGCGAAGATTGTCTGCTGAATTCACAACAGCCTCTCCCAGCTTAAAAATAGACAGATGTGATTCTTCGAGTACAGATTTTTAACAAGGAAACAATGGGGCGATGATTTGATGAGCTGGCCCCTGCTTTGTTTCTGCATCTCCTGCTCTGCATGCACGCACACACACGAGCCGGCAGGTGATGCAACACACAGATGTGTTGGCTGCACGGGGCAAGAATGCAAATTTGAAGTGAATGCAAGTCATAAAGCACAAAGAAGATAAAGACAAAAAGGAGGAACAAGATGCATAAAAGAGCAGCTAACGATTTTAGGGACGTTGTAACATTAGATGTGAGCAAGACCTGCACATAAAATCAAACAACGTGATGATGACTGGCAGCTATTTCAACAAAGTGTAAATCCAAGTGTGGAGTATACAGATTCATGCTACTCCAGTGATGAACAGTTTTGGTGTTAACACCCAAAGAAACATAGCAATGCGCTGATAAAAGCTGGAGAACAAGAATTAGAATTAGGGCTGAAACGATTCCTCGAATAATTCGAGTAACTCGATTACAAAAAATGATCGAGGAATTTTCTCTGCCTCGAGGAATCGTTGAATTGACGCGCCGACGTCACGCACGTAAAGGAAGAAGAAAGAGGCGTATTCTGCTCCTGCGCTTTGTGCGTAAAGCCGATTAAACTAGTATAGAGCTGTACGTGGAATCTCCGTAATGGATTGGTTGATTCCAGTGATCGGCACCTCCTTTGAAGCGTTAGAGCCAATAGAATACAGGGATAGCCACCAAAGAGAGATTGACAGCACCGTTAGCCAATTAGAAGCCCCAGAAGGCAACCCGTGCGCCATCTTGCCTTCAGGGTTGTTTGCATTGTGGCTAAGGAAGTAGCGCTAACTGTTTCCGGTGTGGATTTACCGATAAACAAACTTTTCATGGCGAAACAGCTAAGGTAAGAGAAATTTTACGACTATAGTTTGACGAAGTGATTTCGGTTTTTGCTGTTGTTTGTGTTGCTTCTGGCTGTTGCTTTGGTTTTAGAGAGCTTTGATGGATATGGTTTGAATCTGTGGACTGTCTGCTTTCGTTTGAGGGGTTGTTTGTCCGTTTTGCATAAAGTACCACAGCGCTATGTTAATTTCTATAATTGATAATTCATTTAGCTGGCGTTTGAGCTGTGTTTGGTGCATGTAAAAATGGCTTATATATTCTTGTAGCCCAGGTTCTGCTGTTTAATTTGATGTGCAGCATTACTAGCCCCAATTGGGGGACCCTTGTGCAAAAAATATGTTTTATCCGATTACTTGATTACTCGATCGAATTTTTAGTAGAATACTTGATTACTAAAATATTCGATAGCTGCAGCCCTAATTAGAATAGCCAACAAAACATGGATGCAAATGATGTAGGTTTCAGAATGTTAAAAAATGACTTTACATAAAGCATTTAACACACCAGGACTCAGCAGCATACAGATAATGTGTTGGTGAGAAACACCAAACTGAATGTAAACTGTGTTTGCAAAAAGGGGAAACGCAGGAAGAAAGAGGGGTATGACACACAGCAAAGGTGCCCTGCAGGATTGATAGATACAGACTATACCACAGGACACCCCATTGTAATGCTGCTCTACCATGAGTTTTATGTCCTTGTCAGTCTTCATCTGTCATCTGTTTCTCCGGATTTATGGATCTTGGATATCTTAATTCTGTCGCCACACAATGTCAAACACGACAAACAGCAGTAGCAAAAAAAACCCAGAGACGACACCAAACAGATACGAGGTGAGGTGATAGGTGTGATTGCTTGTGGGGAGCTTGTATAAGACACGGGGGGTTGAGGGGGTGCCAGTGCACAAAATGTAAAATGAAACACAAAGTAAGAGAGCAAGATATAATGGATATGAAACTGGGTTGCCAACAGAACTGGGTTGAACGCATCCTGAATCCAAATCAGATAGCGGCTCCACCTGAGGAGGGAGGCAGCTCTCGGGCTCTGCATCAAGGAGCCCAGCTGCTGCCGACAGGCGTCCTTTGACTCTCGGATAAAGATGTGGAGGATATGGCGAGGGGACCTCCATTTATATATGGGCCCGAGCCACGGTGTATCTGAGAGATTTGGCCTCGATGAGAATCCCAGGCCTGCCGTGGAACTCCCGGGGAGCTCATTATTATTCTGGGAGAGATTCAGGTCGGGGATTGTCTAGACATTACTTAAACTGAAAAACTCTCTTTCTCACTCGTTCCATCGCTCTCCTCCCCCTCCCCCTGTTTATCTTTTTCTCTGTCTCACTCTGAAAGTCAATCACTCTCAAACAAGGTTCTGTTATGTCCTTCTTTAACTTCCTCCGGAGAGGACATCGATGGTTAATGGCTAAAATCGAATCACAAACACATACTAATGGCTCCGACTGTCCCAGAGAAAAACCCTTATTAGCCGAGCACGCCATTTCTCTTTGTGTTTGCCATTCTGCTCATTTCCTGATCCTCTTTACTTTCCTGTCGTTACCTCAGGAGAGCACCAACAACAGCACACGCTGTTGCTAAAACAGTTAGTTATATAATCAATTAGTGGATTGACAGAAAATGAATCAGCAGCAATTGCAATAATGGATTTGTTGTTGATGTCGTCTATCAGGCAAAAACACCAAACACTGGCTGTTAGCAGCTTATCACACAATCTGAAGATGTCAGCTTAGGCTTTGGAAATCATTCTGACATTTAATATATGAAAGCAATAAACTGAGAAAAATATTCGACAGATTAGTTGCAGCCCTAACACACACCAAAACACACACAGGCATCACTCAAGTTTTTTGACGAACAACAACAAATCTTTATAACATTTTTTTGCTCTAGAGACAAAAAAAGATCAAGACATGGGAGGAAGGGAGTAGGGGGGGGACACACCAAGAGACTACTCACAACAACAAAAAAAACCTTTTGTCATTTGTCACCCGAACAAAATCTGAAGCTCTCCCTGACCTTCCACACCAACTCTATCACAGTCGTCCCTCAGGGCCTCCAGCGAAGGCTTTACTGCGACACATTTTTTTTTCTGTGACATAAATAAGAAGCAGTAGAATTTGCAGCTAAAAGAAGTAAGAACTGTTCAGAGGCTGTATGTGTTCATGTGGATAGATAGACAGATAGATAGATAGAAGATAGATAGATAGATAGATAGATAGATAGATAGATAGATAAGATAGATAGATAATATAGATAGCGACAGGGAGAGACAGAGAGAGAGAACAGTGGTTACTGCTGTGCAGCAAACTAGGTCATATTGAGAAGTGTTATAAATAATGGAAGGGAGCTCTTCATTGTAGATGCTCAGCCCCCACGCACTTCATCTCTAAACACTCCATACAAGCATTATCACCCCGCTCACCCATGGCTACATCAGCTCCACTTAATTGATCAACAGTAATAGTAAACTGACCACTGGAAAAAATGGCCACCTGACACCTTGATAAAAGACAGGAAAAGAGAAAGGCTTTTTCGAAGTTGTGCCGCAACACAACTTCTGCGAATCGTCTTAAAGAGGATAAAGCTTGTCGCAATCGCTCACTAACAAGACAAGTGCAAGGAGGCAGGGAGAGGAAAAGAAAAAAGGAAGGGAGTGTTAGAGACGTGGGAGGATATCCCTCAGTAATTATCTCCCAGGAGGGGGGGAGAGGGAGAGGAGCTGCGCATCTCTGCTCTCAGATGTTAGGAAGACTAAACAAGACAACAAAACAAGCAAGTGAGAAAGTAGAGTTTGGAAGAGGAGACCTTGAAGCCGAGAGAGATGCAGAGCAAGAGGGAATAAGAGAGGGAGGTCGGGGGGGAAAAAGATAAAGAAGTGGACAAATAATAATAAAAGTAAATGTGAGTAAGTGTGAGAAATGAAAGTGAAGGACTTATTTTATTGATTGCACCATGAGAGCTCTCATAAAAGTGTGAATAAAGAATAGAAATGTTCTTTCTTATAGTCCTCTTGAAACACTTTATAAGAACGATATAATCTGCATTGGTAAATTCGGCTGGTAAATAATGGGGGACAGAACGGAGAGACGTGCTTTTTATCCAGTGGTTCGCATGTTAATTTAGCCTCCTTGTGAGCACGCAGTGATCCTCCCTGTGATCCAGCCTAACCACCCGCGTCTCTGCTTACCAATGTATGCTAATTTCCCATGCTTCACATCTGATGGCCCTGTTTACACCTGTCATTAACATGCGTGTTGGGTGACACAGGTGGACAGCTCTAAGTATGTCAGCTCACACCTGGCGTTACAATGCGTCTCAGCATGCGCCTCAAGTGACAACTTGGGATCTTACGTCACACTCCCACACTATATACAAATATCTGTGCTATTTGCAAAGACCGAATTGCTGTTTTTAACCACCTGCAACAAGCTGAGCAAAATGGACAAAACGTTCTCTATGTCAAATGAAGAAATAACTTTACAAGAAGGCCTAAATAATTAGGGTTCTCCTAACTCAGCAACTCACAAAATTGCACGATTATATCATATTTAATGTTGAAATTGACGAAGTTTCCTCACTCAGCAATTCTCAAAACTGCCCAAATTTTTTAAGGGAGTGCGGGGATATTGTGATTACTAGTTGAGTGTTGAAACAGACAGTGTGTTCACAAACATCTGTTGTTTATCTTGGCAGGTAAAAAAAAGCCCAAATATGTAATTTGCACTGCGAACTAAATGGATATCAGACAGTGTGTTTTGGGTGTACTTACGCAGAGGACATCAGTTGAGTAGGTGGTCCTTCTGTGTGGCCCAGGACAGATTTGTGTACACGCAGCTAAATGTCCATATGTGGTCCAGATCGCATCCGAATGTCGTCTGAGTGATTAGATCTCAACGAATCCTCAATGCATCTTGGGGGCAATCACACCTGCACTTAAAGCTGTCCACTTCTGATCAGATCACCCAAGACACATATTGATGCCAAGTGTAAAAAAGGGCCTGAGAAACCAGACCTCCACCATATGGCAAGAGACTGGATTCACTTTCTTGCTTTAATTAAAACGGCCTTTAAAGTCTTACTGGAAAAATGCCTTGGCCTCTGACAAACACCCACTCTCCCTGTGATAGAAAGGTCAAAAAATGTGTTCCTCCACCCATAAAAAAGAAGATTAAAATGATACACAGACAGTCATGTTTGTCCGGGCTGAAAGCTGCCGTTTGACACTGACGTACTGAATCACTTGTAATTAACAAAAATCATGTACTCTGAGACAAATGATGTTTTTTTTCAAGGATGGGTGTGTGTGTGGGAGGGAAGGGAGGGGGGGTTCATACAGCGTCCCCAACTTGGAGTCAATTTAATAAGTTAAAAGATTGCTGTCTGGGCACGATTAAACTTTAATTAGATGTAGATAGGTGGGTGGAGAGTTATTATAAGCCTCATAGTCGGGCTGTGAATTGGGCGCTGGTTTATGAGCCTTTAGTTGTGAATGAATCCGTCTACCTGGGTGAGTCATAACTGCCTGCGCATTTGCTGTACGTCCTTCTCTGAACTTGCGAGCGCTCCTACATCTGCCGAGTTGTGCTCAAGTTGCTCTGAGCGAGAATGCTTGTTTTTTTTCTGAAATAATGGCACTGAATTAACTGAACTTTGTACTTTTTTTTTTTTTTTTTTTTTTAATGCAGCGTGTGCACCATTCATCTGGTCTGTTTCAAAATGTTCTCCTGTCTCTAGTCCAGTAAAGCGTCTCCCTTATCAATAAATGTAAGTTGCAATAACGACAGAAGCTCGATTTGTCCTTGCTGGATTTTATGAGTATATTGAGAAAGGAAAAGTTTGATGGGCAGTTTGTGAATTCCAGCTCTGCTCAGTCATTTATCAGAGCTGTCTGGCTGTGACACTGCCATCAAAAGTCCTCAGCAGAGGTTTGTGGCGAACGCAGCCCTCCCATCTTCTTTTCTCTCCTGTATCTTCCACTGGATTAGGAACCGTGAGACTGGAGGTTATATAACCACACCAACTAGGGATATCTTCCTGTCTCTATATCTCTGCCTGTGCCCCCACCCCATTTCTCTCATGCTCTCTCTCTCTCACACACACACACTCTCTCTCTCCCACTGAAACTCATTTCCACAAACGTGCTTCAGAAGCATGTCTTCATCCTCAGTGCAACAGCTACGACTTAATGCTTTCTCCAACTGACATCTGTGACTGTGTCCACCCCCGCCCGTGCATCTGCTACCCACACCAGCCTATATGCTTCTTCTATCTTTCACAGCAAATAAAATATCGTCTTCACAATATTTACTCCCCCACTGAGTCTTGAGATGATTTTTTTTTTAAACCTGAAGGAGGACCTCTGCTAATGTGGTGAGATAAAGTGCAGGACTTTTATAATCATGCATTGCATTCGTCTAATATCAAAAACTGCACTGAGAAAGCTTTGTATCATAACAGGTGAAACAGCTCAGATTGCATTAATACAGAAAGGATGGTCTTGCTGTGCAGCATCCTTTCATGACAGCAGGGATCCTGAATAAAAATCAGGATGAAAGTTGAACGAAGCAACATTATTTCACACCGAAAGACAATGAAACTCAGTGGATTTTCTGTTTATAGCCGCGACATAACGAGCCTCCGTTAGTAGCCCGTAAAAGAAGAAGAAGCAATTTTAAAAGGGCTGAGCAGTGAACTTGATGTCAAATTAAATGTAAAACATGCACGGTGCTGCTTCAACAACAAAAGGGGGGGGGGGATAAGTGCTGCACAGCAACACAAAGGCACATCTGAAGAGCTCTCGAATAGAGCAGAGATGAAAGGGTTTGGAAGGGCTGAGTCTTTGCTGCAGTGGGATATTAAAAGAGACAACAAACTGAACAAAACACAACACGTGTAAAGGAACAAATACACATGCTGGTAATGCACGCGCATGGAGGTCGCATCTTACCGAGCTGTAGAGCATGCCCTCGCCATTCATGGCAATGTAGAAGCCACTCTTCACTCCCTGGATGGCCACCACTCTCAGACCCACGGGAATAAGATTAAACAGGGCTGCGGAGCGAAAAACAGAGCGAGGGAAGAGGGAGGGAGAGAGAGGGTCAGACAGACAGATACAAAGAGGCAGAGACAAAAGAGAGACATCAGACAGAGAGGACAGAATAGGACAATTGAGTTTTCACTTAACTCTTGTAGACGCGACAGCCACTGATCTCTGTTCTTTGGCTATCTGTCAGCGGTAAAGTGAACTGCACAGGACACGGACAATGGCAACACTGATGCACGTCAGTGTGACAGTGAAGCATTGACCCTAAAACTTTCTGGTGACAGGTAAGTGAAATGATGCAATAAAGATGACAGAGCAGCGTCGTTTTGTGTAAACAACTACACAGCTATCTGGATAAAGACGTCCTCAACCAATCAATATTTGATCATTTGCTACTTGCTGAAGTGATGAAATTACACATTAAACTATCACAGGATGATGTAGATTCTGCAAAATGAGAGTAGTTTCACACTTTGAAGACAAGTAATTGTGATACAATTAGTGAGTAGCTACACCAAGAGAAACTTGTTCCAACCGTTGCAAATGTGCTTATTTTAAAGCACATCTTTGCAAAAATTAATATTGAAAGTATGAAAGTTAAAGTTCAGAAAAACACGCCAACATAAGTAAACAACCCCATAACTCTCATAACATTTTCATTCATGTACTGTCGCGTGCTGATTGGTGCATGGAAGTTTGTGACATCAAAATATTTTCCCGCTGAGCCCCGCCCACTTCAAAGCAGTGACAGGAAGACTTTCATTCATCTAGGTTATAAGAAAATCTAGAATCAGCGTGGGAGAAACACGACACACTGTTCGGTCTCAGAGATGTTTGGCCTATCATCTAAGAGGCTTTATAAATTCTGTAAACAACAAGTCTAATTCTGTCCGACTCAGTGGTTCTACAAATGAATTACTGTTATCTCTGTGGGTGATGTTCAGTTGAATCCGAGGACTGAAGTGTGACTTTCACAGGCTTTGGTTTTGTGAGGGTGTGAGGACACGCTTTACGTACTGCAGGCTCCCCCGTATTGTCAGGATGATTGTTCTGCAAGTGACGATGGGGACTATCAGATAAAGCTGGCAGGGGACGAGAGGAGACGTGCCAACACGGGTCTGTCCTCCGAGCAGATTCAATTTCACTCAATAAATATCGACGTGCTGCTTTCGCCTGCCAATGGTCTAACTCTGCCCTGAGGCCACTGGTATGGGTGATACACACTGGCCACTCTTGCAGTTGCGTATACCCTTGAGGGCCACATGTTTTGGAGGGATAAAAGCAAAGTCCATTAGCACCTTAAATTTAGTTTTCAGGTTTCTCAATCTTTTTTTTTTATCACCTCTCTGTTTCTGATCCCCTGTCATCTCTCTCTCTCCGCTCGCTCCCCTTTCCGTTCGCCTTTCATGGCTGCTGCCTTTGTAGCTGCGGTGACTGGCAGTGTCTCTCGTCCACAGTTCTGTCACGTATCACAAAACCCAGTTTGGTTGTTCCACCCCAGAGCACCTCCACCTATCAAAACATATTCCATTTTTTTCTGAGCAATAGGGCCCTCAAAAAGACTATTTACAGTAGCTTGAAAAGTGGGAGAAAAAAAGAGAAAATGCTAGGGCATGTACACTATTTTGCTATAATTACATTTTTGCTCTCATTTGCCTGCCAAGATATTATGCAACCGACCAGATCTGTCATTCAGCTACCTTCTAAATGTCCGTCTTTTCTATTTGCAGCTTCAGCAGTGGATGGACTCCATAATTACAGCTGCACCGACTGCTGGCCCGAGCACCTGATGACTATTCTGAAGCCGATTCCCCCCTTCCTTAATAACCTCAATCCCATCTCTCACAGAGGAAGGCGAGCCGGTGAAGAGATTTCCAGGGATCTTCTATCGTCAAAGGGCCAGACAAAATGGGTTCAAACAACCCAATAAAGCAAAATCCTTTGAAACGGCGAGTCTTCCAGTTGAGCGGTAATCGGCTACAAGCAAATCCTGCAGGTAGGCTGAGGGAAGTGCATTTGATGTGAGGGATATTGGCACAGCAGGAAATAAACCCTGCAGCAAAGATTTAGAGAAAACACTGAACCGAGCTTCCAATGCCAAGGACACGTCTCCAAATTCAGAGAGAAATCTAAAAATGGGAGAGCTGGTTTACAGTGTACAGTGCAGGTGCGCTCTTATATACAGTGTGTGATAATGTCTTTGATTCAATTTTGGTGACAGTCCCTCTCCATGCCAGAGCTGATAAAGTACTTGAAATTAGTGACTTGGTCTTGAACTAATAAAAAAAAAGTCTTGCTTCATCCCATCCATCAACCCGGAGCATCAGAGACCGATGGAGCGTGAACGACCGATACAGCAGGTGTCTCATAACCAGCAATATCTTTCAAGAGCCTCAGCGTGTGCAGGAAATTACTGCAGGCGATCAACTGACGGCAATCAAATTAATAACTGCTCAAATTTGAACATGGCTGTTAATTAATTGAATGGTGTTTCACAGCCCTTGCATTTAAGTTAAGCGTAGCTCTGCCAGTCAGCCACTAAAGCAGAAAACGTACTGCAGCAAGAATCCATCCTATTACTTTGCACAATTTACTGAATGCAACTGTAGTTTTTTTTTTTTTACTATTCAAAAGCCACTCATTCATTTTTTTATGCATTGCTCTCACTGAAACTATCCTGCTCTTCAGTTGTGTCCTTGTCTCGGCACTTGTTGTCATTCAGCGTGGCATTACAGCAAATAATAAAAAATGGGATTGAAGCGCACTTCGGGGGTAAGGTCGCGCCTAGTATGCAGGCGGCATCACGCTCCTCAATCCCATCGGTTCCACTGAACCTCCCCCTAGAAAATAAATTACCGGATTCCACCTGCCGCTGCTCAGGATTCTGCAGGTCAGAGGGTGGCGTGGTTCAAGGTTGGGGGTAATCTATTATTCTAATAATCCAGCCGGGCAATCAATAGTCCAGTGCAAGACCTGAATACAAAATCTGTCATGTCCATTTCTGTCTCTTTTTGTCTCAGTCTTTCTACTCAAAATGCTCCAAATTCCTCCGGCCGCCCCTCCTGCTCCCCTCTGCTCTCTTTCTGTGTCTTCCTTCGGCCTGTCTCTCAGCTCGAGGCATCTCATATAGAGAATTATTCATTGGGTACAAACGGAGAAGGTGGTATTTTTAGTTTCCCGTGGCTGAATTATTCACTGCATTCCTCCATCCCTGAGCCAGCGGGACTGCTTAACAAGAGGATTACCTTGAGGTGGGGAAACCCTCACATACAGCTAAAAAACCTCATCAACCCCAAAAGCCCTTAGAGCAACAATGGAGGCTCCAAAAAAACAGCAACGTGTTAAAGGTGCACAGAGAAAATGCATTATGTAATTTTTTTCTCCCCCTCTTGTGCAGTAATCCTTTTTGTTCCGAAAGACCCTTCATTTATGCTATAGTAGCTCTCACGGAAGATGTATCTCCTCATAAAATATAAAACGAGGAGTGACAGGGAGAAACCGTTCTTTTCACCGCATGACTGCTACAGTCCAGCAGCTTTGGCTCCGGCTTCCTTTAAGATTGGCAGGATGTATCAGGAAAGAAAGGTCATGATTGGTTTCCTGTCTGGCTTCACTCCAGACTGGGAGTGTCGTCATTATCGCTTTGACGACCGTTCGCCGTTGACATATATCTCTTCACTTCCCATAGGAAACTGTATGTTTTAATGTCAAAGACTCTCTACTAGACGCTACCGGTTTCCCCCTTTTTCCGTCCCTGTGTGAGCAGACGGGGTGTGATGGCTTTAGGGGAGTATACCCTGGAGACTATTCATCCACTGGTAGCCCACTATGGAAAGTAGATCTGCGATGAAATATTGCAAAGAAGTGGCTCGAGGCGGGACGCTCGTGACAAGGAGTGAGGCTGTGGCGCTACAGTTGTTCCAGGCAATGAGTTTTTCCAGGAAGGGAATTTCTGCTGTGATAATCACACACTCGCTCCCGAGCTGAATCAATCAAAACAATGTGACACTTACAATCATGCAATGTACACAGCAGAAATGGTTTACTCAGAGAGACCAGGGCGCAGATATTGGAATTAATTTCACTTAGGGATAGAGATTTTAATACAAGATGCGTCATAAATATTGTATTTACTTACCGTGAAAGGTGCACTTTTGAGAAGACGGGATAGGAGGCGGAAAAGGAACATCAACCCTATGAGGATACATTTATCTCTACAGCTGTATCTCATGCGTACTGCTGCAAAACCAGATGCAGAAACGAGGCCATTCTGCCATGTGGAATTTGGTGAATACTGTAGTTTTTTTGTAGTGATAATCCAATTCAATGAGGGCATCTTAAACTAATTTTGGAGTGCTTTAGGCTGGCATCGGTTATATAAGAATTAAAAATGATTAAACACAGCATATGAAATGTGGTAACATATTATATAACCAAGTGACTCATTGCCATTAAATGTTTCATGCTGGAAGCTGTAGCTTCCATAGTGCTCCACTCACTGTTGTCGCTGTTCTCGTCCTTGCTGCCGTCGATGGTTCCATCCGGCTGCATCTGCAGGTAGAAGCCCTGCTGGCTGAACAGTCGTGTCACGATGCCTTTCAGCTGCGGCTCTGAAACGCACATGCGTCCACACACGCATACGCACACGACACACACACGCGTCCACACAAACCGCCGGACAAAACCACGGCCCCCCATCCCCAACAAGAATATGTCAGAGCCACATTCGCATAATTGGGACAAAAACACACAAAAAAGAGTTGATGCCTCTGCTTTGAGCTACATGTTTTGCACACTCACAGCTGTTCTTATCAAGCGTTTTAAAAGGCTGAAATGTTTTACGAACAAATGTTTCACAAACATAAAATGTACGGTGTTTTATCAGTTAAGCTGGCTGAGGAAGATGGAGAGCACCAGCAGAACGATTACAGACTTTTCACACTTTAAATTGTATATTTACTGGTGTGATTTCCAGTCAGACATTTCAAAGCCTTTAAAAACTGTTTGTGAATTTCAGCAACTTTACGAAGTCAGTTTCTAAATATATCAATTAAATACTCTGTTATAACCATGAAAAAAGAAGACTGAAAAAGTCTTATCGTTCTTGGGCACAATCCAGCCTCCACAGTTGTCCACTAGCAAAAAAGAAAACTTTCAGCACTAGAACCACTTCAGGCCAGCAGTTGAATATCAATAAGACTATGATGGACAGTTTGTAATGAGTCATCTGTTGTACCACATAATCCCAAAAGAGGGTAAACAGTTGTTTGACTGGACAGCCTTTACACTGAGAACCTCCGTGACAGAAAATCAATGAGAGCGTTTTCACTTTCTCATAATGTTTTAATGAATCTATCACAGAAAACTGGCTGATTTCGCATCATTTGGAAACGCTTTTAAACTCACTTTGTGATACACACCAACATGCCAATGGTTTCTTTATTTGGTATGAAGCAACTGTGCATTTTTGAGGTTGATATCATTGATACAGGCAACAGGTTCACCCCAAAGGATTCCAGTTGTTTTTCTTGACCTAAGAGGAAACTGACCTAAAGTTTCCAGAGTTTTTTTTTTCAGTATTATAACCCTGAACCGACCTCCAACTTTGAGTCTGTGACATCTGGCGCCTGGCCAGAGCGCTGCTCCGAGCGCTCAACACTTGAGGGGAGCAGGTGGAAACGAGGATTAGCTCGGGGCAAAGACAGCCTCAGGCAACGCCAGGGAAGAAAATAGATGTGTAAAAATACTGTTTATCTGAGGGAAAGTGTAAGTGCGATCACCACGGTCTGTCTAATGTCTGGCAGGTCTTTTGATTTGGTGTAAAAGCGGGAGCCACAGTCAGATGACACCATTAGTATAAGCAAGACTTAGCTTGTGGCTTGTGACATTTTTGACATGGAAACACTGGAGAGGTAAAACTTTGAGATTTATGACACTCATCCTGAATGCAGATAAAAGATGAGAGTATGTATATGCTGCTAATAAAGTCATATAATTCTTATGGTTTACTGTGAATAATGAAACACTACTGCACAATAATGCACTACTTTTGCAATGGCAGAGATTTTGAGGCAAGCTCCGTTGAACCAGACAGCAACTCAGATGTTGGATGTTACTAATCCTTTGTTTATTCTCTCTCTTTATTCTCACAAAAGAAACAAATTATGCATTTTGTCACAACTGAATTGGTGCTCACTTTCATTTTTATGTGCCTAAATAAACATTCCAGTGAGTGAAAATGCTTGCTGTGCAGGGCTCAACAACATGAAGTATGTGACCGGAGCAAAGGAATATGAGTAAGCCCGACTGTCCTCCAAGGTCATAACAAGACTTGGAGGTCATGCAATTCAGTGCAGTCCACTCAGGCACACGAAACCCCGAATGATTAGGCAGAAAGAAACATTTTCAAACTTGGTATCAGGAGAGAAAATAAGATCCAAGTTTTGAGCCAGATCGGTCTTCGATAGTAACAGCAGATGTTAGGTCTGTACTTGAAAGCTGATCACCAACGCATAAGCATTACTTATATTATACAGAAGACAAGTGTGTGGCGAAGAAAGCCCATACAAAGACTAAACTGAGGAGTGACCCCCCCACTAGAGTGGGTTCACCTCAACTGTACATCATCCTGACCATCAGTCCCCGACTCACCTACCCCTGGGGTGGGCCATCAATTCCTGGGACAGGCCCTTCATCATCCATCACAGGCAGGAGAGGAGAGAGTGAGCGTGTGTGTGTCTGTCTGTCTTTCTTTGACTGTGTGTATGAGTGTGTGTGTGTGTGCGTCTGTGAGAAAGCACATGGGAGTTTACACATCAGTAAATCACATGTGATAACTACGCTTCCATAAATTAAGGCCTCAACGTGGGCCTGAGCAGCCGCTGACGGCTCATCAGTTCCAATCATTTAGCCAAGAGCATGTGTGTACTGTGTGTGTGTGTGTGTGTGTGTGTGTGTGTGTGTGCTTGTGTGTGTGCAGATATGAACAGGCTAAACTCCAGAGCGTACAGCATGTGTTTGTGCATGAAAGATGTCTTTCAGTGGCAACATGGAGTAGATCATCCTGTGTGTGTATGGGCCATTAAAACGTCAATAAATTTACTTCATACCAATACAGAAGGACAAAAACATTTAGGTACGTCGACAAATGGCGTCATGACCATGAAATGGTGAATGATCACCTGTTCTGATATAGTGTTTGACAGGGAGAAACACATCATATCAATACACACCAATATGCACCACGAGTAAGAGCCTCTGCTACACTTACACAGAAGTACTTGACACATATTTACAGACATAGAACAAGGAGCGAGGATAAAGACTGATCCGACATTGACTGACAAAGAATGAGGCCGAAACAAAATGAGAAGAGGCAGAGCCAAAGACAAGGAGAGGGAGAAGAGACAGAGGAGCAACAAACGACTGCTATAGGAAGAGCTTGAGCTACGAGGAAATAAAGGAAAAGAAACAACAGGTACGAAATTAAGCTTAAAAAATCCAATAAAGCCACACAGAAGGAGGGATGAAAGAAAAGAGAAGAAATCAGCAAGGGAGAGGGTCGTCAGCTGTCAGACAGGTGTTGAAGCCCCCCGCCCCGCCCTCCATCTCTTTCCCTCCCATCAACCCACCCCTTCCCCACCTCCCCCCCTCCCTGGCCGAGGGGGAGTCGACATGGGCGCGAGATGGGGTGGAGACGAGAAGAAACACAGCACACACGGATGGAGGCTGAGCTACTGACCTAGCCTGCAGCCCTTATGGGACACCTGTGGAGGTTTCGAGGGTGCATCTTACGAAGGGGGGGGAATAGAAGGAAAAACAACAGTCTTTTAAACAGGCAGAATTCATAAAATTCTCCAGTGTATCGGCAGTTTATATGCAAATATATGGCAAGAAATATAAGGATGATCAATTAGAGGACATACAGCATCTGTCTGCCTGTCTTGTCTGGCTGCTTTCTGTCTGGTCATGTATGTGTGAGGTGAGAGGAGTTACCTACCTGCCCATCAGTGTCTGGAGGCCTGACTGCTTTGTCTGTCTGTCTGCTCATGTTTCTATTCAGGCATTTTGTGGCAGTTCTGGAGCTCAGATTGTTTGTCTGTGATGAGGCTGTGCGACGACTGGGATTTAATTTAGTCTGTCTGGCTGTCTGTCTCTTATTGTCTTCCCTTTTCTGCCTTAAAAATTCATGTCTGTCCATCCTCCTGCCTCATTCCTCATCACTCTGTCTGCAGGACCTGACTGTCGTCCATCATACGACAGATCTATCCGGATCCAGAGAGGGGGTGACTTGCACCGCTGGCTTCTTATCTGTGCACCATGGACAGACCGAGGAGAATAAAAAGGGGGGAGGGGGGGTGGGCTATACCATGGAGAGTAGTAGGCGCGGAGCCTATGTCTATCAATACAGCCAGAGTAGCTCTTAATCACCAAAGCTATACCTCCCTTCACTGCAGTAAAGCTCCCTCTCTGCAATAAACATATACCATTAAAACATTTAATCTTAAAAGAGCCTTGGTGCACTGCAGTGCAACTTATCTCCCCTCTGTACCCCAATCTGCAGCAATATTGAATTAGGCAATCTAAAGCAGCCTCTTTTTTTTGAGTGTATTCAAGTTGTGTGTGTGTATATGTGTGTGTGTGTGTGTATGGAGGAGAGGGGAGGGGAGGTGGGCAAAAATGAAGTGTGCAAAATCAAAGGATGAATCCAGTCTTGAGCAAAAACCCTAGTCCAGCTCTGACTGGGATACAGTGGCATCAGCTTTGCTCCAGGCAGGGTTATTGATTATTCTGATCAGAGCTGGGTGACAATAAATAAAGGGGCTAACGTCACAGCATTTCTTATACATGCAGGCAGCTCTTCCATATGTGAGGGGGGGGAGGAAGGGTGGGGGGGTTGTGTCGTGCAGTGGATCGACAGACAACAAGGAGGATCTAATGGAACAGGTGGATTTTTACGCACCGCGGAGAAAATCTAAGCTTCCTTCTCCTCTGGTTCAGATTGGAGCCCTTGACTGCAGTATAAAGCTGCTGCTGCTCCAAAGAGGGGCGGGGTGGGGGGTGGGGGGGCGCTTCCACTCTCTCTCTCTCTCTCTCTCACACACACACACACACACACACCAAAAAAAAAAAAAAAAATCAGCACTGACCTGGTCGCCGCCGAACGGGTCTTTTCTTGCCGCTGCAGAAACGGACTTTGCTGAAGACCCCCAGGAAATGCCTCTCGCACAGAGAGCGGGGGTCTTTGCTGGGGCTGGGCCGACGCTTGGAAGTCGAGACCCGGTCGCTGTTCGACTCCCTCGCCTGGCGTTTCTGCCGGATCAGGGAGCTGGCGATCGCGGCCATCTCCCCGAACCGAGTCTGCAAAAACCGAGAGTCTAGTTCGGCAGGGGGGTCGGGTGTTTGGTGCAAGCTTCTTCTTTGCGCAAAAAAAAAAAATTAGAGATTTAAAATGTGTGTTTCTGGAGTGTTTTAACCAAATGTCATCCTGATCAGAAAATCCTCCGAGTCCAGGGCATCATTGCGCTTCAGGCAGCATCCTCTCGGAGGTGGTGGTAGGGGGGGTTGGTGGGGTGCGTAATTCAGCTGCTGCGAGTTTCTGCCACTCACTTCTTCCAGTCAACAGATCTTATATAAAACATTCATCTAGGGTCTAGGCCACGGGGGCCGACGTGTCAGCCGCGGACGCATGCAACAGTCTCGGTGAGCCGCGCGTCACGGGAGAGAGAGAGCTCTCAGGTATTCCAGGTGAACGGCGGCGCGTGTGACGAGCACGACTCCTCCGTGATCCTCATCTGCACGCCAGCCCCTATCCTCTGGCTCCCTGACGCCTCTTAATCGTGTGCATCGACATGAATCCACCTCCTAACTTTTCCTAATCGTTCACTCCATGCGCATCGACGGATGATGAAGAGCTGGTCCAGAACGAAGCTGTGCAGCAGAGATAATGTCAAAAAAAAGCCCCGGTCTCTGCTTCTGTCGATGGGAGCTCTGAATGCAGCCCCGGCAAAAAAAAAATGGAATCGGCAGCAGAGGATGCTGCAGAGATGTGATTTAAGCCTGCAGGGAGGGATGCTGGTCTGGAGAGCAACAATTAGTTGAGGAGGAAGGAGTGCTTTTGGTTGTAGCGCACAAATAATGAAGTAGCCTGAGCATCGTTTCCAGCGCCTCCTGGATGGATGCTGTCGGTGTGTTACATCGCCAGAGTGGACGGTCCACAGCCTCTCTCTCTCCCTCTCTCTCTCGCTCACTCACTCTCTCTCACTCTCTCTCTCTCTTCAACTCTTTTAACGCAATCATACGTGATTGAGGTGCGTATTAGGAATTCTCGGAGGCGTGCACGGGGAAAGATGGATGATCTCCAGGAAGGAAAAGATGCAAATGTATAATACGTAAAAAAAGGAGAATAAAAAGGGAAAGGGGGTGAATGATGTGTGGGTGTTTATGCCGGCGAAAGTGGGTGCGCGCGTGATTTCTAGTCCTTTGGGGACAATGTGCCCATTTAAGAAGGGGGGTGGTGGGTATGGTCTCACAACAGCCTCTTTGAATTACAATTATAATCTGAAGTTGCAAGACAGTATTCAAATGGGTCAACAAGGAGGCAAGCTGTGCATTAAAAAAAATAAATCCCAGTCAGCTTTGCTTGATACTATACAGCATTCTCATCCTTATAGTTTATACTAAAGGGACATAAGAACCCATTCTATCTTCTAAATCCCAGTGGCCACACATGCCATAAAGAACATATTACATCTGGCTAAAAGGATTACCTGCAACAGGTTTCTGCACGCCCAAAATACCAGTGGCACAATGAAGACCAAGCCGGTGACACAACACATGGATAAATGCGATTTAGGGCTTATGGAAATGAAATGATCTCCCCACATTACTCACAAAAAACATTACAAATCACATCCTCAACAAAAACAGCACAATAGTCCTTATCAAAGCAGGAAAATGCAATAACACCAAAGTTTACAGAGCTGCCCTCTAATGCTCTCCTTGCAGAAGAGAGGGGGTGTATGCATGAATGTGAGAGCAGACCGCATACATCACATCTGGGGACAAATGCAAACTCACTGATTGTGGCTTCAGCCGTATTCGGCACAATGTTAAATGGTTGTGCTTTAATCTGAATTTGAAGAGCATCAGTATAAAGGTAAATCAAGGTAAAGTCCCCAAATATTCCCTGCAAATGTGTGTGAGTGTGCGTGTGTGTATGCATGTCAGCATGTGCCTCTTGGTTTCATGTTTATTATTGCATGGGCTGGCACACATACACACACACACACATATATTCTGTGGGAGGAGGGACACGTGAGTCTCCAGCAGCACAGCAAAAACCTCTCTCTTCCCCGTGATGAAACAGCATGAAACATTTAGAGGCTTTTTCTAGGACTCGGTTTGACATTTTCTCTCCAAACCGAACCCACAGAGAAATCGAGAGAGAGGCAGAGAGACGGTTTTCTTTTGACTACCGCTGTCTGTCCCCCCCTCCTCCCCTTACGTAAGATTTGGATATAATGGATCAAAGTGTTGAATGTGAAGCACTGGTACCCTGGTTAGCTCTTTGTGTGTACCTGTGTATATGTGTGTGTGTGTGTGTGAGAGAGAGAGAGAGAGAGAGAGAGGGCAGCTACAGTCTTTTCCCACAGAAAGACAGACAGGCAGACAGACTGACAGACAGATAGACAGACAGACTGACAGCAAAAGAAAAGTCAGAAACTGAAGGTTGGAGTCTTAATTAAAAGCCTTGATCTGGAATTTATTCTATTCTTCTTATCATTCTTATTATTGAGATTGAAATGAATATGCCACTGCAGCATAAAGAAATATCAATAACAACTCCGATATAACATCCATCATTCTAATGGATTTGCAGGAGTGTGATAGACGTTTCTTAGAAAAAAGAAAATCAGCTGGTGGTTTGTAAGCTTTCTCAGAAATGGGAGGGACTTTGCTGTGTAGAGCTATAGAGACATAGCACATACACTGTATCTCTGTCAGGGAAAGATAAAGTGTTCCCTAATGAGTATCTGCTCGGTGTCCTCCCTCTACCAGAGACAATTGATGTTCACTTCATTCCCGTCGAGATACGTCCACAAGCGATAAAACACAGCTGCTATAATATACGCTGCAGGCAATATATTACAATCATTTGAATTGTGAATTAAAATGATCTCGGCTCGGAAGATGTTCATTTATAGAAGCAGTGTGATTCAGCGTGAGTGCGTCAGTGTTTTAAAATAGTTGTGATCCTCAGTGTCATTTCTCTATATGGTATAAACATATATCTGAACATTGTGTGAAAATGAAGCAAAGATGTTGAGTTAAAAATGCACAGTTGCGTCAGTATGAAGTTGGTTTGTTTTCATTTTATCAAACTGAGCCAGTTATTGGATTTTCTCATTAAAAGTGCGAACCATGTTGCAAGCACTGAAAAGTGCATTGTAAAAACTAAATACCTCTTAAAACTGAAAGAAATGAACCAAAGCCCCAGCATCCCTGTGGCCCTCCTTCAGGTGCCACAAACCACAGGAGTAACTTCCACAATCCTGAGTGATTTCTTTTTACCTGCTGCCCCCTTGTGGAGAAATAATGAACCACAGGTGTTGTGAGAGATACTAGTGGATGTTTCTATTCACAGAAGTTCTTCACTCTCATGTGTCCTTGAGATACCTCACAGATCTGTTGACTCACAATAGCTGGAACTAGTTTTCGTAACGTCTGATAAACTATCTCGCCAAGTCTCCAGGAGGCAACGAGGAGAGAAATGTGAGAAGAAGTGCAAAGCTGTGGCTCACAGTGTGGGCTCATTACCACATTTACACACACAACCAAGACAAATCACAGCTTGATTATAGTTAGAGTGATGGATTTATACTATAACTGCACAAAGCCCAAGTTGTGTGAATGAAGAAACGCAAACTGATTCTAACTTTAAATAAATTTAGTGCGGAAACATATTTCTGATTTACCATTGTGTCTATTTCACGAGAAACAATCCCAGCTATACTAATCTACTTGTTGTTCTTACTCATGAGCAAAAAGCAAGGCAAACACATGCAGAGAGATGACAACCAACTGCTAATTAAGTTAAGACAAATTAAGTCAGTCATTAAAACAAATCGTGCTTGACAAGAATGCGAATGCGTTTGGGTGATTCGCCTAAAAATGTCCAACATCAGTCAACAAAGACATCAGGATTGACTGAAAATTTCTATTTAAATGAAACCTGATGTTATTTTGATTCAACAGTCGTGTGGAAACTGACCAAATGATTTTGCATTACAGCCATTATAAGAAATACATACTACCACTGGTGAAGAGAAGCTTTTGTTACTGTTTATATCTCCATTATGCCACCCACCATACAAGCACCCTGCAGTCCATCCCAACTACTGTATTTAACTTTAACACAAGGAAAGCCAGGTGCAAACTTGACACTACAAAGGGAAGCAGGTGCAAACATTTAAGCCTACTCAGAAACATCTTTCACTGAAAATCCCTGGGTGGAAAGTTTGGCATAGTGCCTGAGTGTGGAGAGCAAAACACTCTGCGCTCTCCTACTTTACATGATCTTGTTTGGGCCGACGTCCCCCAGAGCAGCGAATGATGCAGTCAAGATTACCGGCCTGAGATTTTACTCTGCAAAGTGATGTGTTTGATCCTTCTTTGTTTGATGAGTGATTTAAATACCGAGGCA
Organism: Centropyge bicolor; assembly: GCA_037975185.1. Lineage (NCBI taxonomy): Eukaryota > Metazoa > Chordata > Actinopteri > Pomacanthidae > Centropyge > Centropyge bicolor. Next base: position 1,396,508 of record JBBMOC010000023.1, on the reverse strand, counting down.
ATAATGTATAACTGCTGATGTAGAACAGACAGAAAAGTTCAAGCGCGAGTTCATATTGGCTGTTGAAGCAGGGAAGTGCCTGTTTAAAATCCACACTTTCATCACATTGCAGCTCTACTTCTGTGATGTTACCGACTTGGATGAGCAGAAAAAGACACAGTGGGACTCCTCTTTAGGAGTTCTTGCAAAAAAAAAAAAAAAAAACCATTCAAAAGCAGAGAATCAAATAGAAAAAGATTAAACTTGCAAATCAGCTCCCAAGTTGCAAAATATGGAGCAAATTTCAAACAAAGCCTTCACCTGACAGAGCTTCATTTCAAAGCAGCTTTAAGTAGATTTGTGCATTCAGACTTTGCATCCATTTGTGGCAGCACCTGTGAGCTGACTCATAATGTTTTGATTGAGGTCATAAGGTTCATCTAACAGTGAACAGAGATGGGGGGGGGATAAGGACCGGTGGCGTTTTATATCCGAGTCCCACAGATCCCAGTGTGCGTGCTGCTTTTGGTCCAACTACCTCAGAGGAATCAACTGTGCTTAATGGAGTTTCTAATTGTCTGGCCTGAATTTGAGAGCCGGCTCCAGCTGAAACTATCGGAGATCCTACGTACTGCAAGCGGCGGGAGGAGACAGGAGAAGGTGTTGCATTCGTCTCAAACAGCATTTTTTGTCTTTGCTCTGGAAAAACTGAAGGATGTTTTTTTTAATGGCTTTGTAGATGTAGTGTATGTTAGGACTGAACAACAGCAGCAATGCAGTGAATCGCTGAGACATAACTAGAGGACATGGCAGGCATCTTAGGCTTATTGCCAAATACTGTTGAGTGCTGGTTGTGTATGAGCGTGTGTGTCATTGAGATTTCACATCACTGGGAGTAGCATGTTTTATATTACACATACGCCAAAGCAAGTCACTTATAAAAGTAGTGTTTGATTCTCCAGGTGAGGGTAAACTATAGGCTGACCCTGTGCCTGGTTTTGCATTAAAGCAGTTAAAGCCAAATTGGAGTTTGGGGACAGAGAATCAAACAGAATAACAAGCACACAAGTTGCAAAATATGGAACACTTTGGATAAAAGCGTCTGTTAAATGAAACTGTGGAATAGTAGAGTTCTAGGAATAAACTTCGAACAAAGCCTTCAGCTGGACATAGCTTCATCTCAAGCAGCTTTAACTGAGAGTTCATGCTTGGCACCTGTGAGCTGACTCAGGTTTTGGTTGAGGTCATAATCTCATAATAAGGAGAAGTTTCAGCACTTAGGCAACTGATCTCTATTTACAATGATCAATAAGAGTAGGGAGAGATTTTTCAGATGGGAACACTTGAGCAACATATAATAAATTTGGGCTCCTGGTTGGATATAAATCTGCTAAAACATGAAAAGTTTGAGTGGAGTTCTGTCGCTGTCCGTGGTGCTGAACCTCGCTGCTTCTTTGGGGGGAGGGCCCTCAAAACAACGCTGCCTACCCAGGCCCCTGAAGTTTAACGACTTGATCCCTGCATTGTACATTTTCTTTTTCTTTTTTTTCTTTTTTTTTTGGCCCGCTTCGGATGCAGCACTGGAACGCACTCGTCTGCAAAATATAGCCGGGTCTGGGTGAAGTAACTGGATCCTTGTGCTCTCCGGAGTGTAGTGCGGCTGGATGCCGGACTGGCAGCAAGCAAGCCGCACACACACACACATACACACACACACAACTCGGGACAGATGCACACAATTGGAGCACAAGGAGAAGAGGCTTTTCTTCCACTGCAGACTCGGAAGATGTTACTCACACACTCGAGCGGCCAATGAAACCACTCACCCCCCTCCTCCTCCTCCTCCCTCCTCCTCTCTCCTCCCTCCTCCTCCTCCTCCTCTCTCCCAACATCTCCCCCCTTTTCTCCCTTTTTCTTCCCATCACTCAAGAGAGAAAGCATGCAAAGCCGAAGGCAGCCATCAAAAAAGCTATGCTGCTAATGTTTGCCTCTCACCGTTGGTGATAGTGGTCGACTTCGATCGTTGTCCACAGAAACACTGCAGCATATGCGCTCCTTTCTGAAGGAATGGCCTCAGAATCCTCATTGATTTGGCTTTTGATGGGAGCCTCTCTCAATCCGAACAACGCTATCACAACACAGCAGGGTCAGCAGGCAGCATCTTCGTCGCCAGCCGGCCAGCCTCTCTCTCTCTCTCGCTCTCTCTCTCTCTCTCTCCCTCTCTCTCTCTCCAGGCTCAGCAGCAGTAGCAGCAGCAGCCCTCAAAACGCCGGAAGGGCACAGTCTGCAGGACAAATTACGCTAAAACGAGGCATCTTGAGTGATCCCCTCTCTCTCTCCCTCTCTCTCTCTCTCTCTCTCTCTCTCTGTCTATCTCGTCCACCGACGGTCATTCGCGTTCACGCCACACTCCTCTTCCGCCACGGCAAGGCAACGCAAGGACGTTACAATGTGCTCTTAATTGTACACCCCCCCCACCACCACCTCCACCCCCCCACATGCCTCCGCGTCTTTACCAGCAGCGGACGTAATAGCAGGGAGGGGGGAGCGTGGGGGGGGGGGGCATGCACGCCAAAGTTAAACTGCAGGGGTAAAAGTGGCAGCCAGGCCACCGGTGAGGTAATGCGGAGCTGATGGTGGATGCACAGATGTTGGAGACACTAGTTTTTGTTTTGTGTTTATTTTTATTTTATTTTTTTTCTGCTATAGATTCAGTGGGAGCGAGAGGACACAACGCAGAGCCTACGTCAGCTGCAGCCCACAGCTTTAAAGACAAAGGTGTTACAGATATGTGTGAGTGATGCATGCTGCCAGAAAGTTTACTGCTCGGTCACTACTGCTCCGACAAACTCACCTCTGAGTGTGTGTGAAAAGAGAAGAAGAGAAGAAAAAGAGAAAGGAAACAAAGGAGACTAGAAAAGAAAAAAATAAAAGGAAACAAAGGAAACATTAAAAGGAAAGGTAAGAAAAGAAAAAGGGAGAAAGGGAAAGAAAACAAATTAAACTATATAGGAAAGAAAAGTAGTGGGCAGGTTGTCACTTGTTGACAGTAACATGTACAGCACAAATAATATATTGAGGTTTTTAGTGATGGAGGGAGTTAACTTACTTAAGTACAAGTAGAAATACCATATTGGAAAGTAAAAGTCCTGCATTGACAGTGTTACTTAAGAAAAAGTATGTGTTGTATTGTAAGCAAAAAAGAACTCGGTGCAGAAAAATGGATCCTGTGAGTGTTTAGTATTATAAATTCTACAATTCATATTCAATTATGACTGATGCATCAATGTACATGTGGCATTTTGTCTTTGTAGTAGGTCAAGGTGGAGCTAATTTGAACTATATTGTTGAGTTGCTCAATGTACAACAAAACATTGTAATTTAACATCATGCCATATTTTGAAAGTAACATTTTAATCTTAAAGTAACTAAAACTATCTAATGTAAAATTACAGTATTGTCCTCTGAATTGTAATGATGTAGAAGAATAAAATTAAAGTACTTCAAAATTGTGCTTAAGTACTTATTTACATTCCACCACTCTAAACTACAGTGAGTTCTGAGTAGTTCTTTTCAAAATAAAAGTTAAAAAGAGCCTCATAATTGAAACAGGAAACAAATAATGAAGCAGACAGGTTAGCTAAGTGTACAAAAACAACCAAACTAAAACAAAAATAATGAGCTTTATCAAACAATGGAAACTTTATCTAATATGTAATCACCTGTGGCAATCTTAGTTACATGTGGAAGTGAGTTTGACCTCACTGCATTTGCTGCTCTTAGAAAAATTGTTTTTATGAAGTACAGCTCAGTACTTTCATGGCTGAATGTAACCAGCAAAATGACAAGACCTGTTGGAACATCACAGCAAAACAATAACATGTTTGAAAGATGTAGTGCTAAACTAAGACACTTGGAATAATGCATTGAGATACAGCAAATATAACTAATACGCATGTGTATGTGATTCAAAATGTTCACTAACGTGTTTTTATCATCATCTGATTCCTTTTCAACGTATTCTAGAGATGTTTCTGTCTATTTACTGATCAAGAATCAAAAGCCATAATTCAAAATCTCAATATACAACTTGGCCCAGAATGAGGAGGGTTACACTGAGCTGTCATATAGGGGGCAAACTATGTGCACCTTTCAACTCTAGGGGGAGCCATAACACAAAGCATTCAGACCAAAACAAGATGCAGAGAGCCTGAGATTTGACCATGAAGCAGTGACAGAATGAGACATCACTAGTTTTTAAAGTATTCAGATTCATTAAAGACAACGCAAGATGTTTGGAATTGCTGTGTGTTAAGACATTAGACTCCTTGAGGTTTTGTAATGAACAAAGAAGCTCTGCACAACCTCTGCTGCAGCACTCGTTTAACACACTGCTGCATTTTCACAGGATTTCACCGTGCATGTAATATTTCCAGCCTCATTCCTCTTTCTGGCGCTCATATAACCTTGCACCATAAAAACAACAAATTATATGGCACCAACTACCTTGGGAACATGCCCTCACTATGTATAATATATACAATGTGCATAAAAGGACGTTTTAGGTCAGCAAAATGCCTCAACAACAGCATCCATGCAAATAAGGAAAGGTCAGAGAGGAGTAAAGAGAGAATGGAGGGAGGGAGGAAGGGAGGGAGCTGGCATCAGACCCAGTGTCACAGCTATGGTGATGGCGCTGTATATTCAGCTCCCACTATACTGTCCTACTGCAGAGCCAGTCACAACTGTATGCAGAGAGCATGAGGAGAAGACAGAGAAGAAGGGGGTGAGAGCACAGGGAGGAAGTATAATGCAATAAAAAAATTAAGTAAAATTAATGAGCTAGATTTGTCGCCAAAACACGAGCACACACATGGTTTCACTTGATAGCCTTTATGTACAACATGTTTTATATTGATAGCGTAATTAGCTGGAGTCAGGCAGAGAAATGCAATTACACATGTAAAGACAGGCTTAAGAATGGCTTAAGATACAGATAGTGGTTAAAGGTAAGGTGTAAAGGCAAAGGATGATTTGTTCAATCCTCTAATCTCCACTCAAATTAGATGATTACTGAAGTAAATAAGCCCTGATCTCTGTCATGTTATTAATATAACATGATGGCAGAAGGTTTATAGCGCTATGCTCTTTAGATGATTCTCTCCAGGTCTCAAATATCTGATCAATAAATGTCATCCATAATGTAAGTATCCATCTTACCAAACTTGCACTTTAATCACTTTTCTTTATAGAAACCTGCAAATGAGAATGTTGCATTTGCATCTTTACTACAAACAGCACTGACTTTTTTCCCGTCCTCTCTTTGACCAATGTTCACTTCTTGTGCCTTTTTAGGAGACAATTAACTGTTGGCAAAAATATAGATTAAATGACTTTCAACACAAAAAAAGTTAAGTAGCATTTGTAGGTAATTATTTCAGGCATGTGTACAAACTGCACCAATAAGGTAGGGCAGGGTGTGTGTAGCCTGAGAGGCAAAAGCCAGGGCAAAAAACGATCTCATTCATTTGAGCGAAAAGAAATAACTGAAGGTGACTGGGATTGTTTCAACATTTTTATCAGCTCTTCTCGTCTTTATCTGCACTATGGCGGCTTAGCAGTAAGAGGAAAATGTTCAGAGAGATTTTAGCAAGAAAATTAAGCTGAAATAATAAAAGTGAAGGGGACAAAATCAGGATCTTGAAAAGTCAGGGGGGACATTTCCTCCTATCCTCAGTAGAAATTACGCCCTTTGAAGTCCTGATTTCAGATGTAAAGCCACTCTTGCCTTCAGACCCTATGTGACACCTGGTGGATGACCTGTCTTCATTCACGCCTCATGTGTTAGAACCACCTTGCCACAAAAAAAAAAAAAAAGACGTGTCCTGTTTGTATTCGAGCAAACTCAGATCTGTCTGTGATGACACTGTGGAAAGATGCTCGACAAGCCAGCTCTCATTTCATCTTCCTATATAAGTCAACACAAGCGAGGTTAAAATGTTCACCTTGTAAGGTGACACCAGCTTTGACTGTAACTGCAATCCATATGTATCATGTAGAAATGTGTTGTAACTGCGCTAATTAAACATTAAAAGGAAGAAACAATGTCCTATTTAAAAGTAAGTGCAAATCCAGATCATTTTGAAAGAAAAAAAAGCTGTGTGCCTTTAGTTTGATAGTTCAGTTCAACTCCAACGTTATTACTGAATATGAGCTTGGGTTGTTTTTTTCTGCAGTAGGTAGCAAAACTACTGTATTTCAAGACTATTTCACTTCAAACTATTCAACCCAACAAATGCTTTGATGGCTTCATCATTACAAATTCATGCTGTGCAGCCAAGCCTTGATCAAACATCTTAACTCAGAAATACGTCTAACACAAAACACGACACATCTAAAACTGGACTTTCCATATGGTGCAACCATTAAAGTGGCATTTTAGATTTGTCTTGATTCAGTTGCAACACTATATATAATATATACACTATTGTTGTGAGTTCGTCCAACACTAACAACACCAACATTAAATTTAAAAGGAAAATTTAAGTGCATCATATATAGACTGTTCAAACTGATCAATGTATAAAATATGACTCAGCTGTTCGTGTTTACAGTAGAGCTGCTGATGGTCGGATCATTACAAAACATGAAAAAAGCCACTAAGAGTCATGCTACACAAAATACTCTGATTAGAGGTTTAAAGCGACATCAAATATTTGGAAGTTAATTGTACGGTTTTCCCTAGTATAACATTATTTACTGTTACATGTTAGTTCATGTTTCAGCCCATTTACCAAAATTTACAATTACTTTTAACATGGCTGCTTAGATGATTTTCAATTGAACTTTCATATATTTATTTATGTGGCATGTTCCCACTTCCAAGTCCTTTCTGTACACAATCAAAGATAACTTGCTCGAGGCAGAATCCATTATAGTAAACATCATCATGTTAACGCAGTGCAGACTTTTCACTTCATACAACTGCATGGTTCAATATATTTGACAAAAACACGGTGACATTATTGTCTGTCGTGACCAAGTGTCAAGATAATTTTCATTCTGTTTTAAGATTACGAAAACGATGACACACATAAATATCTAGAACATTAAGGATGTACTGGAAAATATCAGCAACCATGTAAATGTAATTTTAGTTGAAGCTAAAACACATAAAAATATAAAAGAGGAAGAAGACTTTTGTTTCGGTAGAAGCCAGATAGAAAAACACACACTGTGTTGCACAACAGCACTGCTGAGGGTAACTAACGTCTGCTGAAATGTCACAAAGCATTCTCATATTCTGCAAAGCTACAGCGATGTCTGTGTTGCTAAAATGAGCGGCACTGCAAAAACTGTTAATGGTTGCATTACGTAAAGCTGCCAAGAAATCCCTTGCAGAATGACAAGTGTGCAAACTTGAGGTTAGGGGCTCAGTCTGAACACAACAAGACAGCAACAAGATACGTGTCACAGATAGCGTATCAGCATCACAAAATAAAGACACAACAAGCGTATTCACTTCTTAAATATGAGAAGATTTACTGTGTTGTTTTTTTCCACTGGACCCACTGTGTCGTCCTCCAATCCAACAGAGGTTTGCTAATGATTGTCTATGTTGCTTCCTGCTTTGTGAGGGCAGGTTTTAGTAACAACTAGCACAGCAGATTCAGCCCAACAACAACAAGAGATTTGTCACGTATATAATAAAAGAAAGAGTAAGGAAAAGAAGGGAGAGTTTCAAATCACGGGATAGTCAAGGTTGCAATTTTGTGTGGACTAAGAAGTGAGAGGTTAAGATTGCTGTTGTGTGCAGGACAGAGAAAGAGGGGATTTAAAAGACGGGGAGAGTGGGGGGGGGGGTTAGAGCGATGTGAAAAATGAATCAGCAGCAACACTAAACGGCTGTGTGTACATGTTTGTAAAGAGCTTTCTGAAAGAAGAGGGCATGAGGACGACGCCAGTGTCAGTGAGAAATGCCACGTCCAACAGAAATTTGCTTTCTCTTGACTTACAGTGTGTACACAGCATGAAGGGATGCTGCTCTGGGACTCTCAGCGAACGTGTTCAATGTTCCAATGCTGGATTATTACATAACCCCAGGCTTATTACAAAATAATTATTTTAAGAACATGCACGGTGTAAACACGGTATTCCCTTAAAACTAGCTTTTGACACAGGGGCCATGTTCAAGACACCTGGACTCAAAATCAGTCAAAGCAGGAACGACCTTAAGACCTGCTGTTTCATCCTCTATCACAACAAAGAGTAGAATAGACTGGCTGGTGAAGAGAACACGGTCTCATTCCACAGTTATGTTAGCAATAATGAATACACAACGACTGGTTATAGCTTCAACATAAAGAAACATTTCAGGTGACTGTGACAATGTGGTCAGATGCAGGCAGCAAGACTACTTGGTTAAGTTCAGAAAAACCTCACAGCTTGGGTTAAAATAAGTCATGTAAGTTAAGTGCATTATGGATGTATAGTACATGGGATAGGTTATGTAGGTTAAATGACATATGTAGGTTAAAAAGATCAACACTGACATTTCACACTGGACACAAATCCTGGTCTTCTGCTTGACCGGACCTCCTCCATTCATGAACTTTGTTGCTCTTTAAACTTAACTTGTCCTTTGTCTCTGTCATCATCAACCTCTTGCTGGTAACTGCATCTTCATACACACGTGTAGTTTTCATGCCCAGGTGAGGCAAAACGTCACAGTGACACCCTCTCCTCTAGCGGGTCGGCGGATCTGGCACCTTAGTGGTGCATATTCCCAAATTGCCACAAACTAAATGCGGTATAGCGAATCAGTTTTTGGGGTCTGAGAGCAGTTGCCCATTTGGCCAGTTGGTAATCCTGTTTTTAGATTAGATTAGAAAACTTTATTAAGCCTCAAAGGATACAGTAGTTTGGTCACCATTGCGCAGTGACAGATAACAGAAGAGACACACAGCGGACAAAAATGAAGACATACTGCCGAAGTAACACTGAGACACAAATGAACAGTTCTTCCTAGAGGACATAGGTGTAGCTGAAGAGTTCCCCCACACTACTAAATAAAATATTTAATGCAATCAATCAGTTAATAAATAAAAAGCTGGGGATTTATAAAAAGACTAATAAATAAAACAGGAAACAAATATGAAATAAATCAGTAGATAAAGAAGATTTGTTGTCGTCATAAAAAAGCCGGAGAGACACAAACACTGAGTCGCAAAAAGGAAACAGTGGAAACATATTTCTCACTGTAAGGTCAGACTGATACTGTATTGAGCTGGCACTGGCTTTTTATGGTGGATATCAACCACCGCTTATACGACCAATAGAAGTGAGTCAACTGATTTGCACTGTCATAATTGTTGGAGTTATATTGGAGTGTTTATGCTGTTTAAGTACGTACATACGTGGCACAAAAAAAGTTTTGTTGAACGGAGACAAACATCCAATGAGATTACATAAATCTGCTCCACTGTGCTGTGGTGGCAAGTATTAACAACAATACAGGATATAGACATTATGCATGAGAGGGAAGCATTTCATATTAGCAGTAGTGAACACTTCATTTTCCCAGTGAGGGATCAATGAATGAGGCCATAAACTGTGCTCTAAGTGGATTTAAGAAAGGTGGAGGTTTAAAGCTCTAGAGGATGCAGGTCAGATGCAAAGTGTACAGACAGAAGCCCCCCCTTGCTCGGTTACCTTGACATGTACTGCACAACCCATGCCTTACTGTAAACTCCAAAACAGCTGTGGGTGACCATAAGAGAGGTTACCCTACTTAAACAAGGGCACCCCGTCCCTCATCCAAATATATCTGAAGAGGGAGTGTGTGTTTTGTGCTTTAAGCCCATGCATCCTCACACTATCCTTGCAAAAGCACGACCACAACAAAAACACACACTCACATCTGTATCAACACGACAGCAGCACAAATCACATGCAATCTGATTTTCACTCTGGATTGCACACGTGAAGCTGTGTGTGATCATTAGGCAGCTTGTATTCAATGCAGCAAACTCAAACCTATACAGCTCTAAATAACAGCCTCTCCATTACTGTTGAAAAGCTTTGTCAACAACACGCATGCTGATGGTCGAGGCCACACTGCACAGGGAACAGCAGCACATTCATCTCACCGGGAGAAAAAAAAAGTGGAGAGCCAGCAGTTTTTTGTCTAAATCAGCTGACAGCACCGATAGAGTGAAGGAAAAGCTCCGGCAGGGAGATGAAATCCGTTTACCATGCGCAACACAGGAGGGGGGGTGAAAACAGTGTGATGCAGACCTGTGTGTATTGCACAAGTTGCATTTCATGTCCAATTTATTTTATTTTTTTATTTTTTTGCATTGTGGGATAATCTTGCAGGAGATGTGTGCTTTAAGGGAGGGTGCGAACTAGTCGAGGCGGTGCACTGAGGTACCAAACCGGGATACAGCAGCAGCAGCATCCCGCTGCAGCACTGGAGCATGTGCTGCTCTGTGGTTGCCACACACACACATACATACAGCATCATCTGCATCCTCAACTTCTAACCCAGCACATGAAAGTGCATCTCTACTTTACTGCATGTGCATCTTCTGCTGCATGCATTTCATAGACTATAATAAGTTAGTAGGTGTTATATGTTCCGCAGTATATGTGCACAAACAATCCACATAAACAAGCAACAAAAACACCAAAACAAAACGAGCTCATAACTTGTTCATACGCAAACACGTGGAAGTTTTCTTACCGGCGTTTTTATCACCCATGTCCCCTTGCGGTGCAGAAGTTGGGAGAGAGACTGCCGACGTAGGCTGGAGGAATGCGCTTGGAGCCGGGGCGCGCTCGTTTCTTCAGCCGGGACAGCCGGGGCAAGAGGGAGGCGAGTTGCTCCTTTCAAGTGATAAATGAGCAAAAAATGAGCTCTTTCTGGGACCCGCTGACACGCGTGGCGCCGACACGGGATGCAGAGCTCTTCGGGAGGGAGTGCTCACCCCTGGGTGTTTGCAGGAGTTTGTGAGTAAGGTGCTCTGAGGGTTCAGGTAAAGAATGAGGGAGGGTTGAGACTTTGTGTGTGTGTGTGTGTGTGTGTGTGTGTGTGTGTGTGTGTGTGTGTGTGTGTGTGTGTGTGTGTGTTGCAGGGAAGAGAGGATGCAGGGTGAGCATAGTGTCTTGATGCAGGAGTACAGTAGTCTGTCTTTTTGTGAGGAGCTTTTTTTATTTTTAGCACTGATGATCAAACTGTTCTAATTTACATATAAAGAAATCCAATTTTCCTCCATTTGAATGTGGTCTTGAAACTTTTTAGATGTTTTTGGTTTTGTTTTGCTTTTTATCAATAAGCATAATTTAAACATTAATCTGTAATTTTGATCATATGATATATAAGAACATCTTTGCACATAAATATATAATATATGATTGAAAGTATAAATAAAGTTGTTGTTCTGCAGCCATGTACTGAGTCAATCCTGCATGGCCATCATACAATCCAGATCCATCCTATAACCAATGCTGGTTATACATTTGAGATTTTCAGATACATAATGTATAAACAACTAAATTCACAAGTTATTCTTAAAACATATTCTATATAATATTGCAGAAATTATAATACATACTGATCCAATAATCCATCTGTTGGAGGCTTCTGAGTCAAAATGATCAAACTTAAACATGTAAAAATCAAACAGCTTTAGCAAATTTAATTGACTGTCCACCTCAGTGTTTCATGGAAAATATATGTAATACTTTATCACATGCCCCAGTGAGGCCAGTGAGAATTGGCTTCCAATATAGTGTATTGTTTACCACTTTTTAAAATATATTTTCTCTTTATTTGCAACCATTCCCTGCTAAATTACCAATAATTAATTTCCACTTTCAGCCCACAGCGACGAGCTCCGTCCTCGCACACACCTGCTGACCACCGTGTTGCTTTCCTGTTAGAAAGGCAGATGATATTTTGCTGAGAGGCATCAATATTTAATGAAGGAATCAGAGATCGATAGTCGTGTCCTGAGCGTCTGACTCTTTATTGTGCCTGTTATTTGATTATGCTGCGGCAGAATTCTGATAGACATTGTGTACAGTATATACAAAACCTGCATTGTGCATTCACAATGAGCTGGCTGTTCCAGTGTGACGGGTTCGTGCGAAAGAAGCTCTTGAGGAACTTGCAAGTGTTGTGTAATCGAATCAGTATGAACTGTCAGGGCAGATGTGCTCACAAAGGTACAGTGTGTGCATAAGAGTGTGCTCCTCTCATATTTATTCAAGCCCTCATTTTTAAGAAACAAACACCAAATGCTGTTAAGAAGTTGATGCTGTCATGTTGTACATCATCCTCAGTGGTGTTTGGGGTAAAATAAACATCAGCTTTTTGCAGTGGTGGAGTTATCTGAAACCTCCATTGTCCAGCTCACACAGTTAAATGGTGTTGCAGACTGCTTCTTGAAGAACACCACAATCACATACTGACCACTAAGTCTCAAAATCTATGCAGGAAACAAAACAGAAAACAAGTCCCAGTGTGGTATTATCTAACTGGCCCATTGATCCGTGTCTTAGAAAGCTCCTCGTCAGCACTCTGATGGGACGCAATGATAACAGCTAGAGTTTCCTGTGATGGTATAAAAAGACTGTGCTGCTGGTATAAGATGTTTCAAGCCTTTGGGCTGAAATAGAAGCCTCAAGGCCAAATGACGTTCAGCATCATGCCTGTGGCTCCGAGTCACGGCACAAGCACGGGAGCCGAACGCCAGAGCTTCTTTTATTATCCACTATGACATTAGTTGCAGTAAGATGAATGAGCGTCCTACACCAATGGCGAGTTGTTCTGATTTCTCACACCACACTTCCTGTCACATGACCGAGGCCTCGCTGCCCTGTCGCCGACACAGGCTGAATCCTGGCTGGCGTCGGTTCACAGCAAATCGATGAGAGGACCTGAAAGAGGACACCTCTGCTGGGGAAAAAATGCACTGCATTGATCAGACCTATAGTCCTCTACAGATTCAGCAGGAGATGAATGTGTGTGTGTGTGTGTGAGAGAGAGAGAGAGAGAGAGAGAGAGGGTTGTGTTATACACAGCAGGGCTGCAGCACTGTACGGCGCTTTTGCCAAAATCCAAATCACAAGCAGCTTTTTACCTAAGAAGCCGGTTAAATATTTATGATTCTCACCCTTTTTTCGTCTACTCTCCTCCCTCTTTCTGTTCCCCTCTTTGGCCTCCCCACCTCAATCCGTCCTGTGCTCACTCCTATCACTGTCATCCCTCCCTTCCCTTCTCTTCATCCTCCCTCCTCCTCCTCCCTGTCCTCCCCTGCCCCAGACCTGCACCCATCGGATATCATCTAACTTGGCTGTGTGTCCTTGGGTCCATACAGTGGCAAAGGCATATTGCTCCCCTTTCTTTGTACACTGTATCTTTGCCCTGAAACCTCTGCAACCCCACTTTTCTGTAAAACTATATAATTTCTTCAGAGAAGTGTGAGATTGTATTATGAAGTCCCCACGGGTTGCATTGCCCGCCTCAGTTAAGATTAATTACCTGCCTACTCCTAAACTTCTTTTATTCTTGTCCAGCTCTATTACAGCATTTCTCTGTGTAATATTGTCTACAGCTAAAGTAGCCCAGCAAGTCAAGTGCAGATATTGCATTGGAGGAGAGCCCTAGTTACTCTGCAGACACTGCAGTGCAGCCTTCTCACTGTAAATTCTACCATCTTCGCCTATTTCTGGACTACCTAGCAAGCTTGTGGGAAGTTTGTGGAACTTGTCCAGATGCCAATAGCAACACCTAGTGCCATCAATACTGCTCAGCTCCTGTCCAAGGCGTCCACTACTTTCTCTCTGGGCTTTAATGAAAACAAACTTCAGTGTGCTGACCGAATGTTTTTACACTAACAAGAAGAAAAAGAGTGATTAATTATGATTTTACTAATATTTTGACATCATTAAATTAACATGTTTGTTGCAGTGCTCTCACTTTTTCCTCTAATTCTCTCATATGCTCCAAGCTTTCACATTCATTTTTCTATTTTCCTCATCTATTTTCTTTCATTTTGGAAATTTGTCTGCAGTGGAATGAGTATGTGGATCTTTTACTTAAATAAAAGTAGCAAAACAGTAACATAAAACTTTGCCTCTGCCTTATTCAAAATAAAGTACAAAAGTAACACAAGCAAAATGTACATAAAGAACTTATTATGCAGAAATGTCCTGATCAGAGTGTTTTATTATTATTATTATTATTATTATTATTATTATTATTATTATTATTATTATTATTATTATTATTATTACTACCACTACTACTACTACTGATGCATTCATGTAAAGTAAATCATGACAGGACCAGCACAGACCAAACCAGAAGCTGAAGCAGCTAAATGCAATTCAGTCATTATTCGTTTTATTATTTACGCCTGTGCTTTCCCTACTGTGTCAAAATATGTAGTAGGAAAAAGGGCCATGTATCATATTTTGCAAAGTGAGCTTGGATATAAAATCTTAATTCGCATAGTCAAATAAATGCAGTGGAGTCGACGTACAAAATAGCACAAAATTCAAAGACTCAAGTTAAGTACAAGTACCTCAAAACTGTACTTAAGTTCATTACTTCAGTAAATGTACTTTATTGTGACTTTACTGGCCAAACCTCCGGCATGTGACAAATCTGTACTTTAATACGCCACTAGAGGGCAGTGAAGTGCAAGAGAGAGGCCTACACTTTCTGCTGCATTCAAGGTCTCCCAACTATTATTTCAGAATGAAAATCAACTTCAAACTCAAGCATACAAGGAAATTGACTCTTTGGTTTCATTAAGCTCACAGTGTAGCCTACTTAGACACAGTGAAAAGAAAATGGACAATGGCAGAAGTACCTGAAGCACAGATGACATTTTTATTTTTAACTGTGCACGTATTTACAAATACTACAAGGATGTCACATTATTATAATAGTATGAGTAATGTTGGGTAGTAAGTGATTTAGGTATAGCAGGTGGTTCATGCACAGAATACACAGCCTATATATTTACATTTACATGTGTACAATTTGTAGCTGCATAGAATGATAATAAATGAATACTGTGTATATGTTATTGGAGTTGCATGATATTTACTGTTCTTTTAGATTTATAGGAATTTTACATCAAAATAATAGTTGTCAAAAATAGTTGTATGTATAGATATAAAAAGCAACACGACCAACCAACAACATACAATGTCTTATGTTTCTGTGAATTGTAAACAAATACAAATACTGCAAATTGACTGTGCAAGATAGAGGTGAATGAACAAATAAACAGAAACAGAAAAAAGTACCAGAGAAAAAAATACTGAGGCTGACATCTTGAACTTACTTTAATATTAAATATATACATATTTTTTTGGCTAACCTGAACAACCAACAACTCTTTGTTCCACTACCGTTCGTCAGAAATTGAAGCTTTAAGAGGAGTCAGTGAACGCAACATGAGCTGACAGTCTGACAGTGGGCGGAGCTTCGGGTCGTTACCAACATGGCGTGGAGAGGATGTTTATTAAAATGGACCAAGACAGAGTTCATCAGATCGTCTAACGCTACCTCACGACACTCCAGGTGAGCAGACGTAAAGGTGCTGAGGTCTCAGGGTGTGTGTGAACAAGAAGAACACGGACAGGACGTGTGTGTGTGTTAATGTCGAGCAGAAGTATGTGATTATCTAACTGTTCCCACTGTCATTGTACAGATCCAGGATGTTTTGGTTAGTCAAAATCTGCAAGAGCAGCGTGTTATCTGTCTCTTTAGTTTTAATGTTAAAGCAGCATAATGATGTCCCGTTTTTCTACTGTCCAGTATTTTCTCTTTAGCCCAATGTGGTCAATGTAAAGTTACATCATGAGGCCTAAGTTCATTGATGCTGCATTTTACATACATGGTGCCTGAATTAATGTTTCAGGAAAAACATAAAGGGTTGGTAATAGTAACAATGTACAATATAATACAAAATAGCAGTAACTGATTGGTAAATAGTAGTATAGTAGTTTAATAGTAGTTTCCAAAAATGCCAAATATTTTTGATGCATGTAAATGATAGTAAACCAAATATGTTTTGGTTTTAAACAAAGCCATTTGAAGATCTCAGCACAGGAAGTTGTAACCATCCTTTTTATTATTATTTCTAACATTTCATAGACATAATCAACAGCAAACTGATCATCATTAATCAAATCAGCACATTACAAGCATCACAGTTTTCATTGCATTGCTTTATAGCAGACAGGCATTCATGTTACTCTGTGTATTCACCAAAGCGATCTATCTGTAAATTGGGTTTTAATGCTTCTTATATTTACATAAACTTTTCTTCACAGATTCAACCCCTGCAACCAACAGAGGTGCGGTTTTCGTCGGGATGCCAAAAGGCCAGATACAAAGAAAGGAAATGTCGCCCAAGAACCAAACGCTTCACCCTCTGAGGCGGGAGGACCAGCCCCCCCACCTCCCCCCATAGTCCCCAGGCCCAAACTTTTCAAGCCGCTGATGTTCACAGTAGGGGTAGGTCCCCCACCATTTTTCTGCTAGATTGAGAAAATCCATAGATGCATGCAGTACTGAACTTTAGGATAGTATGGTGGTGTTGGGTGTTGTCTGACTCCATGTCAGTTTACAGGCTGCTCCTTTGGTGCGGCAGCCATTCTGCAATATGAGACCCTGAAGTCGAGAGTTCAGTCTGCGAAAGATGAAGAAGAGGCAGAAAAAATATTACAGGTGAGGTTTTAGGCTCCCTCCTCCACTGCTGTCAATCACTAAAATTAATGGGCTGCTTACAGTGAGTCATTCATCACCAGGGGTCCCAGGACATGGCGTACTGGCACGACTGGTGGAACCAGATGTCGAGTTTCCAGCGACAGCTCATCCTGCTGATGTCTATGGCAGACGACTTCTGGAGCAGCCTCACAGAAGGACAGAGGGCTGTCACTGGTAACTCGCTGCAGACACACTCATTTTGTCCCGGTGTTTCTTCATATTTAAAGTCTAACAATAACATCTCTACACATCTTTAATGTAATCCCACATTCATTTGTAATCACTAGCTTTCCTTATTGCTGTTCTCTAGGTATCATTGCAGTAAATGCAGTAGTCCTGTGTTGCTGGCGGATCCCTTCATTGCAAAGAAGCATGATTAAGTACTTTATGTCTAACCCTGCCTCCAGTAAGTTTGTCTCTCATCCCAGTTGTTTGGAAAATTAAAAAAATAATAAGAAATACTTACATCAGGACAATAAGGGCAATCATTTTCTGTCTTTTCCACCTGCATATTCAGTGCCATTTTTCTCCCCCCCCACCAGAAACACGTTGCCTTCCCATGGTCCTGTCGTCCTTCAGCCACTACTCTGTTATCCACATGGTGGCCAACATGTATGTCCTGTGGACATTCTCCTCAGGAATTGTCTCTCTCTTAGGGAAGGAGCAGTTTCTTGCAGTCTACCTGTCTGCAGGTGAGTCAAGTTTAGAAAAAGACTGATAACATTTAATTGAATAAAAATCCACTAACAGTATTTAATCCATCAAATCCAAAATCCCTTTTAATCTATTAAGGATTTCGTTATGTAGTTATAAAGAACTAGAAATAAAATCAATGGCTGACATTTGAAAACTAAAATCTCATAATGTACAGATATATACACACTTTTGCTATTTAGTAAAATGACTTCCTGAAATTCTGATATCTCAAACATCATGTGTATTTTCAGGTGTGATTTCCACTATGTTTAGCTACGTGTGTAAAACAGCCTCTGGACGCTTCTTTCCATCATTAGGAGCGGTAAGCTATTTGCTAAATTCTTCATACATCTTAACACAATAGCAGTACAATCATCCAGATCTTCTGACCTGATCTTTGATCCATAGTCAGGTGCTGTCATGGCAGTACTGGCCGCAGTCTGTGCAAAGGTGCCAGAGGCCAAACTAGGCATAATCTTCCTCCCTATGGTCACCTTCACAGCAGGAAATGTAAGTAATGCACAGTATGTGTGTGTTCATGAAGTTTGTATGTGTGTGATTGTACTTCTAGCCTTGGATGTGCACCATGTGTAATTTTTAAAAAACGTTTCTTGCTATGTACAGTAGATACACACCTCTGAAGAGTATTGTGACTTTAAATGGTTTTGTAATTGACACATTTAACAGGGTGTTGTTGACATTCACATGTTGTGTTTTTGCTGCAGGCAAGAGATGTTAATCTGTGCATGAACGAAACGGACAAAGTCCAGTGTGTGTGAGTGAATGTGTAAGTAGGCATGTCTGAATGCATGGTAGAGAGATAGTTGATTTAGCGTGTTTTACCAGTGTGTGTAACTTCAGGTTCCTGTCATTGGTCTGTCTTTAGGCTCTGAAAGCACTCATTGCCATAGATACAGCAGGACTTTTACTGGGATGGCGGCTGTTTGACCACGCCGCTCACCTTGGCGGAGCCCTCTTTGGAATGTGAGTGGTCAATGTCTCTCTTGCATCGAAAAAAATAATCAAGTGTATTTATAGGTTTTATAAATGAGATTCAAGAACTCTACAGTTAATGTTTATCAGTAAATGATGGATCATGGCCAATAACACAGAAGTGATTTATTTTGTGCTTAAGTCTTACTTTGATCATTTAGACACATTTAAGTGACAAACTATTTGGGGTTTGGCCCAAATTGTTAGAAATACAAAGAATGAGTAAAAAAAGTCAGCAAAAAGTAAAGTTTTAATCATATCAGATCAGATCTTCATCAGCAGAGTTACAAGCTGAAAAGCTTAGGTTCAAAGTAACTCAGAAAAAAAATCAGTATCTGAAATTCTATAAGAATTAGGGCAAACTCCATCTGCTATGAAGATCATGTGATATAATCAAAAGTTCCAGAACTCCAACTAAATGGAACTCGTGATAAGATATTTTTTTCTTGTAGTGACAAATAAGCTTAACTCAAGATCCACTTACTTTTTAACATATCTTACCGTCTTCCATAGCAGATTTGTAGTATACTTACAATTATGAAACAGTTACTGTAATTTCAGTTTTTACTCTTTGTGTTGTAGTTCATCCTTGTACCACTTAAAGTGGTGTACATGTTTTTAAAGGATGTGTGCTTAAAATTTAGTTTCTTGGCATCCTGTCCTGCTATCAGTACACTAAATCGCCTTCATACATCTTGTCCTACAGATGGTATGTGGCATACGGTCACAAACTGATTTGGAGGAAGAGGGAGCCTTTTGTGAAGCTGTGGCATGACATGCGTTCTCCAGGTGCGGGTGGATCCAGGCCAGGAGGTGGGCCTGGGGTCAGCGGGGGTGGACCTGGATCTCAATGAGACAAAAAGGTCTCTCGGATTCTTTTTGGAAGAACTGGAGTCCAGAGTTACCTCAGAATATGCAAGGACACCTTTATCCACCAAGAGGGAGTTGGATGTTATAGTTAAGCAATAAATATAGTTTTTCATTCAATGTTAGTAATAAGCAGAATTTGTTTTAACATTATGTAGAGACCTGAAATGGAAAATGGAAATGGTCAGACCTCACACCTGGTGTTGCAATCCAGATGTTTACTGTGTAGACTGATAATATCTGCTGAGCTACAAGTAACACCTTCAAGCTACAAAATGAAAATATCATCACTCTCCTACCTCTAAATAATCCAAAGATGTTTTACCTTCAGCCTTCATGTCATTTTTTTCCTGTGTATATTATTAAAAGCAATTGTAGTAGCCAGGACAGAGAGAGCAGAGTGTTGATACAATTCAATAAATAAATCATTTGCTGAATTCAGTATAATATACAGTCATGTTTTATGTTGCTTTCAACAGTCATTGACACACTGACTATTTAATAAAAGGGGGCTGAACAGTCTTCATGAAAACAAGAATTTGCCATATAATTTTTGACATGTCTTAAGGTTGTAGAGGGACCTTGGTCCATACTGACTTAAAAATATGAGACAGGACAGACTCTCACTTCTGTGATGGGTAACCTCAAAATAAAAGATGTGTAGCAGCAATAGTATGTCGGAAATAAGATGCTTTAATATGTCAGATATTGTGCTTGGAAGCCGTGAAGATTAAGGTAGGCTTTTGCAAAAAAAACTGTAGCAACGGCACCACTCACACCTGGATTTATCACCACTACTTGATACTTCAATCCTTCATTACATGACCTCTGATCACCTGCTTCAAGACCTAAGGCTCAAAATTTTCATCATCATAATTATGAATTCAACCACAAATTGTGCTCAGAGAACAAGTGTTGGCTTTATTTACTTGCGTCACATGATACAGTTCTACAAAGTTGACATTTGTGCACACATTTTAAAAAATGATTGTCCACGCATGCATAGTACTGTACATGAAGATTATGTTAAAATGCACATAATAGTTAAATAATAATTCTGTTTCATTCTCTGACTCACACTTTGGTAGGAATTCTTTTTTGGCTGATGAATACCTATATCTTCTGACATGTATTTTAAATTTGTAGGAACTGTAGACAGGCTCCTCAGAAAAGCATCACATCCAAACAAGGCAAACTGTCAAAGCAGAGAGTGACATCTTCTGGTTATGAAATAACTGCACTACAATCCACTGAGAGAGTTGTACAAGCTGAAGGCAAGGCAGCTTTGGCAACAATATAGAGATTACCTCATCAATTATGGACGTCTCATCTGACTGTGGAGTAAATCCTTTAACAATCCTTGCTCTTGTCCGAAGGATGTAAGTCCATGATAGTCCTGCTGATTCCACGGTGAAACTGCCCAGCATCATGAATTAAAAAAAAGAGCAAAACACTAACACACCTTTTTCATCTGTGTCTAAACATTAAAATACGGTTTTAGATGTCTTAAGCTGTGAAATCTTTGCTTGCTTTCATGTTTCTGAAAACATATATTAGGTAAGAGATAGTTTCCAGCCACATATGTGTTGATTTGTGGTTAATCAAACACAGACTTACCAGACTGCTACTTGAGTCTGTCTTCTTTCAATCCAAAAAAGTCAGCAATGTGGCAGGTCCTCAGCCTCTGTTCTTGTGGTTGGCATAGCTGGGGAAGCCAAACTGGGAGACCATCAGGTTGGAGAAGCTGAGCGGCATGAAGCCATAGATCTGTGTCAGCCTGTTCAGACAATAGGACCTCTGAAGAAGGTGTTCAGGACGATGCCACATACCCTGGTATCCACTGCTGGCATCCTTCTCCAGGTTCCTGAGATCCACAGGTTTGACAAAAACTCCAGAGGGTTTGTGTAAGCTGCCAATAGACTTTGAGTGCTTCCTCAAATACAGTGCAACAGCAAAGTTCGTAGCAATGTCATCGCAGTTCTGTGTTTCATCTACTAGCGCATGCACTGCTTGAGGTTGGTCCTGGAAGAGCTGCAGGTAGCGGCGGTGGAAGAAGGCAGCACCAATCAACACCATGGAGTATCTGCAAAGAGTGGATGAGGAAAAAGAATAAAAACAGCCCTTCTCATCATAGTAATACAAATCCAAACAAGCAGCAAATAAGATGCTGTATATGTGGAGCTTTACAAAATTATACCAAAAGGAAAGCACAGCTTACTTGTCACCTCCAGCTGTTTCTGGGTCCTGCAGTTCAAAGCTACCATAACTGTACACTCCTGCTGGTGTTGACACATGTTTCCTTGGGACAAACCCAACAATCTGGTCTGGAAATTGCTGTGGAACCAAAGCAGCTTACGTCAATTGCATTTTCTATGGTGAAGTTAAAAACCACACATTATGCATTTTTATTTACATAATCAAGTTAAACCAAAATGTATTTTAGATGCAGAATATTCATGACTCATTATCTACATTGTCACTAAACCTATTACCTTCCAGACAGAGAAAGCAAAACTGATGTCAGGAACACTGACCAGGGTGTCATCATCCAGCATCAGCAAGGCTAAGGATCAAAGCATAGATCAAACAAACGCCACTGAGGAAAAACAGATATGTATAAAATGAAACCATAGAGATAAACTGACCATCAGTATCAATCTCAGGGAATGGTTGTAGTCTGTTGCGCATTAGATTGCTAGTCTGCTCCTTGAAGACCACAGGGACTGGATGAGGCCCCAAAGAGTTCCATAACTTCAGGGGTGTCTGCTCCGCAATGTTGTTCCAGACAATGATAATCCTCTGAAGATGAGGCACAGCCTGGTAATGATTTAGGAGTTTGAGCAAAACATCCGTGCGGTTATAAGTCTGGATGATGATGGTAAACCTCTGCTCCACCTCTGTGCTGTCACCCCGGTGTCCCTGAGCTGGATTCTCCTTTTGTGATGTTGCCCTGCGTAGCACTCCCAGGACGCCAAGGCCTTCCTGGTCCTCAGCAGGGGGGAGCAGAGCTGTCAGGGCTGCACCCACCAGGAGCAGCAGCAGGATTGGCCAAACCAAATAGGTTCTCCTGAACCCCATACAGCGAGGGAGCCTGGATCATAAGAAGCAGACATGCATCACATGACAATATCCAGGTTTCATCCCTTCCAGTTACCAGAACACCACCTTTTAAAATGGACTTAACACGTGAATTTCCCCACTGTTGGAAGAATAAAGGTTTATCTTATATTATCTTATCTTATGCTATGAGACAGAGAAGCTTTACACTGTAAAGAGTGGAAAATAAGTTTCAAGTTATTTTTATAAAAACATTTTCACAGTACTCATTTTCACACAGATTGCATGAATACCTGAAGCTTTCTGAACAAGTGAAGTCTGTCATTCATTAGTTATATAACACCAGCCTGGTGCACATGAGCTTAAAAGTGTTACTCATTAAAGGGGGACAACTGCTGGAGAAGGCCAAACAATTCATTAAGTTGATTTTCTTAACAAAGTAAATTCCATAATAGTTTTCCTTCCAAATCTTTAGCTACACCTGCACAAGATGAATCTGTCCTGTAAGCAAATCAATGTAAATGTTAACATTAGCTTACACAAAAACTTCCTTGTGTGAAGTCATCCTTTTAGCATAACTCCAGTATTATATCTTATGTACAGGCATTACGCCATATTTTGAGTTTACCGAATTGCCACAAGATAGAGCTGTTTCTCTGCATTTAGAACAGCAGATGTGATGTTTCATTTCTCTCTCCAACTCTAAACTCACCTCATTTTGTTGGCGCTGCAAACATTTACCATTTGCTCAACGTGGTCGCCATGTTGGCTGAATCTAACCAAAGAGCCTAAAAGCAAAGATGTCTGAAAAGCTAGTGTTAGCCTCTGCGTAGCATGAGTGCAGGTCACGGGTCACAAATGGACAGCTGCGTTGATGTAAACCCTTAAAATCGCAACATGATTGAAAAACGCGCTTCATGTGAGTCTTTATTTTTGGATTTCAATAGTAATAGGATCGTACGTTCACACATTCGGCCGTATTTCCTACTAGAAATCGACGCCATCTTTGTTGGGCTACACAAACGGATCACGCGTAAAATTGCATGTCGGGTAATTCGATCTTCCGCTGGAGGCACATCTCCACCTGCCACAGAGACGCTGTTGGACAAACACAGAACACTTAACTTCACAATCAGAACCTGGATATGAACGTCCTCACTGCAGCAAGGCTCAGGTACGTGTTGTTACTGATGCAGAGCCTGATTTTATCCAGTACTTGTATTTACTATTAACGTGAAGTACTTTGGAAAGTTGTGAGTGTTATGAGTCCAGGACACAATCATAAATCTGTGCAAGCATTCAGCGATTCTCTGACACATTTACGAACCTGGTTATTAACACATGGACTGAGATATAGTTATACAACTCTTCACTCACATTTGAAACACTTTTGCGACAATAATAGGAAATAGGAAGTAAGGACAACTACCTTAAAGTTATACTTCAGTGCAGTACTTAATTAAAAGTACTTAGTTACATTCAACCACTGGATGTATCAGAGATTTAGATAAATATAATTTGGGATTTACAAATGCAGGGGGATATACACATACAAGTACATACAAGTATATATAAATACATACAAGTATTTTAAAAAAAACTAATTTCAATATATAGACTCAATACATTTCTATTTGATTAGTCATAGGCCAACAATTAAAAACTGTAAACCATAACAGGATTCAATAATTTTTTTACCTTGATGATTCAAAACAGCATTTGGACATTTAGGTGAAGAATTACTGAGCTTTTAAATAGTGGTGGTGAGTTGGATAAAAGGCCATGAATATGCCATCTTATCTCTTCTCTTCCTGTTTATTTATTTAATAACTGCCTCTGTATTGTTTTGCCATTATTGCTTTATAATAATAATGTTATGATAATGTTAGTATAGAAACTTTAAAAGAAGGCAAAAGGCAAATATAAAGTTCATGTGTTTGTTGATGTTAATGTGTAGAGTTGAGTATTGATATTAAATGTTTCTGGGGACAGGTGTGCATAAGTGATCATTTGCCAAAAATTGATTGTATAGTTTATGTATGTTTACAGCTGCTTTTATCTGTCTCAAACAGTCATAACCTATACACACAACTTTATGTCCGTGGTAATAGCAATGGTATGTCTTTACGAAACGTCCTCCTAACTGAATAATCACAACCGTGACCAAAGAAGTGTTTGCAGTTTAAGCCCACCTGAGTCGTAACTGATGACTTGTCAATGTTTCCAGCACTTTTGTCTACACATTTACAGATCTGTGTAGACGTTTACAGATTTGTCTACACATTTACAAATCTCATGAAAACAAAGAATACTACCTCTTTGTTATTCAGGTTGCCCAACACTGCCAAGAGGAGCATGTCTTCCACACCAGTGCTGAGTTGTCCCACAGTCCCACTTTCCAATGGTCTGCAGATTCCGATACTTGGATTAGGTACATTTTATTTTACGTCATATAACACTAATGCAAATACAATACTCATCATATTGTTTGGTGTAATCTGCTATGGTATGCAAGCTATTTCATTTATTTTCTTTCACATCAAATGATTTTTTTAAATAAATTGGCCATTCTGGCTTTCAAATCCAAATGGAAAGTTGACTATATAATGAAATTAGTCCAGTGGTTACTTGCAAACATTCACACTTACAAAGTAAATTCTGCCTTTCTTTTTCTGTAAAAAAAATCTTTTAGGCACATCACATAATGGCGGATACTGTCATGATGCCATTGTGTATGCGCTCACTGAGTGTGGCGTGCGCCACCTCGACACAGCAAAACGCTACGGCTGTGAGGAGAATCTGGGTAAAGCTATCAGAGAGAGTGGGATACCACGAAGTGATCTATGGCTCACCAATAAACTGTGGCCAGGGGACTACGGATACACAGCTGCAAAGGAGGCCTGCCTTGAGTCCTGCTCACGGATGGGGGTGGAATATCTTGGTATGGGTTGTGATGCTTAAAGATGAACACACAGAAACTACAGGTTTATGCTTTATAATTGTTTTCTCTAACAGAGCTTCTCTTTGCTTCTTTATTACCATGCCAGTCTTCATTCCCTGACATTGTGTGCAGTTTGTTCCTGTGTTTGGAGTCCTGTCACTAAAGTTATCACCTTTTTTTTCAGATCTATACCTGATGCATTGGCCAAAGCCATTAAAACCTGTTGGCTCCAACAGTGAGGTGAGAGCTGAGACCTGGAGAGCTTTGGAGGAGCTTTATAAAGAAGGTGCAGAACATGGAAGATTAAAGAACTGTTGGAAAAAGTAAAAATGCAAAAAGTGACTACATCAGGTATCACTGTGATGTAGTAATGAGAAGGTGGTATATTTGATAGACCATCAGTATCCCTGTGTGTCGCTGTAGGGGTGTGCCGAGCTATTGGAGTGAGCAACTTCTTGGTGCACCACCTGGAACAGTTAAAGGATGACTGTAGTGTTGTACCACATGTTAACCAGGTAAGTTTTTTTCTGTCCATTATTTTAAATGTGTTTATTTTAAGTCCTTGGGAATATTAAGTAACAGTATGAGTAATTTTCCTGCACACAATTACATACAATGGCAGACTAATGTTACTCTAGTATTAATCCTTCTCACTACTACCTTGTCCAATAAACTTACTACCCTCACCAATAACTTTCATATAATAAGTAAATCTTTTTAAGTGCAATGACCCAGAACGAATTCTAAATGATTTATAAGTATACAAGTAAGTGTTAATTTGCCTACATTCACTGACTTGCCTATGATGCATCTTGACAATGTGACGACCCATCAGGTGGAGTACCATCCTTTCCAGCAGCCCAAGCAACTGAGAGAGTACTGTCGTCAGGAGGGAATTGTGTTTGAGGGGTTCAGTCCTCTGGCCAAGGGTCAAGTCCTCAGCAACCCAACTGTTCTCCAGATGGCGGAAAAGTACAGACGCACGCCCGCTCAGATCTGCATTCGCTGGAGCATTCAGGTTGTCACATTGTTCAGATATCTAAGCTGAATTGACCTAACGCATTTTTTTTTTTAAACCAACAATGCTATTCTTCCACTCCTTTTTCCATAGAATGGAGTTGTCACGATACCAAAATCCATCAAGAAGAACAGGATACAAGAAAACTGTCAAGTGAGTTGAAAATGCTTTGCACAGTGTTTTTGCATGATGGCACATTAACCTTCCTAAACACTATTAAAAATCCAAAAAGGTTAAGAAAGATTAATTATGTTGTGATGGACCAATCAAGCATGCATTAAAAAGAAACAGGAGGAAATGAGGCAAATGATTCACATGTAATAAGGGGAAAAAAATCATGTATCTACTCTGGGCCCAAAATACATTAAAACAACTAATAAGCAGGATTCTATATTGTAAGTTTGTCATCAGTCATAGAAAATAATGAAGAATTTAATTCCTCCTGCAGTTTTAATGTCAACTTCCCACTGATAATTCACTAGATTGTAAAGAGTGTTATTATAGGGGTGAAATCTTCAATGATAAGATGTGCACTTATATAAAAACAATAATCAATCCTCAGTCTCAGTTAGAAGCCAACTTTCACTTTATCTGTAATAATCTGTAATGGACATTTATTTTCTCATTTCACCCTCTTCCTCCTCCTCTACCTCTGCCATCTCGCATGCTTTTTTAGGTGTTTGGGTTTCAGCTGGAGGAGTCGGACATGGCCGCTTTGGGAAGACTGCATGATGAAAGACATGTGTCATGGGATCCAACAAACATCGAGTAACGTCGTGTGAGGAAAACTCACAGTGTGTTGGTCCTGGAACTAGAGTTTTGTCATTAACAGTACATTAACAATAATATTGAGATTGTAATTTTAACTGGATTTTAAATTGTTTTGTTCATCGCACTTTGCCTGAAAGGAGACACTACTACTACTATGATGTGAAGCTCTTTCATCTCAGCTTCCCCTTCTGTGAACACACACACAATGATGACAAACAAAAAGTTTCTATGTGCCTTACTTTATAGAATGATCTACTTGTTTTTATAATGCAACAACAACTAGATAATGATAGGTGACATTTAAAAAAACACAATGATTTTAGCAATAATGTATGTGTTGACAAAGGTCACGAATCGTTTTACAGCTTTTCAGAATTTCATGAACCCTAGTCTTACAAGCTTTTGCCCAGGTACTTAGATTGGATGAAACTGACTTGGCAGGGGACTTAAAACCATTCTTGGACTTTAAAGGGTTTGTGTGCAGGCATGTACCTGTACGTGTTGGACAGATACACATGTCTGAATGTTAAGCTTAATATTATTTCTTTCGTGATTTCGTGATTTCCTCTTTTTTATTTACCTCTTTTATCCCAAAAATGACTGGTATACATTTCTGATGAAAATATACGTCTTTCATCAGTTATTTCTGTCAGGTATAAATTCATATTTACTGTGAACCACAACTCATCTGTCCTCAGCTTCACCATGATCATCATCACCACTCATCATGGAGCTGACAAAATGTTGCATGTGGAACTCCCTTATCAAGTCCAGCTTGTCAGCTCCAGTAGATTTTTGTGGTTTGACCACCGCCCAGCCCAGTATCACTGAACCTGTTACTTCTTAGTTTCAGTGAGGAACACATTCTTCTCTTCTCTGGCGATTAGCACTTTTAACGATCAGTAGTACAGGAAGCACTAGTATCCAATGTAAATCTAATTTTGTTACTGCTTTTGATTCACTGGGTTACATTCCTTGAAGCTGCTGTAATAAAAGTTTTTAGTTGTGATAAAAAATACTGCAAAACAAATGAATGCCCAATTTGTAAAAAAAAAAAAGAAAGAAAGAAAGAAAAAAAGATCTGTTGATGATTTGAGCCACTTAAAGCTATAAAAATGTGTTTTTCTATCATATATGTGTTAAGAATAAAGAAGTTTCACTTAATAAAAACAAGTGCACCATGAGATGGTCTTGTGAGATTTTGTTCTCTTGTGAGTTCATAGTAGACAGTCGTTCATTAGTAATCTTTAAGAGATAGATAGATACCACTTGCAACAAGAAGTAAAATAAAGTCTCAGAAAAGAGCCAGAAAAATTTGCTCACTGGAATAATCCCAATTGTTAAACATAGCCCCCCACGCCTCAGGTGCTCTTTGCAGAGGTTCTGTATGTGACTGCCCACAGGCTATACACCTATGCATGCACATAAGAGAAAGACGCAATCACAAATATGTGAGTTTGAGGCGGGGGAGGCTATTATATAAGGAGGACTTTGAGAATGAAGCTCCTCACAGAATCACTTTGGCAAGGAACTCAACACTGTTAGGAAATCTGGTTGTGCAGGTTTTGAAGGTTTTCTTTCTTGTTCTCACACGGGTCACATTGATACAGACTTCATACTTGAGGTAACATGTCTTCTGCACAAGGCTGGACTTGTCCCACAGTGAAACTTTCAAATGGTGTGCAAATGCCAATACTTGGAATTGGTAAGTATCGCTTTAATATTTTTATAGCGTCTTTTAAAATTGATCAGAATAGAACAAACCTGTAAATAGAAATGTAAACAGCCAGATGTGTGTTCCTTTAAAATAATTGCGAGTTGTGCAACATACTTGTCACCCTCTCGTAGCTTTGCATTATTGGCATGAAGAGATTCACATTTTGTTGGTTTCCTCTAAGGCACATCCCAAGTTGGAGGATTCTCTCAAGATACTGTTCTGCATGCAGTCCGTGATTGTGGCATACGTCTCATTGACACGTCAAAGTATAATGGTTTTGAGGTACAGCTGGCTGAAGTTATCAGAGATTGTGGGGTCCCCCGAAGTGACCTGTGGGTCACCAATAAACTCTGGCCGGAGGACTATGGATATGAAACTGCTAAGAAGGCCTTCGAGAAATCCTGCTCCCAGATGGGGGTGAAATATCTCGGTAAGGAGTGAAGGAATGCAACCCCTTTTTACTCCTAAGATTAAGTGCAATTAGAATTTTTGTAATATTATTAATACCATTTTTGTCCTTATTTGTTGTCTGTTAATTTTCTACATTTTTGGTTATTTCTTGCCACCACTTCTCTCGTCAGACATCTACATGTTGCACTGGCCCGGCTCGATGCCGCCTGGCCGCTGCAACAGAGAGCTGAGAGCTGAGGCCTGGACGGCTTTGGAAGAACTCTATGAAGAGGGTAAAATACAATGAAACAGTTTGTCTAATCAATGTTTTATTAGGATACAAGCTGAAATGACTGGGTCACATATCAACATACTGCATGCTTAACACATTCCATTCTTTTTTAACGTCTCTCACTTTCTGTTCCTACAGGGTTGTGTCGTACTATTGGGGTCAGCAACTTTATGATTCACCACCTGGAACAGTTAAAGCAGGACTGTAAAGTGGTGCCACATGTTAATCAAGTAAGTATTTCACAATAGCAGGGAAAAAATCCCAAAGACAGGCGTGACTCTTTTGATGGGGAAAGACTTGATCATGAGAGAACTGGGGTCACAACCAGAATATGCCAGTTATCATAATTACATAGCCTAATATTATAACTCGCCATCAGGTGGAGTACCATCCGTTCCAGCAGCCCAATAAACTGATGGAGTACTGCCGTCAGGAGGATATCGCCTTCCAGGGGTACTGCCCTCTGGCCAAGGGTCAAGCCTTAAGCAGCCCCACTATTATACAGCTGGCACAGAAGTATGGACGTACACCTGCTCAGATCTGCATCCGCTGGAGTATTCAGGTAATTTAAAAGAAGAAGTATCAGTTTATTCTGGTGTCAGACTAATATCTGCTAAATCTGGTCAGATTTAGATGCAGTTGCACTGTGTCTATTATTATCATGCATGTCATTTTATAGGAGTTAAATCTTAGTCAGAAAATCAGTGATTTAAAAACGTTGTCAAACTTCTGACAACACAATGCTATTAATTCTTGTATCCCCCTCAGAACGGAGCCATTACAATACCAAAGTCAACCAAAAAGGAGCGCGTACAGGAAAATTGTCAGGTGAGTTGAAATTAGAAGTATTAATCAATATCATACTGATCATTTTTACATTTTCACACCAACTCTCTCCTTACTTCCTCCTCTTCGCACTCTTTTAGGTGTTTGAATTCCAGCTGGAGGAGGAAGACATGGAGGCTATTAACAAGTTGCATGATGGGAGACATGTGTCCTGGGATCCAACAAATGTGGAGTAACACAAGCCGTAGTTGCTACAGAAACAATTCTCTGATGCCTACAACTCAATAGGCTTCTTTTGTGAAGTTGTATTATTATGGGTGCCAAGTTGTTCTGGCAGCTTTAAACAAGAGAACATGTAGTTCACTTTTATTTTGAAAGAAAATAAAATAATTCTGACTCAAATGATCTGTGTGTATTTCTGGACAGGGCTGGTGCTGAGCCATAATAATAATAATAATAATAATAATAATAATAATAATAATAATAATAATAATAATAATAATAATAATAATAATATGATGATGATGATGAATGAGTGTCAGTGGTAGAAGAAATATTGGTAACACTTTATTTGACGCCTATCTCTATAATGCATTATAAATGTATTTATGTGTTATAATGATATTATAGCACTGTATAACTATAGTCATAAACACTAAAAAATGATCATAATGCTTTATAGCAATAATCATAACACACTATAAAGTATTTTATCATCACTTATAAGGTCAGGTATTATAATACATTTTAACTGTTGGCAACTCACTGACAATTCCCACACAGATAATGCATTATACATATATTTATGATATGCTTATAAACATGTATAACTATCATTATAAACACTCATAAATCATCATAAGGCTTTATAACAATGAGCATAACACATTAAAGAGCATTTTATAATGGCTTATAAGGTCAAGTATTATAATACTTCATGATTGCTGGTTCCTTGCTAACTGATTTTTGTTGCAAGGATCAAAGGGTATTAAAGGGTTGTAAAAAAGACAGATACACAAATATTAAGGCTCCTGATAAGAGCTTCAATCCTTCTTGAAATTATGTCACTAAATTTCTGAATATTTCTGCTCACAGGTACAAGTTTTGAGTTTGTCAAAAGAAATGATGTGTCTTATATGTACTTTCCATCCAAGCACTGCCATGATGCTGGTTTTGTAGAATACGACAAACAATCCATGATGATGCGTCCAAAAGATCAAGTCACAATCTACTTACTTGTGTGTTCTGGAGCTTTTGACCATATCACACACTGACGATCCAACATGAACCAGAACAAATTGCTCACAGTCATAGACTTTATGAACATCGGCTGAAAAGAACAGTATGATGTATTTGATGCAGTTGTATGACACATTGCTACAGAGCAAATAAGAATGTTTTGTCAGCTGCTGTTTCCAAGGCCAAGAATAAATTGTTAACCTTATAATGTTTGGTAAGAATTGGTTACAGAGGTGCCAATTTAGTTCTTTGATAGTTCAAATGTTTTGTGGTTTCAAAGCTTGTCAGTGCTCAGTATGACTGGAGATTGTTCCCACTGAAGAAAAAATGTTTAATTATTGATAGTAATAGTTTTCCCACCAACCTTATATGAAGTGGTGTGTGTGATGTTTTTTTTAGTCTATGCTGATGTGGTAAGAATGTACATAAAACACAGTCACTAAAGAGCAGAAGGAAAAGCATTGTTTAACAGACTCGTTCAGGTCTTGTGTGCCCTTGAACACACCAACACTGATATCAATGTGTACTAACCACTACTGAAACACACACCACCTAGATTATTGCAGAAAGCTGCTGAAGGTCAGAAAAAAAAGACAAGGTCAACTACAACTTAAGTTGCTCTTTAACTCTGCTCAAAATAAAAACGACGACACATTCTGAGTTAGCAATATCATTTAATCTTTCCCCCTCAGCTTAGAATCACTGTTGTACATAAGTTACACTTTGTTTTCTCAATTTCACAGGTTCATTTTTTTTCTCTCTTCAAACTTCCAGTTTGACCTCCCTCTCGTATCAAACGAAAAAAAAAAAGCAGATTGTATTATACAAAAATGCAAACCAATTTTCACACAGTGAATTCTCTTACAAAGTCATAAAATGGCGTAATAATGGCTACATCCACATTGGAGGAAGATAATTCTAGACATTCCTTAATGGAGTATAATATACATATAAAAACTTCTTTTTTTCTTGCTGAAATCAAACCTGTACCTTAATTTAAGAGATATTTTACAAGGGAGTAATCATATAAAATAGCCATTTGCGAATTTCCCCAAAAAGTCAGGGAATAAAATGTGAGCCTCAAACAGCAGTAACAGAGTTCAGTGGTCAAGGGTGGGAGTGGGGGGGTTAACTGGTTATGTAAATGAGGGGTAGAGGCAGCAGTTCCACTCAGAAACAAAAACACACAGGAGATTGAAATGAACATCTTTGCTATTTACTAAATAGTAAACCATCCCATATGTCATTGTGTGTCCGTTCTGCTAAACTAAAGGTGTTGTGGGCTCATTCAGACCTGCAAGGACCTGTCAGGTAGAACGAGGATTGTGATAGTTTTGTTTGACTTGATCTGACAGAAATTGAGAAAATACATTAAATGTTGCCAATTCATGGAATTATAACTGCAGAATTGAGCTGGTCGGCCAATTTCTTGTAAATAGTCGTCGAAAGAAGAAGAAAACTATTGTGTGAATGTCACTCAGATACTTATAGCTGTTGACTACACATCAGATCAGATGATGCATTAAAGACTGTAAGACTTGCAGATCAGTAAATTCACTCAACTATTGCAGAAACAAAAAACAACAGAAAGAAAAAAAACCCAACTAGGTCAACAACATTTCCTTAAAAAATAATAAAAAATACACAATTTGCTTCAAATCATGAGAGATTTGCATTATTGCAGTTTTGTATGACATTTTCAAAAAGGGGAGGAATCTACTAGAGTCCATAGGTGTGACTCTAAGTCATGCCAATTCAGTGTTAATTACTATTTTGGAGTTCACCTCATGCTCCTAAAGCAGACAAGGTAAAGGAGCATTGCAAGAGGATTTAAGGCCAACCTTTCATCAGAGACTTCCTGAATATCCTCTTGGGGGCAGGGGTGGGAAAACCCCAGCACTTAACTAATACCTCAACACTATCACCCGGTACAGCACACTTTGAGGGGGGGGGGAAAAAACTTAGGGTACATTTTCTACAATACAATCTAGCACACACACAACGTCTCCATAAATTTTCCAAAGTTACAGAATTTTGTCTTCTTCGGAAGCATAGTCTATAAAGAACATCTTTGTTTGAACACAAAAGATTAAGTGAACACACATCAATGCGCACAGAAGTCCTTCGTCTGGGAAAGGATAAAGTCTGTGTTGGCAACCAGTGGACAGAGAACAAATTAAAAAAAATTGCTGATTCTAAGTAGAGATCATTTAATATAAATGCTGAGCGAGTAACATAAGAGGTGGCACATTAATAGTGCTTTAGTATATTAATGTATGTATACATACTCATATGTATAAGTGAGCTGTGTACCTAAACAATAAATGTAGCGAGGAGCAGCCAGAGGCTTGAAGTGTGGTAGGAAAATTTGAAAAAAAGAAAAACCCAAACATCCACTATCATGGCGCTGACTAATTGGAAGAGATGCCCATCAAACAACCCGGATGAGGATGTCAGACGAAAACATTTGTGTCTTTCCTTATTTGACTCATCAGTCATCAGGGATTTGTCAAACTCTGTCAGTTTCTCAGTACCCCTCGTCTGACCAAAACGAGGGCTCAGCGTTAAACTAAAAACGACTTGACCCAGAGCGTCTCCTCTATCCTTCAACCGTTCAAACACAAGGACTCACTCGCTCTCAGCAGAGCTGTAAAACTGTAGCCGTTCATGCTAATTGTTTACGAAAGGCAAAGCGCTCCATGTTGAGCATCAGCAGTAAACAATTTACATGATGGAGAAAGAGCGGTAATAGTGGTAATGGTGGTGATGATGACATCAA
The DNA here is from genome assembly GCA_037975185.1 of Centropyge bicolor. Taxonomy (NCBI): domain Eukaryota; kingdom Metazoa; phylum Chordata; class Actinopteri; family Pomacanthidae; genus Centropyge; species Centropyge bicolor. The sequence goes on along the minus strand of JBBMOC010000023.1, from coordinate 1,362,191 downwards.
GGTGTGAAAAGAAAAATGTGATAAAGTGAACAGAATATTATACTACACACTAATAACAATGCTTAAATATATGCAAATCTGCTATTTGCTGACAGCTTTTTTTTGAAAGTTTGTTTTGTTTACCCTTCAGTAACCAACACCGATCCTCAGCTGTAAACAGGACTGTGTAGCTAAAAACGCTACAAAAGTTTCCTTTCTATACGTACAAATGATAAGTCTGGGTTTTGCTTGGAATTAAACCATTTCATCTCAGAAAGGACACGAGTTCAACCGAGCTCTATAAAGCCTTCACTAGGTAAGTCACACCCCCGAAATCGTAACAACGTAAAGCATGAACAAATTAAAACAAAATTAACCCAAAAAAACAAAAACAAAAAAGAAAAATGCACGCACACACACACACACACAAGGGAAGGCAACTTCATAGAAGTTAGGAGAACAAATGACGAGATAATCCCAATGGGGAGGCCTTTTGTGTGGCCAGAAGAGAAGCTCTGAGGAGGGAAATCCTTATTTACCCTGACATTAATTATACAGTAAAGTTCTCACTCATTCACCTGACTCCTGATGCAGAAAGATGTACACACCCTCCCTCTCTCTCTGTCTGATCATGTTCATTCGCCCCCCTCCCCCAAAAAACAACCATTTTTGAGCGTGCTGCGAAGGCTTCCACAACATAATCGGCTAGGACTGAATGCAGCCCTGCGGAGCACAGGCGAAAGACAATGCGACCAAACCACATCAGGTCACATCACAACCGAGAGAAGCACATAGTAGATTCCCTTATAGAAAACATGTGGAAAGCTCATTATCAAAAAGACTTGTTGCAATCCTTAAAACAGAATGCTTCAATTAAATATATAATATACTGCTTTCAAGTATGAAACAAGACACATGATGTGTTCATAAAATGCACTAATAAAAATCATACTTCTCGTGGCAGGTGAGAATGTGCATGTGGTGCAAAAGTGGTTTCTAAAACACCTTGCATCTCCATCTCAGCTGAATACTGATGGAATATTGTAATGCTTTTCCCTCCTCAGACCATCTAGATCTGGGCAACCACTTTTCTACGATTCTGGGGGTGAGTACCAAGTGACACACTTGTGCTGCTTGCTACAATACTTTCATAGATGGTCAGATTGCGACAAGAGAGGTTTCTCAAAGTGGATAGGATGTGACGGTGCTTATTCATGTGCTCCTCTGTATCTAACCGTTCATCTACATGTACGCCAAAAGAAAAAAAAAAGCTTATACAGGGAGGATCAATCAAATACTTGACAATGTTTTTGTGTGAGTCGATCCTTTTTGAATGAAATAATAATACCACTGTCAGCATCACCACCATTTTCTCTTCCTGATATATCTATTGTGAGCCTTGTTAATCTATAATCCCAGTACAAAAAAAAGAAAAAGAAAAAATTAACACACACAAGAAATGTTATCATATGCCCTGGTTTCCAGGCAAGGAAAGTCATTAAAAAAAGCTCATTCACAGAACAAAAAGAAAGAAAATTCATATCACGGCAGATACTGCTCATCTTCTAAATAGAATGGGTGTATGTGTGCCTGTGCATGCTTTTCAGTTGAGCATCTTGAGTGTGTGCATGTGTGTGTGTGTGTGTGTGTGTGTGTGTGTGTGCATGTGTGTGTGTGTGTACTGCCTAAGAGCAGGAATGGACAACACCATTCTTCTGCATCTCTGAACCAGTGGCACCTGGATCAGAGCACAGGCTCAACGCAGACGTCTTATTGGTCAGTGACAGCATGGACCCGCCCACTGCACTTTCTTGCAGACTGCTGGAGCCGTTTGACACCTCACTGCATTCAGAGGGATAGAGAAAAGCATCCAAGTGAGAACATGGAATACTGGGAAGAGGTCAGAACAATAATGAAATACATGCATATTCAGTTGAAGTATGGGTATACTCACCCAAGAGCCAGGGAGATTTCTTCCAGCTGAGTCTTGTGCTCTGGTTGTCCATTCTCTGCAGGTTTCATCTTGTACTGCTGAACATCATGGGCTACTTGGTTTTCCTGGTTTGGAGAGAGACAAAACATGCTTAGTTGCTAAAACTAACTTAGGTATACTATTTTGGTCTAAATGCTATGTTTGTCTGATCCAACTGAACTCCAATCAGTGACAGTGTCGAGATTAGTGGAACTGTTATTGCTGTATGCATATATGCAGTCGTCTGGATGTTAAAAAATGCCATAAGATGGTCACACTTCCCATAAGGAGAAGCTGGAGGGATTCTTAAAGAACGCTGATCTTCCATCTACATCATCCAGATATGGCATTATTATACATTACTGAATATCCATTTTGTTGGAAGACCAAGTGTCCCCTCCTCCGATCATCACAGGGCCTTATTATCAATAATCCCCTCCCTCACCTCAACTTCTCTCTGCTTACACATTTAGACTGATAAATCCCTTATTGTTTTTCGACAGCCTACCCACCCTTACCAAAGCCATCTCACGGGTCCTCTTGCCAATCTCTCGCTCCACCTGGTGGAGCTCCAGGCTTAGCTGTTCACTGGAGACAGCTGTTGTACTTGCTCCCCCTGCTGGCCACTTGGGCTGTTGTTGCTGCTGGGCCGCTGCAGCCTGGCCCTGGCCTGGCTGCACAGGCTGTCCTGCCAACGCACTGGCCTCCCTCTGCAGCAGCAAAGAGTTACTGGCAGCCTGTAATAGTGACACAGGAAGTGAAAAGGATGAGTGTGCAATTTGGACATTTCTGGCACTAATCTGAAGAAATATGGCATAAAATGTAACATCTATTTTTGAGACTAGTGTTGGCAGTATTTTGATAGTGACTGAGCAGCATGACGGCCAATTGATTTACTCTTCACCACATCATGGCTATAAATACATAAAATATTACAATAATACATATATTACAAATATGTAGTCATCTCAAAAATTCCAAAAACCTTTTTAGATTTATTTAAAGATTTCAAAATCTTAGAAAATGTAGAATTTATCAAATCAATTACTGTACTTTCCAAATCTTTGTAGGCCCTGTTAGTTAGAGAGCATACACACCTCCATGCTTCGCATCTGGGTCTGTTGGTTGATCTGCTGGTTAACCTGCTGCAGCTCAATCTTTAACTGTTCTCTGTCTGGGGCCGCCATAGGCAGGCTGTGAGGGAGAAAGAGAAATTTAATTAACTGATATATAATCAAACAACCTTTGACTTTCATATATGTATTTTGATGTTCTCGAAAAAGCCTGATTAGTATTATCACAGAGGAGGAAAAACAAACGCAGGCCTTACCGCTCACTGAATTGTCCCTGAGAGGAGGTGGTAGCCTGGTGAGAGGGGTATGAAGCTCCACCCCATCCTGGATGGCTTCCATATGTGTATTCTGCTGTAGGCAAGGTGGTAAAATGGTTGTCAGAAATGTTTTCAATTACACACTGTAATGATTAAACACACAAATACTGCAAAAATTCTGTTTAAGAGGTAGGAGCAGTCAGAATGGATCAAATTAGTAGAGTACTGTTGTTGTGCACATGGTCTCTTACCTGGCATGGCCAAATGTTTAGAGTTGGGGTTCTGGGGAGTAGAGGCCATAGCCTGCACAGGACCGGTGGTCTGGTAACCAGTCTTGGAGGTGCGGGAGATGGCACCGAAGCGTGATACAGTGGGCTGGGGGCCAAACGGGATAATAGGGTCATCGTCCTTGACTTCTGCACCCCTCCGAGGAGCCTCCAGTGATGGTTCCCTGGGATCCTTAGCCTCCACATTCTAACAGAAAGAGAGAGAGAAGGTTTTAAGGAGGAGAGGTTAGAGAAGCTGAGAGTGTGACATGTTCCTTTCTTCAAGTGTTTTACAGAACAAAATGCTGGGGAAAATACTATTATACAGAGTTTGTGACAAAGTTATCCATCTGAACTCACCATCATCTCCATGGCACCAGGAACCATAACATCTTTGGGTTTGGAGTCCTTTGTTCCAATATAGGAGCCAATGGTTTCACAAGACCAGGGAGAGTATTGCCCTGTATAGTCAGGTTCTCTGCATTTCATAATGGTTTTAGAGCTGTCCTCGCCATACTGCAGGTAAAGGACATACAGAGAAAGCGTTGTCACTAATACTTACATGTATTCACAGTCAACCACTACCTCTTTTTAACAATTACACCACAATTTCACTTACAGTTCATGAATCTTGGATTTAGCTGTGTTCAATCTTTCAGTTTAATGTCTGCATACATATTAGAAATGGAGGTTGAACTCTTAATCAGAGCAGATAGGACATTTAATAAACTATCGTCATTGGTGAACATGGCTCTGATAGTGGCTGATGGCTGTGTAGCCTCCAACAGTTATGCAGGGACGTACTGTACATCTCCGTTCTGCATGAAGGCTCCATACACAAAGTCAAATTAATGTCATTGTGTACCTGAGATTATTTATTTATAAATGAAAGTTAACTTTGATATGATAAGGTAATAAGGTTGGTGGTTATAGTATGACATCATTAATGCATTAAACGGAGGATAACCTATTAACTATTTTTTGAAAGTTTGAAAAAGTTTGATTATTCAACTACTGGCTTTTCTTGCTCCAAACTATTATTATTACATCTGCCTTGTAAATTCCACTACTGGCTGACCGCTAGTATGAAATTCATAAAGTACTAACCTCTGGAGGGTAGTCACTGGGGAAGGAATGAGACAGAGTAGGAGAGGCAGCGAATGGTGGAGGTGAGATGACTTTCCTCTCCTCCAGCTGGGATAACAGCTCCTGTCGACGTCGATGCAGGTAGTCCAGGCTGTGCTGTGAACCACTATATGACGGCCCCTAAGACACACACAGAGAAATATTGCTGCTGAACTGCAAGCATTTATTTTCGTATTTTAGAACTAGTGTGGACACACGGGGAGTTACAGGCAAACCTTTAAAAAGACTCACCCTGACATAAGGCCTCAAGGGTGGAGGTTGGCCGCCTGGAGGATAGTAGCCATCTGGAGGATATCTATCTCGGGCACTGGGCTCCTGGTGGTAAAGCGAGTTACCCTGTCCTGTTGATGGGGGAGGGACATCCAGAGGAGCAGGACTCATTCTGATCAGGCCATCCCTCTGGGATGGGTAAGGCTGTGGCGGAGGTGGTGGGCCAGTGTAGGTCCCATGGCGACCTCGGTCATGGTGTGGAGGATGAGGGTAGGAGAAGGGTGGACCAGAGTGAGGGGCCTGGTAAGGGCGCTCTGGAGGGCCATAGCCAGGGTAGGGGTCCTGGTAAGGGGGTCCTGAATCACTGGGTTGAGGAGGGTTACGAATGTAATCCCGAGGAACATACTGTGGTGGCTGTTGGTAGGGGTACCCTGAAATATGAATATTTATATAAATATAAGTTATCAACGTCACTTTCCTAAATGATTTTGAAGTATAAAGTAAAAAAGACAGCAAATTTTAATCAGTCATGCACAGGAGTGAACTCCACATTATTCACATTACTTGACCCATACCTGTGGGGTATTGCGGGGGCTCATACTGAGAAGCAGAGTGTGGTGGGCGAGGATTGTAGCACATGTCAGGGAGCTGTGGCTGGGGGTACACTGGTGAACCTCTGGCTACCACAGGCATGTGCTTCACCCCAGGGAGGTGGTCCGTGGGCATTCTTGGGTGTGCCATGGCATGAGGTGGCAGAGGCATACCGGGTTTGGGAATAGGGTCCAGGCTACAGGTAAAAATGTCAGATTAAAAAAAAAAAACATAAGCGTGAGCCACAAAAATGTAATATACACATACATACACCACTATGCATTGGGTGCTATGTTGGTTGGTAGAATAAGTGGCTGCATGTGCCACAGTTTAAGACAATAACAAGAAAACATTATTACAGTACAACAGTAGGTTATAATTTCAATACACAATACTTGCAATTGAAGTGCTTAAATTTTACTTAATTTATGGGAATGTGATCACACATCTCTCAAGAGTTTGGTTTAGTAACTAAAATATTTAGAGGACCAAACAAAATTTCAGGATGTATCTAACCCTGCACTACTATATACCTCACACCTCATTCAATAACCTGAACCAAACACTCGAGAAAAGAAACACAGCTGGTATCCATCAGAAGAAAACCTGCTGACTTCACGGCATATGGTTGCCTGGCTTTTGGCTGCCAAATAACTTAATGCACAGAGAATGCTATACTCACACATCCGGTGGTGATCCTGGGGCACTGGGACTCCCTCCATCCATCTTCATAGGTTTTAACATTTCATATGAGACTGTGTCAGTGCCACGGGCGATGAGCTGGGGCAAAGTGGGTGCTCCAGTGCCATTGGTGAGGGGTGAAGGCTTCCGGGTCACTGCTACATCAAGAGGAAGGCCGTCATCTGGCATTAGCCCTCCTGGGCCAGGGAGGCGAGCTGCCAGGCGCTTATTCATCTTACGATACCTAATGAACATAAAAAGCAGTACAAAAGCTATAAGATACACAGGGTGGTGCAAGACTGGTTTCATTTTAACTGCAATATTTAAAAACATGCAAACAGTGCTACATGATGATTTTTGTTGTACTCACTTCTCCAGTTCTTCCTGAGAATGAGCAAAGGTGCAGCTGGCTCCACGAGGACAGCCTCCCTTCTGCTTCATGTCACGACACATGTATGTCTTATACTTACTGTGCTGAGGAGGCTAAAAGAGAGACACCAAGTATTATTGAAACAGACAACACATATCCTTTTGTGTCATTATGGTCAAACTCTATTTAAGGACAACAAACAGTTGTGGCAGTTGAGTTGGACACTCAGTAGTGCTGATATTTAAAATTACAGTTAGTGACTGACAAAATAAATTCACTATTTAACATTTTTTGTTAAGTATCTGAGAGTTGATATGCAGATGTGTTACAAATTAAAGATTTTTTAAAAAATGAGTGTCTCATTTAGGTGTAAGGCCACCACAAGCCTTCAGAATGGCTTCAGTGTGTATTTCCACAAGTCATTATTGCTGTTTTAATGATGATAGTTGACTGGACAATGATTAACTAAGCAATATACAAGTGAGTGGGCCCAGTTTTTTCTGTGGTCCAATGAAAAGTCTGACCTGTTGAGGGTCAGCTCCTTTCTTGCTGTGGTTCTGGATGAAGTCCACCAGGCCATGCACCACTGTTTTTACTGCTACCAACCCTTTCTCGAGCTGCTCCCAGGTGGGAGGGGGAGCATCTGGAAGAAAACAAATGGAGGTATGAGACAAATAGACTTTCATCTAAATATTTTAATTAATTGATATTTTATACAGTGTACAGTGTCAGAGATGAGGTATGTGTACACTTGAGAGTAGGGTGGGGCGATAAAACAATCTTAATACAAAATACATTTATGTTGATAACAATGACAGATTGAGATATTTTTACTCAATATATACAGATTTAACAGCCTATTACACAGGAGAAATAAATGTGACAAAAGCCAGTCAATGGGCTGCCCTACTCTCTGTGTCACTGCCTGTTTGTGCGGGGGCAGTGCTGAGCTCCTCCACACACAGCACACTGCTGGACAGTGGAGGGAATGAAACAGACTTCAGGATATATTTTACTGGAGTCAACAATGGCAATGCTCATTGTTGATTATCCAAAAGTACCACAAAAGCTAGACAGTATGATTAATTTATCAACACCTGTTGAACAAGCAAAACAAAAACTTGCAGATATGTGACACTCTGCCTGCAGTAACCTGCTAACTCCTCTTAATCCACATTTTACACAGCCACACAGAGCTTGTTATGCTAAAGCACTGTTGGCCAAAAGGCTGCACAATGTCAAATATGTTCAAGTGGTTTGGATATTTGCAAACAGTGCCAACCAAGACCGTAAACACAACAAATTTTTTCATGACCTGAAAAGGTACCCTCCCAGCAACCACATTATTTTAATAAGATATGAGGCAAGCTTACCCACAATAAGGCACATAAATAAAGCATGTTTGCAAAGTGGAAGACAATTGGTCTAAAGAAATCTAATATGTGAGGTTATAACTGTTATGCAACAACTGGGTTCTGACCAAGACACATCTTGACATATTCTGGTGCCCCCACTCCTTGTTTAAGCCAACTTATTAGACAAGATATACTGTAATAATAGTAAAGATATGAGAGAGAGGGTTGCATGTAATCGGCTCACTCCTTATGTCAATACAAAACCAAGGTTACTCAGGTTATTTCTTACCAGGACTGGGATCAATGTTGGCTAATAGTTCCAGGTGGGGCCGCAGCCTGTTGAGGTTGGCTGGGTCGCCGGTCCTCTGCAGCGCAATCGTCAGCTCCTGAACACTCTGAGCAAAAGACGCTGGGGTCTGCAGCTATGCCACAAGGAGAAAAAAAGTTGCATTAATGCTTTGGTAAGTTAATGGCAGTCAAGATGTCTTGTATAAAAACATGCTTTGATATTAGGAGCTTAAAAAAACTGCAATGCATACAGAACACATAAATCATCTATGAAATATGCCAGTATGTACCATGATGAAAACACATGGGATACAGACAACAAAAATATCTACTTCTCTCACACACCTTATCTATGATAGACTGCATGTGTGACTTGTGAGATTGATCTCCATATAACAGAGAAGACCACTGGTCAGGTGCGATGCGCAGCCCACCCTCCATGGCAATCTGAACAATCTGAGAGTCATGCTCACGCCGCAGAGCCTCGTAGGTACGAAACTCTTCTTTCAGCTGCATTAGGGATGAGTCTTCATCACGTTTGGTCACCTAAGGAGGAAGACAGGCAATGTAAAATCAAATACTTACAAGTGTTGGATAAGCAATATTATACTGTTGCGAGTAGCGCCACATGACATACAGTAATAGTCACAAACAAAAAAAATTATGAAATTTTCTTGTCATACCTTGAAGCAGGAGGCCCTGTAGAGGAGCTGCACCACATGGCCTATGCTAGTTTTAGAGGCCTGCGGGAAGCGTGGCTCAAGCCTCTGGACTACAAAGAGAACCAAAACCTTCCTTGACAGAGCAGAGCCATCCTCTAGAGCAAGAAGAACCAACTTAAGAGCTTCCTCCTGCATGGCTGGGGGAGGAAAAACACAAACATAAATTGGATTGAATGAGTTGGATACATGGACTGTTTCTTCCCAAAAGTCGAATGTGCTTGTCTCACTTTGCAGGTAATGAAACTACCTACCTGGGCCGAGAAACTGACATCCTCGCGCACGGACAGCGGCCCACAGATTGGAGGAGAGCTGCTGTGGATTCTGGTGCTGCAAGATGAGTTCGGTGACAGTTCGCTCACCCAAAGAGCGGGCAGCTCTCATGGCTCTCACACGGCCCTCCTCTTCCACCAGCTGGCAGTGGACCAGAGTTACCAGTTTCCTCTGCATGGGTCGACTCAGCATGCTCTGGGCTGTGCTGCTTAAACCCACACCTGGCGAGGGATTAGACAGGACAATGGGTAAACCAGTGGAATATACATTCAGTTGTCAGTTTATTAGGTACAACAAGCTTAATATGATGCAGTCAGATAAACAGTCCTGTAATAAATCCTACATTCAAGTAAATTATAACAAGACTTTTAGCTAAACTGTTTTAGAGAGCTGCTGATTCAACGTCACGATCATTTTGGAAGATGCAGTTTGTGGTGCTGTTGAACTTTGCATTATACAGTTACGGTACTTCTGTTACTTAGCCTACCCTTATTAAAATAAACAGGGTGGACAAAATATTAGAAACACCTGTCAGTATAACTCACTGCAGATCAAATGCAAATGATTATTTGATTGTCTTTCAATAATCATTAAGAATTTGATTGGCCAGAATTTTCCATACAACATATCCATACATGGAACAATCTTGAGAAGAACCTTTGATTTGGGCACAGCACAAGTGGTTTTCCACACAGCAGGTTAAACATGGGGAAGGGTGTATGTTGACAACAAGAGTTTGCTGTGGCTACATCCCCTTTTACAATTCTTCCCTCACAATAGCATCTCTTGAAAATCTAATGTTTTTTTTATCAACAGGGAATTACATTTAACTGCATGCACAACTAACTCCTGATTACACAAATATGCTCATCCTAAAAATAAAAGACTTAAGACTGTTGTCAGAAGATGAAGTTATTTGTAGACTAGAGCCCTCTGTGTTGATACAAAAATGTGTCAGGATTTGTTTTATGCACTCTGCCTTCACCAAATATTTGTTGTCCAATAAAGCCTGTAGGTTCAACACAATTACTATTCTAAATGTTGTCATTGAATCATAACAGGCGGAATGGGAGAATCAGCAAACTAAATATGGAAAGCCCCTTTAAACCATATTTTGAACATAAATGTCCTTGAACTTTATTTTAAGTATTAAGGAAACAAACAATGATTCACTGTCTAAAGTAGTTCTACCACGTGATTAGAAACACTCATGAGAAGTAGATTTGTCTCTGTACTATACTAACAGAAAAACTAGTTCTGCTTTTCTATTTTTAACCATATTTAACAGATAACTGGCAAGGTTCCAAATCAAACTGGCTGATTAGCATTAACCACAAGACTCTTCAGAGCCTAGTCATACAATCTAATATCCTCTTTAATCCCACAAATGACATGTGTTACTGCAGAGTATAGTACTATATAATATTAGTATAAGAGTTCAACTGATGACAACATCAAAACCAAATTATCTGTCATCCTGTATTTGTAATGCGTAATTTATGGTGCCTTCAAGTAGGGTTGTGTTTAACTATGTTTACACGAAGACTCCATTTTATAACCTAGTGATGTCATATTTACAACAAAGTCCAAGTTCATGAGTTGTCATGCCTAAGACTTTAAAAATTTTGGTCTGTATGGAAATTACAGTTTACCTTTTTTTTTTAAAGAACTTTTGTTTGCTACCTCTTTCTTGTTCCGAGCATGACACTGACATGCAGAAAGCACAAACAGATGCACCATTTTTCAAAAGGAAACAATGCCATGTCCATAAACAGCCACCTAGCATCAGTATTCTCATATCTTAGACCATGTGAATGGCAAGAATATTGCGACTGGTTCTCCCATGTTGCAAACAACCTCCTGAGTTTCATTTAAAGGCAGCACGAGCATCAACGGAAAATAATAAAGGCAGAACAAACTCTAAAAGTATGAAGGATGTGTTTGTGTGGTAAGTACCTCGGGTGTTGCTGAGAGGTTTGAGGTAGAGGGCCAGCTCCTCCACACACTGCCTGGCCTCCTCATAATGCTGTGAGTCCTCTGGACTGGTAATCAAGGCAACTGGCTGAGCCTTAGGAACCTGCAGCAGAACACAGAGGGGAAAGGGATTAGCACAACCCATAGCAATAGCTGACACCTTTTAGTACCATTAAAGATTAACAATAACGTTGTGTGTGTAGTGAAACACACAGTCATAATTTTTTGTTGTCGAGTGTACAAATTAATAACAGAATTCCTCTTTGTGTGCTGGGTTTGTGTGTCTATGCAAGTATATGTTGGCAGAAAAGTGAAAAAGTGAAATTGCATGGTGAAACATAAATTTACAATGAGTAAGGATAATGAAATGTATCATTCAACTACTCTGTGCCCTGAGTTCTTCTTAAAGAATAATTTGGCGATGTTTACTAGAATATGCTCTGCTTATTATTTAATTTACCCTGGGTCTTACTGACACTATGGAAAGGACAAGGAAATATGACTGGCAAGAAAATTATGATCAGACAGCCATGGACAACTACTGCATTGTAGTATGACAATGCTAATAAGTGCAATTTAAACTAGAGCCAAGACACCCGAGAGACACATTTCTCATCATGTTTGTATTTTCCTGCTCAGGCTAATGAAAACTAACAAAAATAACGATCATCTTCACTTTAGACAGTTTGTTTTGATACTGACCAGAATGACCTGCACCACTCTGGCATTTTATATGATAAATTATTATTACTATTTTTTTTTTTTTTAATGAACGACAATGGTACAGAACTATCATAACAACGTCTTTTTCTATCAGGCCATATTTAATTGAACAGACATTGTTCCATTCTAACCTGAATGAGCAGAGATAGGCAAGACATTCAGGTAAGAGACAAGACATCACAGCCATGGCTATATCAGACACTCAACATGCTAGTAGTCGATATCCACGATATCCATTCTTATACAGTGTATACCTGGAAACTTGGCCAACAAAGCCAAAACGCCATTAGCAGTGCCTCACCCTTTTGGTCAAACAAGGCCTTGGAGAAATACAGCTCAACTGATTGTGCCAGCACTCAGTAAACCAACCGAATTAAAGACATTGCTCAATGACTGGAGTGTGACTCATAAAGGAATCTCCAAGCTATGTGTATCACGTCATAGTCATGCGTAAGGCTCTAATAAAGCCAACAAACAATAATTATCATACTTTACAGATGCAAATAGTATCTTAAAAAGTTCTCAAACACACCCACCAGCTGATATCACGGCACACTAGCATCAATAAGGGTTCTGCATAAATGTGTACAAATACACATAGAGGTGAGACTTACCTGGCCTCCCACCAGTTGCAACAGGGCTGTGTTGACAGGTAGCTGCTCGATGTCTGTGCTGATGGCTGTCTGGTCAAAGGGACAGGCCTTACGGTGCAACTTGTTCAGGCACATCTTGCAGACAGTATGTCCACAGCCCAAGCTGATGGGCCGGCGAACAGTCTCCTCAAATGTCTGTGTGCAGATTGGGCACAGCAGGAACTCTGTCCATTGTGGTGCTTGCACTGGCATGGTTATATGTTGATGGGATGAGTGTGTGTAAATGTATGTAAGCTTTAACACAGAGAAAAATAAATCAAATAATATATATATATATATGGAAGATTCCACTGGAATCAAGAATTTTTCTTCCGAACTCAATCGTTCTTAAATGTTCTCACACATTGTGGATTTTGGATCACATCGCGTGATGAATACTGAAAAAGAGAAAGACAAAGTGAATTAAAAGTGTGTAAACATTGACCACTTTGAACAATACTCCATACCAGTCAAAATGTAGATAAATAGTGCTTAATATATTAAATTACTACAGAATCTGAGTTATTTTAGAGAGCATGGCTGTGTTGTGTTTGAGTGCATCTGCAGCTGAGAAATGCATTCAAAGCAGTGGAATGACAAAGTGGGTTTCTCGTGGGACTACTGATACTTTCCTACATTAGATATAATAAAAATCTCTCAACTAAAGTCTATTTGGCTTTGATTACTCGCCGGTTTGCGTTGTTCGGTCATAACACAGAACGAAACAAAAAAGAAACCAGGGCTGACAAAGCAAATATTTGTAAGATACAGAGGAAACAACCGACGGAGAAGGATCAAAACAACTGCTGTGGCCTACTTAGAAGAGCTGGTTACCACTATGACTATGGACAAAGGGTCCTGAAGAGGCTAACAACCAAGTCCATCTGCGCTATCTAAATTATCATGAAGCTAACGTTGGCTAATACACTTAAATAACAATGCGCTACAAACACCAATTTTATTTCTGGTCAACGAGTTTGTTATCGTGGCTATTATCTTCTTCATGTTTTATACACCCATCGATGTTTCACCTAATATTAAGCAATACGGTAGCTAGCTAACTGTAATAACGTTAGCTTACTTTTAGCAAGCTAAGCTATGGGTGGCTACTTTGCTAGGTTAGCTAGCGAGCAAATGTCGTCTGATTAACAAAACAATTACTTAGTAGTCGAAAACCAATCACGGCACGGTCATGACAGAGTCATTATTCTGGATGTAGCCGCAATTAAGAATCCATAACATTGCCAAGAACATAAGTTTACTGTTACCATCTCGTGTGTTGGTCAAGGAAACGATAGCTGCATAAAGTGGAGCCATTTGACTCTCAACAGCGAGATTATGTAACGCTAGCAACCGAAACTAGCTACCAACCCAACTGCCTTGATAATGAATTTACTTCCACCAAACGCACTAATTTACCTGTCTTCATAATGTTCAGACTTCTACTAGGATTACGTTTTGGTCCCATTTTTAGAAGCAGCAAATTCTCGTCGGACAGAGCACATAAGGCTAACAAGCTAGCGAACAAACCTCACTCCTCCCTGTAGTAGCAGTTAGCCTGTTAGCTACCTTTCGTGTTAGCAACAACTAACCATAGCTATGCGTCATTAACATGACTTAAACAAAACATGCAAGTTCTACTCTTAGTTTCCATCAAAACAAAAAGATCATAATTGTCGATTCTACTCACTCATTCCAAAAGACTTGGAAGATTTTCATCTTTATTTAGGAAATTGTTGCGATATTTTCTTGCCATGTCGACTGTGCAGCTTAGCTGCTGCCGAGGTTTGGGGAGGGTGTCAACTCGACAACAGACTCGCTAGCCGGTTACAGCTAGCTGGCCAAGATGTGTGTGTGTGTGTGTGTGTGTGTGTGAGTGAGTGTGTGTTCGAACAGCGCCCTCCACTGGCATTGGATCGCATGTACAGCCATAACACGAAAACTGAGCAGCATCTGCCAGAATGTAATCACATCTGGGGATTGTGACAACTGGCAGCAGGCAGAACATTGTCCCAATTAGACTGACTGTGCACAGCCACACACACACACACATATGTATGTGTTCACATGTACGTACGAAAACCCAGAGAGAGAGAGAGAGAGAGGGAGAGAAAGAGAGAGAGAGCTGGGATACATTGAGAAAGAGGGAGGGATCAGCTGTATTGACAAATAAGAATCGTTGTTTTTGCAATACAAAATTTGACCTATATTCTCTAAAAACATCTCATAACTGGAATCCTCTTACATCAGATCCACCAGAATATCTTAGGAGTGATAAGAAATATGGGATATCTCATTGAGGCTGAAGCCCATTAAGCCATTTTACTTTTTTTCTCTTCTTCATTGGCTCATTACTGTGTGTGTGCGTGCGTGTGTGCGTGCATGTGTGTGTGTATATGCAGTCTGTACTTACGCAACAGAGAGCTTCGCGGCAATGGGCTGCAAGGACGAAATTAAAGCAGGCATTTTTGTATTCCATTTTTGTCTAATCCGACTGATTTCTGAAGGGATTACCGGACCAATCATGACTGAGAGGCTCTGCCTGAACCCGGAGTGTGTGTGCAGACAGTGAGAGGGAGCACAGCACCAGGATCTGGAGCAACACTGAGAAATGTTATGTGGTTTCCTCATTATTTTTTTTCATCCGGATGGGAAAGTTGCTCCGTCTTCTTGTTTGTGTCACAAACCGACCTGAGGATGCATGTTTGGTGCAGGTTTTAGAATGAATGGCAACTTGCAATTGTGTAATTGCAGCTGAGTTTATTGTAGCTTTCTCATGATGGTCAACGCTGGAGTTGTTTTTTAAAGAACACCACCTTCACTAAAAATCCAGGTAAATGATTCATTATGTTAACCTATTTATTTATTTGAAGGTTACTTTGTGGACAATATTTTTTTAAATTGGCTTTTTGCAAGGTGTTGCACAAATGAACACTGAATTTTAAGATATTTAAATTTCTTAAGGTTTAAAAATACAATTTTCTCAACTTTCTTAATGAATAGATGCCTGACCTGCAGACAGGGTTTTGTTTCAGTGTATTTTGTGTTTTGATTAACAAACATTTATGATATTGTTTATTCGTGCAGAGGCTCAGTTGCAGGCAGTAGTTGCTTATTCTCATTCTGAAGGATTATCCTGTGCACTGCAAAGTAATCAGTGGATAAGGCAACGTGACTGAATCCACATTACATATCTCCTCACCAGGCAGATCAGATAGAAAGTAGCCGGTAACAGAGATGTAGTACAGATGTAAGAGGCATGTTCTTTTCTACATGCATTTTAAAATTTAAAATACCTTTTTTTTATTCATAAGGTCTGGGCTTTTCTGTGCATGACCAGCCAATGGAGGAAGAGAAGGTGGTTGATAATAACCAAGCAAAATCCAGTTCCCCTATACCTGCTGGGCTTCCCATTAACTGGGGACTCATCACCGGCCCTGTGCAGCCTGTTTTGCCAGTGCCCTCTTTAAACACCCAACTTCCTCCTCCTCAGAGTTCGGCTGTGCATGCTCTGCAGACCAAGGTGAAGTCACTCACACAGAGGAGGACAAGAGGGAGAGATAAAGAGAAAGAAAGAGAAAGGCTGGACACTGAGGTCCTGGTGAGCGGTCCAGCTGGGCAGATTTCATCCGAAGTCCTTCTCAGACCGAGGCCCAAAGGAAAGGGTCTGGTATCCCAGCCCACCCCCTCCTGGCGATCAGGTGCTGCGAAGCTCTTGAGCAGTAGTGATGAAGAAGAGGAGGTAGAGGTGCAAGTAAAGTTAGAGATCCACAGCCCTCCAGCTGCAGCACAAAGACAGCAGGTGTTCCAGGAGGGAGAGGAAACCGAAGAGGAGAGGTCAGAAAGAAATGAAGGCCGGTCGTGTGGGCTGGGGGAGGGTACCAGTCTGGAGAGTCTTCTGTCTGATAACTCCAGCAGCAGTAAAGATGAACCATCCCCTCCTCCCCCTCTACCTGTGTTCTCCTGCCCTCCTGTCACCACCTCCTCATCTACAACACCATCCAATTCTTCCTCCACATCTTCTACATCAACCAGACACTGGGCACCACCCAAGGGCTTCTGGAGAGTGGCACGCCCTGAAACACTGCTTCTAAATGGTGTCAGCCCTAACAACACACCCTCCACCTTAACTCTGAAGGACTATACTCAGACTGAGGCACTGGCAGGGCCTCAGAGGAAGACTAAGCTGGCCGACACAGGCACCAAAAGTGAAGTGGGAAGTGTGGTGAATGATAACGAGGCATCCTCAGACCTCAAGCACTCGGACAGCGTTGAGTGCTACCTGGACAGGTGTGAGAAGACGGAGACGGACGGCAAAGGACTGTGCAGCTCAGACAGTTGGGAGAGCATGTCCTCACAAAGCGGTGTGCTGTCTGCCGATGACAAACTGAAGGTGAAGCAGAGGGCTTACGCAAAGTTAAGGGAAAGACAACTTAACTGCAAGGAGGAGAGAGAGCAGGGTGGAGGAGGAAATGAAGGCGCCACGTGCAGAGTGGATTGTAAAGGTAGGATGAATTGAATAATTAACGTGTGGAGCCATAGATAAGTCAAAAGCTTGACTTAAGGGTTTGAGAGATCAACTTGGGACTGAGTCACAGATAAGTTCCCTCCTCCTCATCTTGAGGTGGTTTTATTTTTAGTTAGCGATGAAAGAGTTGTATTACATATAAGGACAACGTGTTGTAAAGCCTCTAACTGTAACACCATCTGACTTTGTTTTATTACACTCTGTTGTATGAGTTAAAAAACAAGCAAAAACAGGCATTTGTTGATATACTTCAGACAACAGTCCATATAGATTGGATAGCTTCAGTTTATTCTTCTTAAATCGGTGGCTCAGTCCTACTTTTTGATTGTCAATTGCAGCCTCCATGTGCAGTGTGGTGAATGTTGCTAGCTGGGGTTTTCTGTAGTTTCAAAGCTGAGGTGGTCTGTTGCCATTATGAGTGGAGACAGAGAATTCAGGTCAGTGCCTCAGAAATAGCATTAAAACATTAACAAGCTTTTTTTTAAAGAATGATAATATTTTGTCTCCTGAGAATACTTTCCAGCTTCTGAAACCATCCAAAAATACCTCATACAACCCTTTGTCTGTCTCCCTGTGATGTTGTATAGAAGTGCAGTATGTAACCTGGCTGATTCCCAGTGTTGAACAGATGTCAGATGTGCAGATGTGCATGCGGGTGTTGCTATTATTAGCAGACCGAGCAGTGGGGGAAGTGTCCCTGCGTTTGTATCTCTGTCTGTGTGGTAATGGATGTTTTTGAATGCATGTACGGTCACAGATTAAGTATTTTCCCACGCATTAGTAATGCTGTATATGTCCTGTCTGTGTGTCAATACCAGTAGAGTTAGAGCAAGACATACAGGTAAATCCATGGTGATCAGGTGATTTCCCCCCCCCCCCCCCCTCTTGTCTCTGGGAAATCTGCCCTTATCTGTCTCTCAGTAGTTGCATAACCTGTGTTGTATTGACTGACATTAAGGATCAGTCAGGGATAACCTAATATGAGACTATGACTGAATCTAATGGTATGAAGGTTTATGAAAATCCTTATGATCATACAAAGACCCAATTATTTTAATACCCACGTGTCCCTGTAGGTCACGTTCTAGCTGATGGTGCTCTTGGCTGTAGCGTTAGCTCAAGGCAAGCACGACGCTAAATATGAACTAAGCCCTTCATAAGAATAAAATACTATGCTGTATATACTAATACAGGACATGCATGTTTTGTTGGTATAAAACTTTTGGAGCACGTTTTAAAGCTTTTGCATCTGAGTTATATTCACTGCTGAGATTTGTACTTTTCCCGTTTTCTGCCAGCCGCAGGTGCCCATGGGGTTTTGGACAGCTCAGACTCAGCCATTCTCGCTCAGGAACTTGAACCCTATTTGAGGTGAGCTATGCAATGCGTCTTTATGTGCTTGGCAGAAGTGGTGACATACAACTGCTAAGCACTATTTATATCCTCTCCTCATAAATTCCAATCTTACAGCTCCACATATGGGAATAGAGTCCATTTTTTCCACTGAGTTGATGCAGCTAGTGCACAATCAAAACAAACATTTTGACAACAGGGTTTATTAAGTTTCATGAGGTAATGCAGGAAAGAAAAAACGAATATATTCAGAAGAAAATTCATTTATCAAGTACTGAGTATTGATGAAGCTGATATAAGATTATGAAATTAGGTTCTTATTTGTGAGAGATTTGCAAACTGTGATACTTTACAATGGGAATAAATTATTGCAGAGACAACATAGTTTAAAAAAGTAAAAGTTAAAATCTTGCATACAAAACCTTACTTAAGTTAAATGATGTGTTATCAGTATAATGTACTTAAAGTAGCAACAGGAAAAGTACTCATTCTGCAGAAAAACTGTCCCTTTCAAACCCTTTTTGTTGATTTTATTGGACAGGAAAGGTTTGAAAATGTGCAATCTAAAAAGTAAGTTGAATTTGTAATTAAGTACAATATTGGAGTAAGTGTACAAAGTTACATTCCACCATTGATCTTAGAATGAATTACAGTTATCATCATTATAAACTGCAGAATAAAACAGCTGCATATGAGGTACCAAAACAGGCTGCTAATTATATCATGCTGGTGAGTGTTGAGATAAAACGCAGACATGTAAACTTTGAAACACAATATGTTCTCTTCTTGACAACCAGGAGAGAGTGAATCACACTCAGTCCATTACAAGGATAATCCACATGGCTGGTGTATCATGCTATCTTTATCACTGGGCCAGGGGATAAAGACAAGTACAGACGATGAAGCACAATACAGAGCAGCTTAGCTGCTGGACGTGAGGATAGAAGGATGGATGACGTTTTTCTCTGCTGCTCACCACCACTGCCACACCCCAGGCTATCTATCTGATATTACATAAGGCAGCTTAGGAAGATGCAGCTTGATTCACTCTATGTTAAGTCAATCTGTGGGGAATATGATGTTGCTGGATATGTCACAACACATAATAAGCGTTGCGCATTTAAAGACTTCATCGAATATTAAATTTCACTCAAACAGATGGCGACATGGCCTGGCCTCAACTCCATCCATTCCCTTGCTGTTGGCATCATCAAAATGATTCATTTTTGTCTTTTTTTCTGCCTTTTCTTTAATGTCAGGTCACTTCTTGTAATCAGTGATGAGCTTCCTCTGAGCCCAAGACATGAGCAGGCCAAGCTTCTCCTAGAGCGAGCACGACTCAAAGCTCGGTCCAATCACCTTAAAGGCGATCGCCCCTGCAGACGCTCCCATTCTGATCAGAGATCCACTGTGTAAGTTGGCTACATCTGCTTGTGTGGGCTGTGACCTCTTTGGCATCTTCACAAGTTAAATGTTAGAGGCCATAAATTCCCAGCTTGTGCTCCACAGTTTTGCATACACATGCATAGGTATGACTTTGTGGTAAGATAACAAGATCCATTTGCTGAGTTAATTTTCTGCAGATTGCTTTGCTGCTACCACTGGGTCTGTCTTTAAGTTTCCTGTATTTGTTTATCCCTTAAACCTGTGTGTCTATCTTTCTTTATCCTGTTGCACTTCGCCTGTTTTTGAAAAACTAATGTTGCATACCTGAAAATAAGTTAAATATCAGGAACCTGGCTGTGATTTGTCATCACAAAGTCAGAGCTGACAATGCTGAGAAAATGTTCAGTGCAGTTCTGTTTATATAATTGTGTTTATGTCACATTTTCTTCCCTCATATCAGCAGGAAACATTCATTTAATTTAGAACCATTTGCAATGAATATTAGATTCATAACTGCACAGCTACCTGTAACAACCACATGCATTATTATGTTTTGTGTTTAAAAAATGAGTGCCATTTTAGCATGCCATATCAGCATATTTAGTTGTGATAGGCTCTTTTATATATCTGACATTCAGTGTCACTCTCATGCTCATTTTTGCTTTTGCTTTCATTTAGCCTCTCTTTCATAAGGTTACAAATGAGTTCAACACAAGTCTTTTACAGACAAAATATTTGTTGCTTTAAAATGTCTCTAATATGCACCTCTGTGTTATTTCTTGCAGAAAGAAGCAGCAAGTTGAGTCTCCCGTTCCAACACCAGTGCAGAAAGCCGTTCAAACCAAAGAAGATCTTACAGCTCAAACTGTATCTGGTCCCCTTCTTGTCCCCAACCAAAGAGACACGTCCCCCGCTGATCAAGGTGGTCGATCCAGACGGTATGGTTGTTCACCCACACGGGTACGCTTCGAGGATGAATCAGAGAAAGAAGCAGAGTCTCGGTACTTGGATAGAGTGAGACAACGTGGCAGGCCTGGGATGCCCAAGTCCAAGAGTAAAGAAAGTAACACAGATTCCAGCAGTAGTGGTTCAGAGAGGAGCAGGAGCCATCGAAGTGTCTCCATGCCACCTTCACAGAAGCAAGAAGATGTGGTTGTCAGTGGTGAGCCCACAACGGTGATTAAAGAGATAGTAGTGCTGGTGAAGAAATGTGAGGCATGTGGCTCTGTAGTCAGGGAGCCTCAACCACTCTCGTCACCGTCAGATCCACAGACCATTGAGCCACAGCATCTGGGCAATCCTGAGGACGCCAGGGGGAAAGCGGTTCCTCACTGGATGCCTCCAAACAAGCCAGAGGCAAGTACTCGGCCTAAAGCTCCTCTAACTGTCACTTTTGCTGGAGCTTTTGTGTTGGGAGAAAATAAAGAGAGCAGCACAGGGTGGAAGTCATCAGGATTTGGGAAGCTTAGGAGGAGGAGCAGGAAAGGAGAAAGTCGACTGGAGTCCGGCCACGGCCCTTATGGTCCATCTTGGGCTCAGCGGCGTAACTCAAATCCCAGGAACAGGGTCAACTTGAGCAGAGCTGTCTCCTTCGCCCCAGGTAGCCCCATTGCTCTGGAGCCCCGTTTGCTGGAGGCATCTGGTGGACTAAGGGAATCGCCTGCCCCAGCGCTGCCTATAAAGTCAGCTTTGAAGTCAAGTTCAAGAAATCGCTCTGCTGCAGGTCAGTCCAGTGTTCAGTTCCAGATGACATCAAATCAGGGAGGTGAGGGAGGATCTCAGCACTCTGTCCTCCTGGACTCTCCAGAGGCGAGAAGGGAGTCTCCAGCTTCAACTCAAGGGACCTCTGCAACAAGCAACCCAGTGCCCTGTATCAGACCCTCCACCCTGAGGTACTCCCCAGCCCGACTCACCACAGACATGCCAGCTGCTGAACTCTGGGATGCTACTCCAGATGGAGCAGGTGAATTCAGTACTTCTGAACGATTGCATAGATAATTCAGTACATGTAGTTTCTGCATGCATTATTATAGAAAAGCAGAACTCAGATCGAAGTAGTAATATAACTTGAAATATTGTGTGCTAATACTAAAAAAAGTCCTACATTTGATTAAGTAAAAGTATTGTCAGCAAAATTATTAAATGTCAAATATAAAAAATGGAAAGTTGAAATTTATTAAACACATTATATAATTGGATTATTATTCCTGATGAAATGTAGAACTTTATGTATCCTCAAGTAAAGTACAAGTACCTAAAAGTTAAACTTAAATGGAGTATTTAATTACAAGACAAACAGAGGAGAATATTTTAGAATGACTCATTGACATCAGCTCAGCACATCCTCTTCGACCCAGCAGGTCTGAGTGGAGAGCTTGGTTCTGGTCCTGAGTGTCGACCTGCTATGCGCAGCCTGGTTATGTCTCGGGCCGAGGACCTCAGAGCAGAGCTATTGAGAGCGGAGCATCTAAAAGCCGAAGCCATATGGGAGGAAAGCTCTGATGGGTCCAGGTAAGCCAAGATAACAACGCTCTTGTCATAGCTTAGACAATAAATCCCTTGCCCCCACCAGTGCCGTTCCCAATGCGACTTGAGCATGCCAGACTGCGAGCAGTTAGGAGATTAAAACCCTGACCTACACTCTGCAGGATGTTATTGTTAAAAATATTCTGTGTACATCAAGACAATTCTGCCCTCTTCTGGTAATGCAAAGCCTCACTTGCTAAAGCCATTTTAACCAGAGTGATAAAACTATTAGGAATTGTTTTACCAGTTCCTATTAAAAACAATCTACCCTTAGCATGTTGATATTAAGAAATTTTGAATCTATATTACTAGTAAAAATAATGTATAACTTTCCATTTATAGAAAGGTGGACGGGCGGCCAAAGCTTTTCCTGCGTCGCTTCTTCTCCTCCATTGGTCTGAACAGTGTTGGTAGGCTGGTGAAAGGAGGTCGCTCCAGCAGCATGGAGCAGCTCAGTATACCCACCGCCCCCCGGGCCAGCTCTGCTTCCCCCAGCCCCACACGCAGACCACAGCCTACCATCCGCATACAGAGGACGCCCTCCCTGCAAACCCTGCACACGGTGAGTGAGAGCAACAAACCTTTTCCATGACGTGCTATGTTTTGTTCAAGACTCCTGCTCTGGTTTTTTTGTTTTATTTCACTGCATTGCATAGATGTGATTCTAACCTCAAAAAAGTAGGCCGTAGGGAGAAAACATCGTATTTACATGTCTTTAAACTTCCAGTTCGGCTTTGATGTAGCTTTCACTACTTATTTGCCACAGTGGACCAACCAAGGCTTTGAAGTATTACCAGCCTTTCTGCCTGGCACTGGGAGCACAAATAATGCATCCTAGATTGTCCCTATTTCCTTCCACTCTCTGTGGAAGTCAACCATGTTGTGCTCTTGGCAGCTGTAAGATTACACTAAACAGATATAAACAGCTATGTATTCCAGCCAATCACAGCCACTATTAGCATAATTTGTGATTATGATGCCAAACACACACTTGTTAGTTTTAGAGGGGTGTTGAAGCCAATAAGTTACAGTTCCAAAAGCTGATCTGGTAAATTTTGCCAATGTGAAAAACCACAATTTGTTACAGTGCCAGTTATTTGCCACTAGGTGCTGCCACTGGCCCAACTGCGCAAAGCCTCCTCTGTGCAGAGTTTAGAGAGAAGAACTGAGCGTTCAACAATCCTGGGAGAGGTGCAGATACCATACGGCCTGGCACCCAGGTAGGCCTCAAAGAAAAATAAAGTAGAGAGAAAAATACATGCTCTACTTACACAGTTTACTTTTGACTAGAGCTGAGTTTTCTGCTGTTGCAGCCCAGACAGCCCTCAGCTCGAGCTTCACAGGGCCCTGAGTGTCGAAGATGTACTTACCTCCAGAATCGTGCGACCTGTGGGTCGAGTCACTCAGGCTTTCTCTGATGGGACCCTCCTCCTGGAGCTCATTAGACCCCCAAATGGTCCCTTTGGTTTCGTCATCTCGAGGGGCAAAGGTCGACCAGACACAGGTAACTTTGATTTTGCAGTTGTTTAAGTTTGAAGGTTACTTTATTTCCTCAGATAACCAGGCTATTCTTCAGTGATACGTTGTGTTTCTTAAAAATATAATTAAAAACAATACAAGAAAAAGAGAATATAATCAAAATGCCATTGTTCAGATATTTTTTGATAATTTGCCTTTTGGCTTTACTACTTTCTAGTGTCAAATGTAATCAGATACATAATCAAAGATTTGATTTTGCAGAAACTTCATTAGATATTCAAATACATATCTTTTTAAAAAAATGCTTTTATGTTAATTATGCTGATTGCAATTTTGTATATATCTGTTGTATAGTTCATTAAACTCAACAACATTCTCTATGTCTTTTTTCTGTGTCCACCTGTTTTCCTCTACTAAAATTCTTCTTCCCCCCTCCACTCTAACGCTGCCCAATCATCTCTCTTTCCCTCTCATTGTTTCCTTCCCAGGTGTATATGTGGAGAAAGTGGGTGACGGTAGTGGCGAAGGCCCCTACATAGGCCTCCTCAGCATCGGCGATGAAATTCTGCAGGTGAACGGAGAGGCAGTGGCCGGCCTCAGTCTGGACCAGGTGACGCGGCTCATGACCCGGGAAAGCATCGCTTCTCTTCGGATCATGCCAGCTCGACGCATCCAGCGCTGACTGGGAAGATAGGCATGGCACTGAGCCATTTCTGGATTGTAAATCGCCACTGCAAACACTACTGATGGACCGTTACCTTTGGTAGATGTGATATTGTCAGTGTATATTTCAGTGCAGATTCACATATCAAAATGGCTACGTAGGAAATCAGGGTTAGAAGTTCATCCATGTTGAACAATATGACACAGCAGGGGACTTGGAGTAGAACCAGAAATCAGCAAAACAACCAAATAATAAATCTAAAACCAAACATATCCAGTAGTAGAGAGGACTGTGCTACAGAAAGTGGATTTCAGAGTATATATTGTCATTCTAATACAAAGTTAGACTAGAAATACTGATTCTAAACCAGCATGACTGCATCTAGTATGTTTGTTTTTTATGGCCGCATTTCGCTGAACAGGGATATTTTCATTCATTAAGTAGCTGAATTATAACCGTGTCTGAAAAGCAAGCTACATTTATTTTGTCTTCAGTATTTGTGACAAGAACTTTTCTCATGTTCAAGTTGTGATATTGATTTTTGCAGTAGAGAGCATGACACCCTGAAATGTTTAGTGTGTGGAACCATATTTTGTCACATGTTTAAAATGTTGCACAAATCTGTTCCCATTAATCTTGATCATTTCAGATGATTGACATGTGTAAGGATGTGCCACAAATGTCATCTGGACTCAGGAGACCCTCAAACTAAAGAGTCATGTCTAAACAAAGAAAAGCAATTATCTATTTTTTTTCTCAGCTGCTCTGCTGGATACCTTCATTGTATCACCCATTGCTTCATGAGATTGATAGACTCACTGGTTTGCTTTCTAAATTAAAATGTTTTATTTTGTCAAGCTTTGATTGTTGATTGTAACACTGTCATTAATTGTGCACAAATTACGTCCACAATAAGATCACATAACCTAATAATGCTTAAACAAATATTGTTTTATAGCCATTCCGTTTGATGCTTATTGAAATATAAAAATGCATATAGTACAGTTTCCTATCATATGAGTATATAATTTCTATTTTCTTAATTTTTACAGTTAACTCGTAAAACCCAAATATCCACTCATTAGTCTCTCTTGGATCTGGCCAATTAGGCCTATTGATTTGCAAATTTAAGACAATAAAATTTGGACCCAAAGTGCTGAGTGTCCAACAATAATAAATAAAAAAAGAATCTTGGCACATTTGCAGCTTCCCTTAAAGATGCTGACAAAAACGTTTGAAGGGATTATGTGAGGCTGAAGCACAGGATGTAGGAAGATGGTCGTGACTGCCGCTTCAACAGGTCTGTTTAAAGGTCGTGACTAATTAAGGGGCTGACTACCCTTTTATTTTTTCTAAATTAGCATTAAAAAGCGCATCTATCTGTTCATCTATCTGTGCAATGACGCAGCATATCGAGAATCTATTCGATTAAATGTATGCGATTATTTACATTCATAATTGTTCCTGTGTTAAAGGTCCGTTATTAGGATGTACCTGCTCCCATGTAGGCTGTCCTGACTGGGCTCTGATAGCGAGCTGCTGCTTTATCTGATGCGTTCAGGAGCTTTTATCTCCCCCAGCCATGAGTCCCTCTGGACCAGGAGGAACCGCCATCCAAGACCCCCCCTCTCTCCCCCCCTCCCAACACAAACAATAGCACTCAACATCGCGTTTATTTTTTATTATTATTTATTAATCAATTAGTCAATCAATCGATAGATACTAACGTCCCATTCAATTAAGAGGTCGTTATCACAATTACACCCTCGTCATTTCCTTATCCTGCCCTCGAGGAGCAGAAATGGATACGAGGGAATGGATATAAGCTCTTTTATTTTTTTTAAGATAATAAAAATAAAAAATAAAGATTAAAGCCTCTCTGCTATCACTTATCTTATTGCTGGATAAATGAGCTTAAAGGGAACCCTTTGTTTGAAATATAAATAGGTAAAAAAAAGCTTAACCTGAGCTTTTGTTTCTTTCATCAAAAAAATAAAAATAAATAAAAAATTAAAACACCTTAACTATGGCTCAAACTACAGTAAAATACCTCACGTCGTTACGCTGTGCCTGTTTGCTTTTTTTTTTTTTATGCTTTTGCCCTCCACAAGCCTATATAAGCCCACGACAGCCAAATAATAATGAATCATTTCATAAATAATGGGTTTAGGGGCTTATCGGGAATGAAGAGGCCGCCGCCGCGCGCTTATCTCGCTCGGCCACATTGCGGCCTGTGTTCCGCTCCCCATACTGAGCTGGATGCGGAGAGGAATAACTCTCTCTCTCACACACACTCACACACACACATACGCACACACACACACACACACACGAGAGAGGAAAAAAAAAAAAAGAAAAACCTCAGACATGGATGACCCACTCACAAAATGGCTCCACTTACACAGTAACATCAACAACACGGCTGGAACGGTAAGTGCTAAAAAAAAAAGCCTCTTAATTCAAACCATCATATTCGTTATTGCTTATGTCTCTAATTGGATGTGTGTGCGATCTAAATTTTATTGGTTATGTGCGGGATATTTAGCCTCTATTTTCTGCTCGTCTATTGTCCGATCGGATCCTTGCTCGGGATGTAATAACGGATGCGAGGCCTGTTGGAGAATTCCCAGAAACGAAAGTGCGCTTTTTTAAAAAAATTCCTGATCTGTTCTTCGATTATGATAATATTCTTAAGGTATTTGTGGCATTTATTTCAGGCTCAAACACCCAACAGTGGGTTGGATTTGACATGTCTTTGATGTTCGGCTTTGACAACAACAACTGTGGCCTGCACTAAAAAAAACCAACTCAATAAAAAATCAACACGAACGAGGCTGATGTGACATCTGTGGACACGAAAACCATCAGGTCCAAGTGTTATTTTTTTGGAGCTTCACGAGGTTATTCCTGGATTTGCTGAAGGCAGAAAAAAGGAGGGATTTTTATTCGCCGAATAAAGACTCCTGGCATCCACAAGCTGCCTATAATAAGACCATCATTTCACCTCTAAATAAACAGCAGCAGATGTGAGATTTTTTTTTATTGTGTTTCAATTGTGGCTTTAATGCAGGTTTACGTACGTTTAGATGAGAGCTTAACGGTGTAAAGTGTGCTGAAGGCCAAGCGAGCTTGAGATAAGAGATTCAAAGACATGCATGCACAAACCACAAGATAAAGCTCTTTAACGTTGGAAAAAATATCAGCAGCTGCAAATTTCTATTAGAAATATGTTTCATAATTGTAGAGTCAGCCTGTAAGAAATGCATCATGTTCCAGCTGGTTTAAATTGAAGTAAAGCTCTCAAACCTCCAGCAAACAAAAACTGCAAAATCCTCGAGAATAAAAACGTTGTATTAATTTAGTTTTGTCATATAACATTATTGTTATGTTTCTAAAAATATGAGCCTTACACTATCTTTTCATATATAAGAAAAATCATTAATCTATAACATGCAAGCCAATAATATAACAGCAATTGTCATTTTTAACACTGTTTGTTTTGTTAGAAATGTAAAATCTTCAATTTCACAATAATTCTAATAATAACGAAAATAATTATTTCATTTTAATGCCAATAATAATAATAGTGGATTGTTTATTCCGTATCAAATGGAAAGCAAGATCGCGGTCCACATTAAGACTGTCACATATTGTTGTGATCGATAAATTAATGGAGGAAAAATCTTATTTAGGACGCAGTGGTGACGGTGTAAAAATGATGGAAAAACGGCAGCCGGAGCTTCGTCCCGGGAGTCCTGATGCAGAGTCCGGTCCTGGAAAGCGAGAGGACTCCTCCATCATCTCCAGACAGAACGGATGCAAGGAGGACGAGGAGCCGAGGAGAGAGGAGGGGGAGAAGGAGAGGGGAGGGCGCTTCAAGGGGGCTGAGGAGACGGATGACGTTCCTCTGCAGAACTCGAGCAACGGGACCAGCATCAGCATCATCATCAACGGCGTTGCCAAGGAAACTGCCTCTCACAACGCCCTTGACCTGAAAAGGGAAGTGCCGGTGATCGAGCTCTCCAGGAGGGACGCTATAAAAGCGCTGGAGCAGAGGACCGAGAGCCATTTGGTGCCGATCACGGAACTTCGCAGACCTCCACCGCTGCCGCTGCCGCCGCCGCAACGAGACGACGCTCGAATGGTCCAGCTGAGCCCAAACGCGTTCCCTGTCCCGGCCCGGGCGATGCTCTACAACCTGGCACAGCCTCTCGCCGCCATCAACAGGTAAAGGTGGAGACAGAGAGAGAAAAAAATCCTATAGTTGGACGAATGCACGTTTCATTTGATCATTGTGAGTGTGTAGAAAGTTCTGAGTTTGACTTGTGATAAAGGGAGTTTGAGATTTGATTTGTTCAGATGCAGCCCTGTTATGGCCCCGCACAAACAGCCTACTATAGTGTGAGAGGATGCTTGTAGTGCAACTCAGTTTACAAGCATGTATGTGCCTGTGTGACAGAGAGAATCTGCCAAAAAATATGTGTGTTTATGAGAGTGTGTGTGCTCCAGATGTAAGAAGGTGTTATGGGTTATATGCAATGAAGGAAATGATGTATGCAGAAAATTCCTGTTCTCTCATACACCTGTGCACCTTTTGTCTGCTTTCTGTTGCTGAAGTCTCGGAGGGGAGTCGGAGCAGTACAGCATGTACCCCAGCAACAGGGTAAAGCGCCGCCCGGCGCCTTATGAGGTTGAACTCGACGAGGGTAGGCGCATTTTAGATCTTTATAAGTATGGTAAGACGCACTTCTGCTGTGTCCTCCTTCTGCCAATGTAGTCCCCCCCCAAACGTCCCCTCCTCATCTCCATTGTCATTCATCTACTGACATGGATCTATACAGTGCCTAATCTGAGAGTTGCAGAAGATGCCTTGCAAAAAAAAAAGAAGAAAAAATCAGCTCAAGTGTTTAACCCAGAGGAGTAAAATGCATCATAATTCATGGCATAAATGAATGCTGCTAATCAGAATGTCATATCCATGTACCTGCATGCCATTAAAGTAAGCTCTTTTCACAAGGATTTGGGGTTTATTTCATTTGAAACATCCTTTCCACTGCTGCCCACTCACTGCCACATACAGGGGTGGAGGATGGGGGGTGCTGCTGCCTCCATGCCAAGGTTTTACTGCAGAGTAGGCTGAAGGATTAAGATAGACTGGGTGTGTTCCAAGGGCGACAATAGCCTGGAAGACACCATTGTTGGGGGTGGGAGAATGAGACTACCTGCAGTGGGGCATTTTGTCATACCTAAATAAATAAAAAGTACACTGAATGTGGAGTAGGGAGCACACAGTTTCCCCAACACCCCATCCCGGGGTTTGGCATGCCAACCCAAGCGTTTTTCTTGTCTCGCATTTGCATAGTATTTGGCACACGACATATTTTTGCAAGGCTCTGTAGCTTCTGCTCCATCATCTAAAAATCCATGGTGGTATGGAGGACAATTTTGCAACTAAATTCTTTTAGGATTATTAAACTTTCTCTCAAAACCTCAAAATGTGCATCTGTTCTCCTGCTACTACCTCTTCCATTCTTATTACTGTGCTTCTATTGCTTTATCCTTTTACAGATGGCATTATCTGTCTCAGCTCTGCATTTCATGTTGTTTGTGTTGCTACCTCCTATCAATGCCTCCTCTCCTCATTGCTCTCTTTCCCTCCCTGTTCCTCTGCTAGCTGGCCAGCCAAAGATTGTACGTCGTATCTTCACCAACAGTCGTGAACGTTGGCGGCAGCAGAATGTGAATGGGGCGTTTGCGGAGCTTCGCAAACTCATCCCCACTCACCCCCCAGACAAGAAGCTGAGCAAGAACGAGATCCTGCGGCTCGCGATGAAGTACATCAGCTTCCTCTCCAACCTCCTGGAGGACCAGGACGGAGGGAGGAATGTTGGCAGCACGACCGATGGAGAAACGGGGCTACTGGTCGGGTCCCATGAGGGGGGCCCGCAGGGTGGACCGCATCAGGACACGGTGGTGGGTTTGGCCAGGGACGATCTTCTGGAGACAATGTCGCCAGGTTCCAGCTGTGGAAGCCTGCCCGATGGTGATGCCGAGGGCAGTCCTGAGAGCTTCATGGAGGACCAGGACTCACCTCCAGCTCCAAGGACTCTAACGGCTTCACGCGGGCCCCCGCTTCATCTAGCTGCTAGGGATCTGAGGCGCAACGGACGCCCTATAGATGGCTCCAGCCGCCGATGATGCTGATGCCAAAAGAAAAAAAAAAACACGGACACAACACCTGAGACTGAAAGAGGGACTTCAAAAAAAGTGTGAGATACGCTCAGGACCCGTTAGCTTTGAGTTGTCAGTGTAGGAAGGAGAATCAAGCTCCGCGTAGTGAGGTAGTGGTGTCCTAAACTGGATTATGAGTACGTTCCTGTCTCCACACTACACCCGAGGCAGCACTGATGAATAGCCTGGTTTGATCGGTGATCGGTTGAATTTGATCCGACGAAAGACTTGTAAATTCTGCATGTCTCATGTCTTTGACTGACCTGCGGATTATAACTTTCCGTGGTTTTCAAAGTCCAAAGACTGGATATTCTAGAAAATGAAAAAAACACACAAAAAGAAATAAAGAACAAGCAAATGAAACAAAACAAAAATAAACCAAACAAAAAAAATCAATCAAGGATTGTTGATGTGTAATATTGAAGTTTTGACCAATGCTTCGCTATTGATTAAAATATGGTGCAGCCAGAATAGATCCATTGTAACCCTTACAGGGTGCTGCAAGCAAATGGTTCTAAAACATCAATGAATGAATCCTAGAGATTTATGCCCAGCAAATTTGATGTGTTAGAATAATGACACGAGAATAAGTTTTCCTCAGTTAGAGGCCGTATAGGAACCGACTGGACTTTATTGTACCCATGCAGTTGCGTATGTATTGTAAATAGCATTATATTTCCACTGCACAATGTAACAACAGTGACTCGAGTTCAAGTCATGTGGTTGAAGATGTACTGTAGCGTGTTTGTCAATGGGTTTACTAGCAAAATGGTCTTTCAGGAGACGCGCGGAGAGAAGAGAGACGAACTCAAAGGGGTAAAGCAAGCAACTGAGCGCAGTACATCAAATGTGGTACCATTTACTTCTGTTACACTTTGGTGATGAGAAAAAGACACCAAATACGGCAACAGACAGTTAAAAAATTTCACTGCCTGGAATGAATATATATCTATTTGAAATTGCTGTGGAGGTACAAGACATGCAGTGTTTCTTAAAGTGTACAAAATATGGGTCGTATGATAACATGAAATGACTCACGCAGTCCTTTTGATATGAATGTTTCAGTGTTTTTTTTAACTGTAATGCAGTTGTAGTTTAGTAAGGTACACAAATAAATCCCTTCATTGCCGCATTTCACATATACACATACAGCCACATGCACACACACACCCACCCGCACACACGCATCACGCACACAGTGTTAATATCATAACAACACCAGCAGTTTTCTGACAAATGCAGTTAAGTATTGCTCACTGTTGTTGGTTATTCTGCTTTTTCAGCAGGACCTAGTAGCCTATATTGGTACCTTTGGTAACTATGGTATTTTATGAATTGCAGTAAAGGGACATTGTACGTTTGGTAATGACATATTTGTTGTATGATAGCTGTATCTATAAATATATCCAATGTTAAATCGATGAATTTTATACAAAACCCCTGAATAAAACCACGCAGAGGAAAAGCCTTGTATTTGATCTCACTCAAGCATGTTTTTATTGATTCTTATTCAAGTCAATTCAGTTCCTTCATTGTACAAAATGAGGATATGATGCATTTTTGCCACATTTCATCACACATGACTAATTTTTCCCACCTTATCTGTGCTGTGTAGTCAAAACCACAACCTCCTCATGAAACTCCCCCAAATGAACGCTGGAATCCTCACTTCCTCCCAACAAGTGACAACTTCCTGTAGAGGTTAACGTGGCTCGGTGACCTGCAGGATATCCTGCCATTGTGAAAGTGGTTTTGACAGCCTCCGCTGCACTCGCATGCACACTGTTGTGTCTGTACACTTTGTGAAACAGCCATACTGGTCGAAACTCCCACCATGGGGTTATTCACACACGCAATCGAAAAGTTATGTTCGCCAGCTTGTGGTCGTTAATAAGAAATTAGCAGAGAGAGGCTGCAGCTTTGCAACATAAGTGCTACTTTTCTGGAGTCCCTATATTCCATAGCTCTACACTACAGGCTCTGCCACCAGTAGCACGAGTACAACAGCATCAGCTCTTAGACATTTCTAAAAACTATAATTGCTTCCAGAGAGCATCAGAGACGTCCAGGTGTTTGGAGACCTCTCCTGCGCTCTGCTCTGGCTGTGCTGGGACTGACTCTCTGGGTTAATGCCTGCCAAACGTTTACCTGCTTCAGTGTTCCTGACTCTCCAAAAACACACAGACTCACAAAAAGAGAGGGATACAGGGAGTGTATATGAGGGATTGAAAGGGAGGGAATGAGAGGAGGCTTGTGCCTGTGTGTGTGTGTATACATGTTTGTGTGTTTGTGAGAGCAGGCTTATTTGAGTGTGTATGCGCTTGCTCTGCATAGATCTATGTGTGTGTGTGAGCTGGTGTGTGTGTGTGTGCGTGTTTATCAGCTCAGTGCAGATGGGTGGCAGAGTGGCTCTTGCAGCCAAATGATTCAGTATGCTAATGAGTTGTTATCTGTGGTGCTGCAGGAACAATATACTGTCTTTCTCACAGTGGGAATCCAGCCTGCTGGGAACAGATTACACTGCACACACCGCCAAGGTAGTTATTTATATTTTCACACAGAGTAGTAGAAAAATACATAAATGCACACACACACACACACACATCCGCAGATAGGCCTATAAACAAACAAGCAAAATAACATTTTAACACACACACACACACACACACACACACACACACACACACACACACACACACACACACACAAACACACACACACACGCACACACCACCATCACCACCAACAGCAGCAGCATAAATAAGGTGGAAATTTGAGGTAAATTTATGTTCTTCACCAGTAGATGGAGATGTCATTCTGGGCTTTCCTCTTTAACAGGTTTAAGTGTTATGTTGCTGTTCAGTATTCTCCATAAAATATTACATGTGTACTTAATTAAAGTTAACTTTCAGCTCATCCAGAATGTTGCCCCCCCACCCCCACCCCTTCAATAAAGCCTATCTAATTAAGTTTTTAGCATAAAAGCCAAACTCAGCTGAACAATAAAATCCTTCCAGTCTCGTTCAAAATAAATGATGATTTGCAAAAGTGCTGACCTTTAGTCACTCTCTAACTCTTTCTGAAATGGCACTTTTAATTTACATTTCATTTACATATACATTTTATAATTTGCATTTGTAATCTTGGTTCATTTCTAGTCTTTGGACCTTAGACTCAGAGAGTACTTCACACTCAGACGTTGGATTTGGATGAAAAACATATCACCTGCTTTTTAATTCACTCAGTTATTGATAATGTTCATTTGGCCGTGATTAAAAATGCCATTCCCTTATGTTTATTATATGTCATAATATTCCATGTTAAAGTAATTATTTGTCTTCTTATGTGCCACTGGCTACAATCTTGGTGAAGTGTACACTCTAAACGACTTGTCTCCCTCTAGAAAACAGAGGAAATATACATGTTCTGTGGCGGAAATTCAACAAAGCAAAACCCTTATGCAGATTTATAGAAAAACGAATGAGACATGCATACTTGCTGTATTGTTAATTAATTACCAGATGTAGGGCCAATTTATAGTTTCATTGTAATTTAACAATCATTGTGCATACACTTGGAGAATAATTTGACCAATGATGTTCAGCTAAAATAGGGTAAAGGCATGTATCACCACAGTGCCGAAGAGATATAGTGATAGATACATAGAAATCTTTTTTTAAAACGTTTTATATATTTATATATTACACATAATTGATTTCAGATGAAGAACTGATACATACATACAGAGATAAATGTAGAGTCACTTTAACTTTTTTATTATTACTGATTCATTCATCATGCACAGAATTCTAATTAAGAATCTTTGTGTTGAAAAACCACCTGAATATACACCTAACCTGTGAATGAAACAACTTGATTTGAAGTGAGGTATGAAGCCAAATCATTGCATAAAAATGCTCAAAATATATGCTAATACTAATAACACCAACATTGGAAACAACAGCTCTCTTATAAGGTTTGATCACTTTATATGCAAGCATATGCAAAGTTAGACAAAAACAAGCTTTTGTGCTTTTCAAAGAGAAATCGTTCTTCATCCCCTAATGTAATCACTATAACACTACACAATGCAATATCTTTCAAAATGCAGTCTCTATACTCTCTTCTTAAAAATACAGCACAACATGAAAAAAGCTCAGTAACCTCTCAGAGGAAAAAAAATACTAAATGCAATGTACCTTGTGGATGGATTACTGTTGTGTACAGCAAAATGAGTCATTATCATTTTTAATCTGGAGAGAGGTCTTGACTGTTTCGAGTCTAATGAGATGTAGCATTGGTAAAAGTCAATGCCATTTTTCATTGTACAGTTTGGGTACACCAGAGTGCATTCATCTCTCTCTGCTGCAGAGGGTTATCCTCCCTGTTCAGAGCTACAGCAGGAGCTAATCTGTTGTTATGCGTATGTAATGTCAATGAGGCATTATTTTTTTCTTGTATCAGCTTCTGGGTGATGCTTTTTTAAAAAACCCATATCAGTCTTCTGTGTTCCTGTGGGTCTGAATCACCAGTACTGCTTTCAATCTGTGCAGATAATTAGAGAAACAACAAGGATTTCACTCCCGTCTTTGCCACTGTTTCTTTTCTGTGCTGCCTTAAAGTCTGGTAAAACACCATATAGTGAACCAAATACAGGCATTTTCACAGCTGTGGTGGTAGAAATGGTAAAAAAAAAAAAAAAAAAAAAATGGGGTATGAAGATTCACGAGAATTATCTTTACAATCCTGCTGTGTGAATGGTTTATTATTCATTAATATTTTTCCCACTTAAGAAGATGACGATAACATGTTGATTCCTTTTTCGTGAATTTAAAATGTTTACTTTTTCTAATACAGCATTTGATCCATATATTGTTGATACCCTCTTTTTTTTGTACTTTCCCTGTACTGATCTCTGCTTTTAACAACTCTCTCCAATGCCTCTTTACAAACCTTGGGCACCTTACACCCTCTAGTGGGAACTATATGCAATTATGGATTATTCACTTCAGTTGTTTCCAAATGTGTATTGGCCTCACTGACATGGAGCTTATCTCTTCTAATTGCAATGACTAATGGTTTATAAATTAGTCTCTAGCTCTGGTTCTAAATAAAAACAAGTCAATGGTCATCTATTTCAAGCATAATCATTTTTAATGCATTTTTACAAAGAAGTGAAGTGTCGCATACAGCAGTATAACCAAGCCTCATCCATCTCCAAATACAGCAAGGCAAGCAAAGCAAAGCGTCTGGTTTGATTAGCATGACAGCAGTGAGCAGATACTGAAGCAGCAGTATTAAGCCGAATCACATTAATTTGACAGAGCGTTGCAATAGGCTGAAGGTTGAGCAGAGTCTACGAGGAGCTACAATCACAGCTCATTCAAGGTCAGGGGTCGTCGTCACAGGTTTTCCAGAGCAGTGGGTTTGTTCTTTGAGTCTGGGTAAAGCAGGAAGCCAGTGAAAGTGCTGTCATCCTCACTGCTGGAGTAAACTCCATTCCAGTCTCTCAGCGTCTCCAACCACACCTGATCTCCCTCATTCAGCTGCAGCAGTGCGAGGTTGGATGCCTGATCGATGTCCTGGCCGTACAGAGAATCCCGGGTCCGCAGCTTCCGTACCCCATTTACCACTAGGGCAGCACGCACAGGCCTGTTGCGCACAGTGATGTGGTAAGTGAATAAGTAGACCCCCGGGTAGGTGACGTTGAACTTGTTGAGCGCTGGGTCCCAGTGGCCCTCTCCATTGTAAAACACCTTATCAAACTTCACAGGCAGGTTGGGTGGAGGGAAGGACCTGCTTGGAAACAAGCCCACACTGAAGGCAGAGCGAACCGGCTCTACGCTCTCGCCTGGTGAGCCTTTAGGGCCCCGAGGTCCACGTCCACCTTTAACTCCACGCTCCCCCCTCAGCCCTGCCATACCCCTCCCTCCTGGAGGTCCCGGTGGCCCTCTGGCTCCGGTATCCCCCTTTGCTCCTGGAGGCCCTAGCTCCCCTCTCTCCCCCTTTGCACCATCAGTTCCATTCACTCCTGGGGGCCCCAGCTCACCTCTCAGACCACGCTCACCCACATTACCTTTCTCGCCTGGTGAACAGTCACCTTTAAGTCCCTGTTCACCTTTCTGACCCTTTGTCCCAATTACCCCGGGGGGACCCATAGGCCCCTCTCGCCCGATGTTTCCCCTAGTCCCATTCAGGCCAGGCCATCCCCTTTCTCCCGGATCCCCTTTCAGACCACTGAAGCCACGTTCACCTTTCTCTCCTCTAGGGCCTGGATCACCTATATTACATAGAGAGTTTATATTCATGTAGGAAGACATGTTTTAATTTACATTTTAAAATAGAAATGCTCATTTGCGTACATTTATAAGGTGCATTTATACAGTTGTACATACTTTAATCTCTACGTCAGCATGATTAAAAGGACAATCTAATATTTTGCCCAGTTTCTAGTGAAGTAGTGATGTAGTTGGAAAAATACATACCTTTCTCTCCTGGTTTTCCTGGGATCCCAGGGACACCAGGAATGCCCACTGGCCCTGGCTCACCCCTTTCACCTGTGGTAGTTTTGATAAATAAAGCGTAGAAAATGACATCCAAAAAGAACTTATACACAAAAGCGTTTTGCAAAAAAGGAGAGAGGCATAGAGAGATAGAAATGGAGAGACATTCAAAAAGTCTCCTGCTGTTAAGCCCCGATGTACCTATGTCGCCATTGAGTCCATTGGCTCCAGGTAGTCCTGCAGGTCCTGGGGGTCCTCTTGGCCCTGTTTCACCCTTCTCTCCTGGTAACCCTGGAAAACACAGAGGAGTGTGAAGACGGACCGATTTTGAACACCAAAATGTAATTTTTTTGAAAATAAAATGATAATCTTACCCAGAGGGCCCCTCTCTCCTGGTGGTCCTGCTAGCCCTTTCTCTCCCATGGGCCCTACGGGGCCTCTCTCTGGCGGACAGCACTCACAGAAGTTGAAAAAGCATTCATTGTAGTCAAGGGTATAGTTTCCATGTGTGTTCCCGGGGGGTGCTATGGCATCGGTGTGGAAATCAGTTGGGTATGTGTCACTGGAGTAGGTGGTACTGTCTGTAGGAGACAGGGAGTAAGCATCCATCATAACCTCAGTTGTCTCATCTGTGTGCATGCTGGAAGGGGATGTTGTGGTCGTGGTGGTCCGTCCGAATCCTCCACCCCCACCTCCGCCGCTGCCCCCGGCCCGAGGGGGCTTCTTGGTGCTCTGTGGCTTGGGCCAGCGTGTGGTCCTGCCGCTGGAGGCTAGCACGGCCATCAGTACCACGAGGAGAGTGGCCAGGAAGACCAGGCGAACGGATGGCATACTGAGGGCTTGACACAACAATCTGTAAGGAAGATGGGGTTGAAGTTTGAAGAATATAAACAAATAAGTGCACTTTTGAAAAAGGTCTATTGTAATGCATCACAGTGCTTTATGATGCACAATAAAAGGAACAAGTGGACCTTACCTGCTGATGTAGATGGTGTTGATTCTTCATTCCATATCCTCCAACGAGTGATCGATGCTGACTGCCTCCTTCCTTATATTGCCCTGGTAGCCCAACTTCTGCACCTTTAAGCCTATGAGAGAACAAGGGACAGAAAACACTGGGGGTTATTAGGGGGTAGGTGGGCTGGCGAGAAGAGATTACATGACTCCTGAGGGATATGAAATAAAGCAAGCTCGTATACAAAGCAAGACTTTGTGATATGGGATATGATTCCAAGGCCCGAGAGTATGCACGCTCCTCAAGTATTGTTCACACACACGCTCGCTTTGTACACAAACAACTGAAATATAAAGTTACACACAAAGACGCAGGTTTGCAGAACATGTGCATAGAGTATATACACACAAGCTCACACATTGTTAGGAATGAATAACTCCTCATATGAGAGTTACAGAGTGCAACACCTTGTAGTGACCACACCATCTGGCAGCACCTCAAAGCAGAAAATGGATCACCATGGACCCAGTGGGAGAAGGATCAATGTCCCAAAACAGGCGGCG
The DNA here is from genome assembly GCA_037975185.1 of Centropyge bicolor. Taxonomy (NCBI): domain Eukaryota; kingdom Metazoa; phylum Chordata; class Actinopteri; family Pomacanthidae; genus Centropyge; species Centropyge bicolor. The sequence continues at coordinate 1,323,494 of JBBMOC010000023.1, read as the reverse complement.
TGGCAACATTGATCCAACCTTTCCTTGATCTAACCAACCCAAAGAGCCCAGTAAACCCAGTATACCTCATGGAAACCTGGCCCCACTGAACCAAGCTTAACGTGACTCAGAATGCATGTTAGATGTAGTTTCAGCCTCTGACATTAACTCTGAGTGCTTCCTTGTTGGTTGCCAAGGGTCCACACAAAATCTGACGAGGGGGCGTATGTGTGAGGATACTGTATGTGGCAAAACAACACAAGAGCACAAGGTCGGCAAAACAATAGGTAGAGAAAGTCACCAGAGACCTCTACAATTGTCTAACTCAGAGGTTTTCAAAGTCAGGGACTGACTTTCATGAATGAAACGCTTCAATGCTTATGGGATTGTGATTATGTTATTTGATCCCATAAGATGACATTACATAACTTCAAATACATAAAAAAAGTCTGTCCTAAGGCATTTTTAGTTTCCAACTCTGGGAAGTTGGAAAACTGTTAAAATTCCCCGCAATTACTGTATCTCTAAATTATCTCTTTATCCGAGTCACACGCACTTAGTTTTTCTATGTGATCTCCATTTGATAACTAATCTAATAAGTAATGTAGTATCCTTCCACTTCCATTCACTGGGCTCTGAAACTGTTTGGAGCTCCCTAGGGAGGCCCGCCTCCAACTTTGAAAATCTCTGGGCGAGCTTAAGATATTTCCTGAATCTATCATGGCAAAAACATGCTTTCATGTATTCTGTATGAAACACAAGAAAACGTTGAAATCATTTAGGTTTAATCACCCAGGAATCCTCCTTTGTAATTATTAAATGTAAAGCAGAGTATAACGCATTGGTGCTCTCAGTCCAATCTGTAGACGTACAGGAAATCTAGTTCTTAGGGTACAGCATTATAGGTGTTTAGAAGGAGGAGGGTTCAGGATAAAATTATTGTGATGGGGCATGGTCAGGACGCATGAGCCAGGAGACTTGGTTGAGCAAAGTATAGACTGATTTATTTTCCAACTCTTCAATTAATTACTCAACAAAGGACATAACAAAAAACACACATGGACTGAGGTCTCAGTGCTGCCGCCCCATGAAAAGGTGAAAAACTGACTGAAGGAGTGTGCAGGACTTAAATAGAGAGTGCACAGGTGAACGAAATGAGAGGTAATCAATGAGTGATGAGGACAGGAAGTGAGGTAAAGGAAATGAGGTGAGTGAACGTGTGGAGAGACATGAGAAATTAAAAGTCTTTACTACAATAGGTAAATAGGAGTTTGGTTAAACAGCAGTTGAACACATTGCTGAAAATCCATAAATTCCAATTGGGTTCTTGGAATGACAACAGAGCTTGTTTCACTTTTCAAAATGAGGAAAAAAAACAACAAACATGATCTTCTCTACTACCCATGTTGAATTTGGGGTGTATCCTGTTTACTCATGCTGCTGTCACTAGTGGTATTTGATTCATTATCCCAGCTTTGAGTTATATGAAAAAGTCAAATGACTGCTGACATAGAAAAAGCATCAACATACCTCTGTTTTCATTTATGTGTATTCAGTATAAGACCTCATTATCTAAGTCGTTGGTTGGTTGCTTGAGTTCAGATCACAACCAACACTGAACTGTACATTATACGCCTTAACAAACTGAAGTTAGAGATACTCACTCTGTGATGCTCTGATGAGTGGTGACTGTCAGAGTGGTGTTACTCAGAATGACCACCAGGGGGAAGTATGTGGTCAATGCACTGACATCTGAACAAAGACACGCATTAACTAACACACATTAATTTTTGGGCTGTAAAAGTCTATATTATAATCCATAATTACTTATCGTGTCGTGACGTTTTATTTGAATTTAAATGTATATTGGAGCAGCTTTCCATGTTTGTGTCTACACGCATCTATTCTATTCTACTCTATACCCAGTTTATAATTAATGATCTAATTATTTTCTTTATAATTAGAACAGTGTGTAGTTGCTCATGAAAAGGTCATAAAAAGTTTCATGAAGAATTTCAAATGATATGGAGTGAAACCTCATATTTTACCAGATGACATCATCATATGATTCCGTCATTGGCTCCAATGCTTTGCCTGTCCATCGCATGACTTCGCACATGCGTACTCTTGTCATGTTTAAAGAAGGAGCCGCTGTAACAAGCTTTTTCCGCTAAAGAATTTCAAAATAAAACCTTTATTTTAAAACATCCATTGCACATTAGAGTCCTTCTCATGTCATGGTTTTGCTTTATTAGGACTTCCACAACTCACTTCGTACTATATCCTCCCTCTTCTGGTGCTTTGACACGGCTCAAAAATGGAGGTGTGTGTGTGTGAGAAGTGTAACATTGATGCGGAGATTGAATAGACACATATCCGCGAGAAGAAACGGGGTCAGCGGCGGAAAATAAGGAGGACATCTCCAAGTCACGTCGCCCTCCTCCGGTGACTCCCGCGTCTCTCTCCGGGGTGGGTCTAACCCAGAAAAGCCTTTATCCGGCTATGGGCTGTGGGAGCTCGGCTCGACTCGGAGGATCCTCCCGCAGCTGCTCACGGAGCCGATGAGAGGAGTCCGCCTTTGTGCTGCGTGTCCGCCGGCTGCGCGCTGTGCGTAAAAGCGCAAAAGACAGGCGCACTTTAATGCTGAAATGCGGTCTTTTGTCAGCCACCCTGCTGCTGCATCGATTTCCTCATAGTCCCTCTGAGTGGATGGAGTGAATTGTGCAAAAAAAAAGGGGGGGAGACAGACTGCAGCCTGGTTGCGTGTGATGATAGGAGACACAATGACGCTCCTGTCTCTTCTGGGTCGGATCATGCGCTATTTTCTCCTCAGGCCTGAGACGCTGTTTCTTCTCTGCATCAGTCTGGCGCTGTGGAGCTACTTCTTCCACACCGACGAGGTGAAAACCATCGTCAAATCCAGCCGGGATGCCGTGAAGATGGTGAAGGGGAAAGTGGCGGAGATGATGCAGAATGACCGGCTTGGAGGCCTCAGTATCCTGGACGCCGAGTTCTCCAAGACCTGGGAGTTCAAGAACAACAATGTGGCCGTGTACTCCATCCAGGGCAGGAGGGATCACATGGAGGACCGCTTCGAGGTGCTCACCGACATCACCAACAAGAGCCACCCGTCCATATTCGGGATATTTGACGGTCATGGTGGAGAGGTAGGCTGGCTGCATCCGGACCCAGAGACCTGCTGCAGCATCATTTGGATTCAGGGCAGGAAGCTCTTTCATCCATCATGAAGTTATTTTAAGGGATGGATGGCAAAACTCCAATAGTTATGATGTCATATAAAATATTCTGTAGTGGGGCAATTTATATTATAAGAGATGGGAAATAATAGGTGGGGCAAGGTCACTTTAAAGTCTCAATCAGAGATACAACCTTATACAGTGTATGCATGCAACACAAGAAGTATTTGCACTGGGACATACAACACTTCATCCTCACCCCCATTTTCAAACACCCCTCCCCTCCCCATCATTGTATTCCTTTGTGCCAACACCGCCTCCTTTCCCCCTGCCAATCAGGGAGTTAACTTGGGATTCAACACAAAGAGCTTGTGAGTGTGTGTGTGTGTGTGTGTGTGTGCATGGGGGTTAGTGATGTGTGTGTCTTGGTTTTGTCTGTCTTTCCTCCACTCCCTGTATTGTCAGGGGTCAGTGGTTTCTCATGGTTGCCTTCAGACCACGTGTTCTGGACGCCATCTGTCACAGCACCACCACTGTCCCCCAGAGGTTCCAGTGTGTTTCACTGGATCATACTGGTTTCTGATTTAGTCTCCCTTTTTTATCATTCATTCCTATTCTATTAAATTATTAGATTGCAAGCAAATCTTAGGTGATTCGAGCAAGAGAAAGCGTTATCATTTTGTTCTCTGCGTGTTATTGTCAATATATTATACATGTTCTTGATAAACTTGAAGGTCTACTAAGTATTAACCTGCAGGTGTGTCGTCCAAATTATTGCTGCACTAACTAACTCTGGTTGTATGACATTTATTTGTTAGTAAAATGTTATTAACCCTCAATCGCAATTTCGCAGAGCCCAAGGTGACATCTTCAAATAGCTTGTCTTGTCCAGCAGCAATTCAAAACCCAAAGACGTTTAGTTTATTTAAATTGAAGGCTAAGAAAAACAGCAGATTTTGGTATTTTTGCTTAAGAAATAACTTCAGTTCCTTCTCAGTTTCTTCTGACTACAGAGGTTTTTATTAAGTGTCTGCAGTTAAACCAGCAGAAGGTGTTTCTAATTCGAATCCGGTTCTAATTTGAATCATTAGTTTAACACACATTCATCCAAATATTTTAATCACCTTTTAAGTCTCATGAAAAGCACCTTTCAAGCTCTGTGTACAAAGTTATATGTGACTAAAAGACGAACTGGCCTGGTTGTGCAGTGTAAACAAGAAAGTTAACTGCAGCCTTAGAATGAAATTTAAATCGGTTTATGTTGGGTGAGGGCATTTTAGTTGGGAGTCTCTCAAACCAAATGTTTTCCTTCAAGTCACACCAGAACATTAATCCCTATGTTTGACATGCTGTACATTACATTTTATATCATTTGGATACAGAGAAATACTAAAGATTTGACTGTTTCACTGGGTTGTGTTCAATCACGGAGAGGGAGACAACAGAGAGTGGAGTGTGTTTACTCATGTGTATCTCTCTGTCTATTCCTGTTCCATAAACAAATATTTATCCTTCCTGTCTGTCCTGACATCTCACTCTTCCTCTCTTGCGAGCATTGCTCCCTTTCCCCTCCTTCTTTATTCAGAAGTGTATCTGTGCATATGTGTGTTCATATGTTTCTCATATTTTTTACATAAACCTTTTCATCCTTTAATCCTTCAGTAGTCAAATCTAATTGGGTTTAAACTCAGAAAGAATCGGTCACTCTGACATTGACCACCGTTATTTTAGGGTCATCATCATCGATACACAAACCTCATCCTGAGATATGCAAACACTCTCAGTCCCATAAACATAGCTCCTGATCTTGAGTCTAAGCACTATCAGTAAATGCAAATAATAGATCAATGGGAGATGATTCTAATGTTAAGGGTCATTCGAGGAAAGCTGTGTTTATCTTCTAAGACTCTCAATGCTAATGATGTTGCCGGTAAAATTTACCACATGTGTTTATATCCTTGGACATTTATTTGCTAGTGCATTTCTCTGCAGTTTGGCACATGCACACACGCTCAATATTAAATGAAGCGATGCGGCCAAACCAAATATGTCCGGATAGAACAGCTCTCTCTGGCAGTCCAGTCTGTTCTGGCTCTGAAAGTATGCTGCAAATTTCTCAAACACGTCTGTGTTTTTCTATTTTATATGGAGCCAGTGAGTTATGGCCCAGAATTATAAATGTCAGCACAAACTGCTGCTCCTCTTTTAACATGATTGACTGAGAGTATTTGCTGTTGAAGCAGGAACTTTGAACAGGCTTTCACGCTACTTTGCCGCATAAAATTGAATTTATAGTTCTGCACTGACTTGACAATACAGTTGAATGAACTTTTAATAAAGCTGGTTCAATATTTTACATTCACTCATTAAACCCTCAGACAGTGAAATATTTGAGCCATTAATGAAAACTGTAACTGCACCACTGCTGGCATTTTCAGCTGTTTACGACTAATGGAAATTTACACTTGAAGCTTTCTTACTGATCAAGGCTCACTGAGTGCCTCTCTCCCCAATTAAATAAATGAATGAGCGCACTTGTCCAGCTAAAGGAAAAGTGGGAGTGGGGCGACAGAAAGAGATGATTTCACTCCAGTCACGATTAGGACTATTGCAATGTGATTGTGATTACTGCATTGATGGAAACAGGAAGTTTTGCTTGTGTATTAATAAAATGCAGAAGGGAGGTTTACAGACACAATTTTTCACCACGTGTTTTGGTCATGTTCAGGTTTTAGGCTGTATTTTAGTAAGTATTAATTGAAACTAAAATGCATGATCATATCCATGAAACATTTTAGTACAGACAGTACAATTAATTTGCATGACGTCTTTTACTTGTGCTGTAGAACTGCTGCAGCACATCAGCACTTCAGAAAGGGAACCAGTGAAGCATATAGATTGAAATGGCCTATAGAGCTGTAATTTCCATAGGAACTGCGAGTATGAAATATGTCGTCTGTATGGTCTGCATCGGGGGCATTAAGATGGCATAAAATAGTCCCATTTTGGATTTGATTCGGCCGCATTAGCATAATGGAAATCTTGGCAGAGAAAATGAGGAAAGAAGCAGATAAGTAAGGGTAGTGGGAGGAGGAGGGCAAGTGGGCTGGAGGATGAGGAGGTTGTTCAATAATTCAGCGCAGAGCACCTGCTGTATGAAATGAAGAAAGCACTCCTCTAAATTAGAGTAATATTTGACCATATTACTTGGCAACCACCAGAGTCTAAGCAGTAACGTGTCAAACTGTGAATAATTAATCTGAAAATGTGATGACTGTATGTTGAAATGTATATGTGGAATACAGTGCAGCCAGTTGTATGAATAAACAGGTTTTTCTCGGCACCAAAAATTAATTTCTTTAAAGCAATTTATTTTTGTACCCTAGGGGGCAGCAGAGCAAGCTGTAAACACAACATTTTGACATATATGCACATGCACATATATAGTATACCTTATTAAGTTGCTATAACAAGCATATTCGCTAAGAGTTGCGTATTTTCACATTCAGACTGAACAAGTTTAGCGAGTATCTGAAGTTGTGTTTTTGGCCACCTGACAATATTCACCCTTCTTTTAACTCTGTTTTAATCTCCTCTAAACCCTGAGGGAAATCTCTGTAGTGTCTAAATACTTCACTATGTTCATCAGCTAGTGGCTAACTGTGACTGTCAGCTGTTTGGTGCAGGGCAAGTAGAGTGCAGCAGGCTTTTCGGAGCTTTTGTGAGCTGCCTGCTGCGTCGGAAAACAGTGCTGACGAGAGCAGCGAGAATGAACTCAAACAGTAAATTCATGGGCTGAAGAACCAAAACAACGAGCTGAAAGGCTCTAAACATTCTCTCGACCTGAGGGGAACTGCAGAGTCATGTGATAATTGTCTTTGGGTTTGTCGGTTTGAGCGATACCTTCCACATTACGCACAATCATTTAATCCATTGTTAATATGAGAATTAGTGCAGCTTTAAGCCTTATGTGATAGTGTGGCATAATAGTGTGTGTATGTATGTGTGTGTGCGTGTGTGTATGTGTCATTTCAGGTGGCAGTGGACAACAAACAGGTGTGCACTACTTGCCGCTTACAAATTACAGTGGATCGAGAAACAGATCCACAATAATTACTGATCATTAGGATGAATAAAAAAATCTGCCTGTCCACAATTCTTGGTGCATTATAAATCAAAACAAGCTGTTCTAATAGGAAGTAAAACAAAAAGATTTGCTACATAAAAACTGTTAAGTTGACAATTTCTCTATGCAAAAGTCATCCCATGAAGCACTAACTTCAGATGTTTTAAAATCCTAAGAGCTGAACAAGCTTATGCAGTTGTCTGTGTCCTGTCATAAAATAGTGTAGCTTCATATCTCTGAACTTCCAAACTGACTTGAAATCATCAAAACCAAAACAGCTCTGTGCTTTGCCTTTACTTATCCACCTTCCGCTGTCTCATCCTCCCTGTGTCTTCCCTCCCCTCCTGAACTCCCCCCCCCCCTCCCCCAGGCTGCAGCTGACTATGTGAAGGCCCACCTGCCAGAAACCCTGAAGCAGCAGCTGCAGGCCTTTGAGAGAGAGAAGAGAGAGAGCGCTCTCTCTTACGCCAGCATCCTCGAGCAGCGCATTCTGACTGTGGATCGTGAGATGCTGGACAAGCTCTCCGCCAACCACGATGAAGCAGGTCAGGAGGGGGAGGAGAACAGTGGGAAGTGGATATATATATATATATATATATACACATATACATATATATATATATATATGTGTGTGTATGTGTGTGGTGGGGACAGTTTATGAGCCAACAGAGGGAGGAAAGGAAGAGTTGGAAAATCTGACTTTTAACATTCATGGGAAAGCTGGATGAGTGTTTTGGGCAATGAAAATAATCAGCAGTGATGTATGAAGTGAACATACATCCTGAAATCCCACCCACACAAATAAAGTAGGCAAACAAATGTCTTACAAAGTGTTTGCAGACGTGCCCTTAGTGCACACAATTGTAATCCAGAAGTCAACATTTACATGAATTGTTCTGCCCCCTGGTCTTGCTCAAAGCAGGGATGTTGAAATTATGTGTGATTTCCTGTGTAATATCGTTGCAGCACAATCCTTCTGCGTCAGACTGCTGTGCTGTAATATTATGCTACTGCACGCTGTCGTAGAGCAGAGTGTGGTTGATACTCTTTGCACCGATGTGAAATTCAAAGCTACAGTCCCAGATTGATCAGTTGGTGGCATTTGATACATCTACCTCCAGAAATAGTTTTTTTCCCCCTTCATTTTTTTGGCCTATTGTTTTTCATTGTTGATTTGTTTGGTGGCAGTCTGGTATCGAGTCAATTCAGCGTAATAAAGACACAATGAAAGACGACCCAATGATACACTCACAAGTCTCTCTCTATGGGACTAATTTATCCGTTTGTGTTCTTCATGCTTATTTACTATAGACCGACAAGATTATCAAGTGAACATTTCAGTTCTCAAAGTGGTCGCACTCGATCTCTTTGTCATTTGCTGTTAGCAACATTGTGTCAAGGAGGGTGGTTGAGGACTCAAGTGCATCACACAAGTACTGCTCAGTAAAAGTCCTTAATGAAAACAGATTAAATCTAGACAAAAACTCACGGCAAAGTCAGGTCCCGGCAAGTCAAAAATCCAAACACATAAACATCAGCAATGGGCATGGTATGACATGACAAAGGAGAATAGATACGACATGAACGGAACGAGAATGACAGGAACATGAACATGAAGCGACAATCTGGCAAGGCAAACTGAAATGAACTGACTTATAAAGACTCCTGATAGGTGATTAGCTGCAGCTGGGAACACAAGAGATAGGATGAGGTGGGAGTGGCTGGGAGATGAGGTGAGGCAGAGGCGGGGTGATAAGCAAAGTACAGAGACCTGAGATGAGAGGCTATGGGAGGTGAATAGTGTCAGACAGAACTTAGAAAAGACAGGACTACGACAAGACAAGAGCATGACAAGACTAAGGCACGACAAGACGACAACATGACAAGATGACAAGATGACAGGACTATGACAAGACATGGGCATGACAAGACTATGGCAAGACAAGACTACAACATGACAAGACTACAACATGACAAGACTACGATATGACAAGACTACGACATGACAAGACTACGACATGACAAGACTACGACATGACAAGACTACGACATGACAAGTCTGGTAAGACAAGACTACAACATGACAAGACTACAACATGACAAGACTACAACATGACAAGACTACGACATGACAAGTCTGGTAAGACAAGACTACAACATGACAAGACTACAACATGACAAGACTACAACATGACAAGACTACGACATGACAAGACTACGACATGACAAGACTACGACATGACAAGACTACGACATGACAAGACTACGACATGACAAGACTACGACATGACAAGACTACGACATGACAAGACTACGACATGACAAGACTACGACATGACAAGACTACGACATGACAAGACTACGACATGACAAGACTACGACATGACAAGACTACGACATGACAAGACTACGACATGACAAGACTACGACATGACAAGACTACGACATGACAAGACTACGACATGACAAGACTACGACATGACAAGACTACGACATGACAAGACTACGACATGACAAGACTACGACATGACAAGACTACGACATGACAAGACTACGACATGACAAGACTACGACATGACAAGACTACGACATGACAAGACTACGACATGACAAGACTACGACATGACAAGACTACGACATGACAAGACTACGACATGACAAGACTACGACATGACAAGACTACGACATGACAAGACTACGACATGACAAGACTACGACATGACAAGACTACGACATGACAAGACTACGACATGACAAGACTACGACATGACAAGACTACGACATGACAAGACTACGACATGACAAGACTACGACATGACAAGACTACGACATGACAAGACTACGACATGACAAGACTACAACATGACAAGACTACGACATGACAAGACTATGGCAAGACAAGACTACGACATGACAAGACTATGGCAAGACAAGACTACGACATGACAAGACTATGGCAAGACAAGACTACGACGTGACAAGACTACGACATGACAAGACTACGACGTGACAAGACTACGACGTGACAAGACTACGACATGACAAGACTACGACATGACAAGACTACGACATGACAAGACTATGGCAAGACAAGACTACGACAAGACTACGACAAGACATGAACTTAGACACAAAACTAAGACACAACACGGCAGGACACAACCAGTGCTGAACAAAAACACACGTCAGGCAGAGTGTGCATAGAACAAAAACTAAGGCTGACCAGAACTAACACAAAAACAGAAGCCTCCCTGGCATAACTGTGACACATTGATTTAATGTCTTTTTCTTCCGCAAACCTGTAGATCACATTTTAAAGGTCAAACATTCCTGTAATACATCATAGGTTATTATGTTAGTCCTGTGGATTATAGGGAAAGACTAATCCTTATAAATCACTGTATTTATTACAGTGTGGAACATAAATAGCAATATAACAGTGACACACATGAGCATACCAGAGAACAGCTGTCAGCTCTCTTGATATTTATAGACCTGGACATATATAAACTGACGTTTTGGGCAGCTCAGACTCTCCTATTATCCTTCTATTATGCAGGTGGTTCAGAGTCACATTAACCAAACATTACATTTCTCTTATTTGTTTTTGAACAGACACCATAAGCGATAACTTAGTATAATGCACGGAATTTGCCACAAATAGCATTTGCAAGTAACTTTTAAGGTTTAATTTCACTTGCCACATCAGGGCAGTGTGATAGCAAAAATGCTTATTCACAGGAACAATTTAATGCATCATCACAAGCTACGAAAAATGATGTGGTAAACCCTGAGCTTCTGTTACTCCCAGCTGTTTAAAATAACAATCACAACCAGATTTGATTAAGGATTGTTATTGACATTTATGGGACATTTACTAATTTTTCAAAGCTAACCACTCTCTCAGCTGTTTCCTATTTCTCCTCCTATCTCCCCCGCAGGAACGACATGTCTTGTAGCGCTGCTGTCGGACAGAGAACTCACAGTGGCCAACGTCGGAGACTCTCGTGGCGTGTTGTGCGACAAAGATGGGAATGCTGTCGCACTGTCACACGACCACAAGCCGTATCAGCTCAAAGAGCGCAAGAGGATCAAGAGGGCAGGTACATGATGAGAGAAACAAGCCTGTTATACAGTCATGGCTGAAAATACTGGCAAATGTGCATTTCTTCCAGGAGATTGAAATTAAAACATCATTTATAATCACCCATTCACCCAGTTTAGATGGAGTAAAGTACTCGTTCTTCTGTTTTGTGTCACCGAACTATAGGGTGTCAATAATTTTGTCAATACCATTATTTTATGATGTCAAGGCCTGAATCAAAAACAAAGTTACTGTGCTAATGGCGATATCAAGAATTGTGGTGACCAAATACTTTTTCTAATTATTTTATACATTTTCCTGAGTTTTTCTTTAAATGTGCTAGGGTGCCAATATTTTTGTCCTGGACTGAATGTACTTGTACATCACTCTCATGAGGTTGAATTTGGGGTCCTTGGTTGCCATCTGTTGGTGCATTTAGGAACAGCATTGTGTTAAACAAAGCACAGGGTCAGATTGTGAAGTCTAATATTGATCCCTAAGCTGTGTGATTACAGTTTTTTCAAAGGTAAGCCTTGAAAAGTTGTCTCACTTTGATTCAGTATTTCAGAGATTGTTTCAGCTCATGATTTGGGTTGATACACAATATGTCTACAAAGAGCCACTAAGTGTGGTTAAGTTTTTTTTCTCATTATTGGATCATCAGGCTGATTTCTTCCATTCTTATTTCATCACTTCCAGGAGGTTTCATCAGTTTTAATGGATCCTGGAGAGTGCAGGGAATCCTGGCGATGTCCCGCTCTCTTGGAGACTACCCGCTGAAGAACCTCAACGTAGTCATCCCCGACCCTGACATCATGACCTTTGACCTGGACAAACTGCAGCCAGAGTTCATGATCCTGGCGTCCGACGGCCTGTGGGACGCTTTCAGCAACGAGGAGGCCGTTCGGTTCGTCCGCGAGCGTCTGGACGAGCCTCACTTCGGTGCCAAGAGCATCGTCCTCCAGTCTTTCTACCGAGGCTGCCCCGACAACATCACGGTCATGGTGGTGAAGTTCAAAAGTGGAGCTGGGGGGAGCAGCAAGGGTGGGGAGTAGGTCAGGGTCAAGTTTAGAGCTCACATTGCGATCAAAGGTTTCTATGATTTTCCCTCCGTGGGGACGGCGCAGTGAGGATGTCTGGAGGAAGTTCAATTATGGACACTGAGAACTGGACTTTTGACAAGTGCACACACACACAGACATACACACACACACACACATGCAAAACACGTAAAAAATTAGGTTTTGTTCGTAGGTTTCTGATTGAGATAAGGGCATTTAAACACAACACAGATCTCATAACCATCTTCCAACTCAATGATGAATACATTAAAATACTGACGCAACGGTAGAGATGCATAAACACGAGACAAACACACCAAACAGGGGATTTTCTCTTAACCAGCACACATTAGACTGTGATTGATTTACTACTGTTTACTGTACATGCACGCGAATGGTACAGCTCCACTGGAGGCTTCTTCAGAGGAGGCTTCAACTAGTGCCTACTCAAGAATTACTGTGCAACTACAGGAAGCTACTGAAAATGTATTTGCGAGAACTCCACCCCGCTTGCTGCATTTTGATGATGCTCTCAAGTATTGTATATGCATCTGTGACATTTTTGATCTGGAAAAATTCTGTCAAATATAAAAAAAGACTCCAGTGGATCCAGACCTTTATTTAACTTGAAGCAACGCTACACTTAAAATCTAACTTTTGAGTATCAAACAGTCAGTCCCTGTAGAGCTAAGGGGCAGCTGTTAACCATTTGTAGCTTCATCCTCTGGCGGCAGTCAACCTCAATTTATGCTGATTACAATGCTTTCTAAAAGTGAGCAGTCAACACAGTAGAATGAAAAGTAGGACAGATATGGGGTTAAACAGCAGGAGTTCAGCTGGTATGTGTTGGCAGGACTCTGTCCAATCACAGTCCCTGCTGCTGCTCTGTGGGTTGGATTTCATTAAATTTATAGGTGACACACAGCCTTTAAATTGAAGTCTTTGAATGGAAGCAAACACAAAAACTGTAAATGTTTAAGCAGGAAACTAAACTGAGAGTCTGAGGATATGAAAACAGCATCAAAACAGACTAAGTAATCTCAATAACAAAAACGTACATTTTAAAGGCCTTTTTAAAAAATAGCGCAATTACAAATTCATTGTTTAAAGTTTGACCAATTTAATATCCTTTCATTATCTGTTTCTCTAACCAGCAAACTGAGGAAGTAAGATGTTTCTATGCAGATTTCCTTTTTTTTCCATTGTAAAGAATGGTTAGTATTTAAATCTAAACAGGCACGCTTGTCTTTGGAGGATGAAACTGCAAATATTTACAGCCACTTTTTACATATGCAGGAGGTTAGGGATGCTCAAAAGATAGATTTCAGATTATTACTTTAACATACACATGCACACATACACACAAACAGTTATTTAAAAAAAATGCACTTTTCAGATGTTTATTTTTTGGAACGGTAAATTCTTACATATCAGCCGATGTAAACTCTGTATGTCCTCAGTAATACAAGAGGGTTTTAATGTAAGTAGAACCTGATTTAGTTCACCTCTTGGTACTGCAGTTTGATGGAGCTAATGTAAACTGTTCCCATCAAAGTTGTTTTACGTCATCTGTATCAGGGCATGTGCTTTGGCTAAATCCATGTTCATGAACAACATGCGTACAGTATGAATCCCTGGACACACTGGTGGCTGCCTTTGACCCGGGAAGCACACGTATCCGGAGGCGCGACAGAATGTACGCCTCTGCTGCCATGAGAACCTAAAAGATGACACAACATGAACTGTACAGCCGCAGCCTGAATGCTAGTAGCTAGTAATATGATATGCTCGTGAAGCAATACAACTGGTGTCACTGACAGCAACAACCTGTCAAGGAAAGTTTCGGTAAATCAATCTTGATTTACTAGTTTTACGTTCAACTACTTTTTACCACTGTGTCTCATGATCTTTGAAGCCTTTTCTTTTTTTATGTAACAGTTGACCTAATGCCTTATTTATTGTTGAGTTTTTGGATGTGTCTGGCAGATCTGCCGAATCAGTGTGTTCATTATTTTTTCCGTCCTTCTGCACACGAGCAGAAGTTTACAATAAATCAGATTCCCATCACTTTGATTTGAGAAGCGGTTCATGATTCACTCATGTTGAGCTGATGCTCGGTGTAAATAAAGTGTAAAAAAAAAAATCTGTATGTAAACTTAACTATCAGTATTAAACAGACTCTTTCATCTTAAATGCATTTCCCTCTTCAGTCTTTATTATCTCAAAGGCCTGACTTTTCATTCTGATCTGCGTCAACTATGCAGCTTGTTCAGTCACTACAAAACACATCCGCTCTATTTTCTAAGGTCACGTTTAAATGAGGCCCTCAGCTGTAAGCTTATTTTAATGTATTTTCCACCTTTGATTAATTCACACTGTATTGTATTTGCATTGTGTCACACAACACATTTAGCTGCCTCTTCACACATTCACACCTGTTGCTGCTGATGCCTTGCTCAAGGGCACAGCCAGAATAGATGGAGAGTAAGGGCTGAACAATGACAAACATTTTTTCCCCTCTTCTGTCATCACATCTCCAGGAATCTGAATTAGCTTGTACCAACCACAGGTCACAGGAACCTGTTAGTTGTAAATCAGTCAGCCATCAATAATCACATCAAAATGAGGAGGTGAGATCAGAGAGTGGGGGCCACACGTGAATTCTCCTGAGTGTTTCTGGGATGCCTCTGTCTGAGCACACATTTCATG
The DNA here is from genome assembly GCA_037975185.1 of Centropyge bicolor. Classification (NCBI taxonomy): domain Eukaryota; kingdom Metazoa; phylum Chordata; class Actinopteri; family Pomacanthidae; genus Centropyge; species Centropyge bicolor. The sequence continues at coordinate 1,308,338 of JBBMOC010000023.1, read as the reverse complement.
CCATAACTCTGCCGCCTGCAGGAGGGGCGCGGACAGCTCGGAAGCGCACCATCATGCCAAGTCAAGTGACGGCCTGGACCAGGTGGGCACGCTCAGAATAGCACATGCATGGGCGGATCCAAATAGCAAGACCCCTGTTGCAAACTTTCAGGAGTCTAATAACCACAAGCACCACTCTCCTGCGTCACGCTGCAGCCTTACGGGAACTACTAGTTCTGTTTTACACGCATTTGGCACCTTATAAGCGAGCCAAGTGCGCACAGACATCAGAGGAGAGACTTGCCATTTAACCAACTCTGAAATAAGAAGTGAGACATTCTGCTGTGTCTTTTAACTCCGCTGGATACTTCAAAGCAGTGTTTTTTGAATTCAAGTGACATTATGGGACAACAAGGCTCCAAATCCAGCATAGAAGCCCGGGTGGTTTTCCAGCGTCTGGGCGCAGGGGAGATGTGCCAGAGAGCGGACTCCTGCTCCACTCCAGCCTCGGTGGTCCGCTTTCAGAAGAAAGTGAGCAGCCAGGCGTCCTGTCTTCACTCCTGCAGCCGGACAGTGGAGAAGTCAGCAGGCCATTCTTGGCCCCAGAGCCGCGGGGACACCGGGGGTCTGGTGTACGTGGTGGATAATCCAACCGGTGGCGTGTGGGTGAAGCCGGGAGAGAAATGGAGCAGATCCTGATGCAAAAAAAATGAAATCAGCAGGCAAAAATGCAAACGAACACTTAGATAGAATTAAGTCAAGCTTCCTGTGACTGGATGCATTATGTGTGTCCCTAAGCGACTGAGCGGCAGGATGCGGTTGATTTGGGTTCGCGGCGCATCCACACTGGAGCGCGCGCGCGCGCGGAGTGGAGGTGGATGTAAAAATCCTCTCAGTGACATGAAATGTCTGGACTGTTCACTGTTTTTATTGATTGAGTCTATATGAGACATTCATATCAGTGTCAGGCTGCACGTGAGGAAGACGAAGATGAAGACCATGCGTCATTACGCACTGAGACCGCGTGTGGTTGTCTTTGGAAACTGTCATCGTCTAGTTTCCAACATGATTTTGAGCTTTTACATGTGTGTTGATAAGAATGAATTTCACACTAGCTCTTTTCTAACTGTCATAATGTGCAAATGAAAACGGGGAGCTTGGGTTACTGAGAGTGAACAAACAGATGCTGGGTGGTTTGTAAACAAGGTTCACTTCGGCCAACTGTGTCAAGGTGAAACTGCATCCTCGTCCAAAGGCTGACCAACCATCATTCATTTTCCCTTTCATTTGACTTTATCCTTTTTTTTAAAATAAGAAATTGGTTTATTACTGTATATAAACCAATATCACAAAGAAATGTTTTAAAGTGAAATGAATGTTTTATATTGCTGGTAGTTTGAATGTGATGGACTGGAGGTCAGTGTGGACCCACTTTTTGATGTAGGACTGAATGTTTGTCCAGAGTGAACTGAAGGGTGTATAATGAGACTTTATTGTTTTTGAGAATCTCTGGAAACTTTGAGGAGGATTTGGGAGAAGTTGCAGCTACAACATCTACTTGACATTTGACATATTTGTCAAGAGGATGTCCTGGTTGGACTGTGTGGATGGTTTGAAATGTATGTTGAAATGAACAATTGAAAGACTTAAAACCATAATTTATTTTTCTGAATTTTGCTATAGATACGCAGGTTCAGCAAGAAAGTATTTCTTTCTTGGGCAGGTGAAGTCTGGATATTGCTACTTATGTTTACCTTTTGATTGTCACTTGCACACTTGATCCATAAGTGAACATGTGATTACAATTGAAAATGGGTTTTCAGGTGTGTGTCTCTGCAACACAAGGCACTGGGCACCATGATGCTATTTAATAAAACAAATGACTCTTTTTTTTTTTTTTTTTTTTTACCTCTATTCTTTCTTTATTCTTTCTTTCTTGATCCAGAAGTGAATATGTGATTAAAATTTAAAATGGACTTTCAGGCTGATTATTGTATCTCTGCAACAATACATCCAAGGCACTATGCACCATGGTCCTATATAATAAGCAATAATAAGTAATAATATAATAAGTCTTTCTAACTCAGAAGCATTTTTTGAGTAAGAATATATCAGACTATCCTTTCAATGTGTGTTTGAATTAAAGCACAAGTTAAATATCTTTCAGCATGATGTCACTGCATGAAACTGCTCATAAACAATATTGGTGTTATAAAGGCAATAACTTTGCATGGCTCTATTTATCCAGGGAAAATGTATCCACAGGCTGGTACAAACTTTGTCCCCTGGTGTGGCGCCTTATCAGTGAGCTGGGAGTTATGTGCGTGGAGCTAATGGCTTATCTATTAAACTCCGGGTAACGCACTGAGCAAACACAGCCTCAACAGAGCTCTGCAAGAGGAAGATGTGTCTCTTCCTCCTCTTGGTTTGACTGTCCTCATCTCACCATGGGACAGCGAGGATCCAAACAACCCGGGGCCCAGGTCCTCCTCCTGGGCTTGGACAACGCCGGGAAGTCCACTTTCCTCTACAAGCTCAAGTTCAACGAAGGAGTCACCACCGTGCCGACCATCGGCTTCAACGTGGAAATGCTGGAGGCGAGGAAGAACAGGAGGAGCATCTCTTTGACCGTGTGGGACGTGGGCGGTCAGACGAAGATGCGGGAGCACTGGAGGGGCTTCCACCAGGACGCCGGAGCCGTGGTGTTCATGGTGGACAGCTCAGATCAGGCGCGTCTGGAAGAAGCGCGCCGCGAGCTGGAGAGCACGCTGAGGAGCGACCAGCTGCGCGCGTGCCCGCTCATCCTGCTGGCCAACAAGCAGGACGTGAACGGAGCCCTGTCCGTGACCGAGCTCAAGGACAGGTTCAACCTGAGCAAGATCTGCTCCACCCGGGACTGGTTCGTCCAGCCTTGCTCTGCATCCACGGGGTTTGGGGTGGAGGAGGCCTTCACAAAGATGGTGCAGATGGTCAAACTCCCAGGGCAATGAAGGATAACGTGAAGGACACAGTGCACTATACTTGAAAGCGAGTAGAGGACATTGACTTTTATTTATAAGAAACTGCAACAATAAATCACATTTAAAAGAGATCAGACCTTAAAGTTAAGTTTATAAATGTCTTTTTACGCACACACACACACACATCTGGAACTACAGGAACTTTGAAGCTACTTAAGAGTGAGTGAATTTATAAGTCTACTTCTTATGATACTGTTATGGCTACGACAGGAAACAAGATACAACAAAGTCGATTACTGTGCATTAAAACCACTCCTGAGCAGCCTGCCACAAACACTCACAAGTTACTTTGGAAATGATTTGACGCATATCTTCTTTAAATTATTAACAGACTTCGATTATCTCACACAGCCATGAGGCGTTTGGTTCATAGAAGGATCTCACTGATACAGCATCAGAGTAGATAAGTGGCAAAGAAAAGTGCATATATGTTTTTTGTGACACAGAGATAATGAATAAACCCATTGGGTGGCGTGGCTCTTACATTTGTTGATAATGCAGTTGATCATCATTGTTCTTTTCCACAATAATACACCCAGTTAGTGGCAAAGGTTGATACGTTGTTAAAGACTTTTTTTTGTCAAAGTAGGTGTTCAGCCAAAGAGATTTTTCAGCACCTGGCAACCCAAACGTCGATCTTATTAAAGGGACATTACTGATTACTGTAGTTGATTTCTGAGAATTAAGAGGAAACAAATACGTCTTTTTTGGGAAAATACATTTAAATACTTGCTGATACCTTGGAACAAATGAAGCAATGAGTGATAAAATCCTCAGTATAGGAGCTCAAAGACATGTTGCACTGATACTGGCACATAGTCCAGGTTGCTGCAAGGAAAAACATCCTGTGCTTTCTTCTGAAAATGTCCACTTTAATAATACAAAATACAATCTCACAATTCGCCTCCATTCCGTGAAGCGAAGCCCCAGTTTATCCTCGTCATGTACTGGACTGTCCCCTGCCTGCATCCCTCATTGTTTCCTCATATGTTGGCAGACGCTTGCACTCATCATACGAGGGCAGCTGAGGAGCAGGAGCCGGATCCACGCTGCTCTCCACGAGCGGCTCCTGCGACGTGGTGGCCGTGGGGTGCGCGCCGTGCGGCGGGGTGAGCTGCCTGGATCTGGTGCACAACACCCTCTGGACGAAGTATCCCACAGCGAACAGAAGGAGCATGATGAGCACCCCGGAGAGTTTCCTGGTGACCATGGCGATGTTGTAGTAAGTCTTATCCCCGAATTGCCTGCAACAGGTGACGGCGGTGGTGTCGTTTCCCTGCGCGCAACACACCTGCTCATCCCGGCAGATGTCCTGGCCGCACTTTCGGATGCAATCAACGACAGTGGAAAGAAGAGCTCCGAGGATGAAGAGCACGAGAGGTTGGCCCTCGTGGAGAAACATCTCTATGTGGTGTGCAAAGAGGGCAGGTGATGCAAGGGGGGAGAGAGCTTGTGGATGCAGGCTGCAGGAGAGGCTGCTCACTTGTGGGTGATGCGCTGGAAGATGCGCCGGATGAAACGCTGACGCATCATCACAAGAGGAGATCCAAGATAGACTGAGAGGAAAGAATCACAGCACAATATGTCCACATGTGCACTGGTTGAATGGTCACCAAAATATGATCGAGGCTCAGTGTGTCCCTGCAACATATGAATATTGTATTATAATAAGTGCGCCCCCTGGTTTATTTTGCACTCAGCAGGTTTGTTGACAGTTCTGGAAAACAACGGCTTATTCATTTGACGTGAAAGCAAACAGGCGCCCAGGAAATCGACCAGTCGTGTCTGGAGCACTGACTAATGATTAATCGTGATCAGGGGGGACAAGACATTGGTTGGATGGTTCAGGACCGTGGACAGAGCTCCAACAATGAGGGGCGCTGTCCGAGGTGCTGACACAACCAAACCCAAAATGAGCCCAGTGTTCCAGCTGGCAGGAGGACAGAGAGTTTCCATTTGCAATATTAACAGTCTACATTAAGGAGGGGTCAAGTCCGGGCTTTTCCTTTAAAAGGCTGCACAGGTTTTGGTCGACTTCCATTTGTGGACTGATTGAGATTCTGGAAAGGCCAGCAAGGATTTCTGATAAAGTCTCTGCAGCAACAGCAGTGATGCATTTACTCACAATAAGCAACTTTAAATGAAATTATACTAACACAAATTGAGCAGAAATGTTTAAAAAAATCCAAATAAGCCATAGATTTTTGTCATTATTTTACTGGATGTGGCAGACAAAGCCAACATTTCATGTTGCATCATATACCCTCCCACTGATAAATCAATAATGTGACTACAAGATAAGTAGGCTGTGGGTTGTAATGGAGGGAAGTGCTCCCTAATAGCATGTCTGCTTTTCTCCACAGGTCAAAACAGCTGGTATTGGGTTAGATGAATCTTTATAGTGGATGTGAAAAGGATGCATAACACACGCTGCAGCATTTTGACAAGCCACTTCTGTTTGCTCGGGCCTAATGACTTTGAGTGCTTAAAACCCAATGGTAATTAAGTTGTTTGCTAAAGACATCTCCAGTTCTTGGCAAAGAACTACTGGATGCTGGATTTTGTAAAGATCGGGTATCAAATAATTGAGATGATTGTAATGCTCATCTGTTTTTTACTGGAGAAGATGCATCAGGGGAAAAACTCCATGTTAAAGTAAAATATTTATTGAAAGAAAAAATTTGTTTTTCATCTGTAAAAAAAATACAAAAACTGTAACAAAGTAAATGGTTTGAGGGTTGAGAGTAAAGTTCAAAGAAAAAATTAATTTCAAGAGAGATGGTATTTTGAATGACGAGATTAATCTCTGCATTCACAGGCGTTACCGGTTGTGTCCAACATGTTTGTTTGTTCTGTACATGCCAGCAATGTTGTTTTTAATCCTCAACAGTTTCCACTGTGCTGTCCTGAGTCTCAGGTGGTCTTAGGTGAAAGTGCTGTTTTAAAGTCTGTTGGCCTTGTGTCAGTTTCCCTGGCTGGTAGGACAGTGATGGGTCCCAGCTGGATGGTTTGCTCTGTGAAACAAATCACATAAGGGTCTGATTCCAAAATGCGAACAGGGTCTCTCACAGCTTCACTAAACATAAACAAGTATAATCAAATACAATTCATGAATTCGGCACATATAAGCCTATTGATAACAGAGCAAACAAAATAGGACTGAGTTAAGAACCTGTTGGTACCTTTGGGAATTTTTCATTTTTGTTGATTTGGAAAACAGACTGTGCCTTTAAATGAAGTTTAAATTGCACTTATGTAAGAAAAAATGAAAAATTAATAATTGAGTAAATGTTTGCTTACCTGCTTTATATTCTGCTCCTCTCTTCATCAATCCCGCAGAGGAGAGCTGACGTTTGTTGTGCTGCCCTCCTGGACGGAAATGGAAATAACTGGTCGAGTGTTGTTCAGGTCTGTTCTGGACTAAACTCTCCTGTGGCACCATGGAGGGCCGTGCTTTGGTCCCGATGGTAGTTTTAGGTGGTTCTGTGGACAAAGGCTCCTCGGCTTGATGGGAAATATTGCAGCTTCTACATGCCTGGTCGTTCCCATCAACTGACCTCCACCTGGATGAGGAGGGAATTCTCAACATGAAGGGAACTCACTTGCATGAATATAGTGAGAGAAGTGACCAGGCATATTTTAAAATTGCTACATCATTGGTGTAATACCTGTTCTCAATTAAAGAGCAGGCCCTGTTTTGAGAGTTGACTGTTGTTATAACTGGAACAGCCTTCACATAGCAGGTTATGTAGACCTGTGGGACAGAGAAATACGACCAAGCTCCTCTGTTTGGTTTATGTATGTTGAACATGATAATGTAACTAATGCAAGTCTAACACTCTGGACAATGAACCTTTAATAGAAAAAGTAAGACGAGGAAGTTTACCAACCTGATTGCTGGGCTCCTGATAGAACCTGAAGGCATCAAGCTGAAACCTCAGGATGTGCTCTTCAACTCTTGGCAGGAAACGGGAGCTGGAGCTTGTCAGGTAAGCATCAGCAAGACACCTGTTAGGGCAGCAGAAGAAGACAAATGTTGGGAATGTAGTTAATCTGGTTAAGAAGAAATCACAAAACTGCAATGATAATTACCTCCGGCAAGGAGATTATGTTATTGTTGGCGTTGGCTTGTCTGTTTGTTTGTTTGTTTGTTACATAACTCAAAAAGCTATGGACAGATTTTGATGAAATATTAAGGAAAATTTCTGGGACAAGGAACAAATGATTAAATTTTGGAGGTGATTCGGAAAACTGCCATTATGGAAATGTCGATTTTCGGGTAAACTAAAAATGATATCAATGTGATTCCAGTTGCTAAGGGTATGTTTTCATGGTCCAGGAATCCATTGAAATAGATAAATCAAAGGTAGGACTAATATTTTGGGGTGTAAGTCACAATAAGCTGGGGGAACTGTGCTGCTTGGCGGAGGTCTGCACTCTCTGAGTGCTTTTCTAATTTTGACTGTAACAATCTTTGTCATTGTTGCAGGACGGTGCTGTTTTACGATCTGGCTCTGGAGCTCACCCGTGATGCTCAATAAAGTCGTATCTTAACGCAGCCTCTGCATCAGGAGTCGCAGTGGCAGCACAGTGGTCAACATAGACTCGCAGGGGCATATGGCTCCCAATGATGGCAGAAACTTCCAAATGAATGGGATCACCCAGGAAGTAAGAATTAGATCCCCTCTCAAAGTGCCAATCATCTATGAAGACAATTAAAACGAGAAATCCAAATATTCAAGATGTGGCTGTAACATCAGTTTGTACAGGAAGAAATCTTAAAAGAGATGAGATGAGATTTTAATACCAGTCATGAGTCGAAGCTTAAAGTCTATCTGATCCTCTGCTGAGGCTGTGGACACAAGAGAAACCCAGGTGGGATGCAGGGAAATGCCATCCACAGCATACCTCCTGGAAATAAGATCAGTGTGTCAGGATTCATTTTTAGCCAAGAATCCGTGTAGACACAAACTGCTGGGTCAAAATGTGCAGGACTTACTTTTCATAATGACATTCAACTGGAATAGTTGCTCCATCCAGCCTGAGCAAACCATCAGATGAAGGCTCAGGTGAGTAGACCAGAACATTAGAATAGATAATCTTTTCTTTAGTCGACTGAAAGGAATAACAGAAGAAGAAGTATAAAGGAAGACAAGCTTTTAATCCTAAACCCAGTCGCCTTGCAGAGTTTTAATATGAGAAATTAACAGGGTAAAATCTCCCAGAACAGCTAAGATCACTTGAGCTGCATTGCATTAAAACCAATATGATTCTTACTGAGAGTTTGGTTCCACAGTCCAGCAGCTGGGTCCTGAGGGTGAACTCCCCCTCTCCTGATGGGACTGCTCCACACGCACCCCCCTCACCCACTGAACCGGAGCCCAGCCGCAGGTGTCTGCCGTCCACCTGAAGGCCTGTATCCAGCAGGTCCGCCTGCACCACGACCTCCATCGAGTCCGGGTGACAGTGGACCCGCACGAGCCGAGGCCTGGGCCTGAGCTCCGGGCTCTGCTGCTGTCTGACCGCGGCCATAGGAGGCTGGGTGTGACCGGTGCTCTGGATGTGGGGGTTTATGGATCTGGACGCTAACAGACTGCCTGTGAGTGAGCAAAGTGAGAGAAGGATAATCCACCAAAAAGAGGTGCTTTGTAAGCTGCGGTCCATTCTGGGCCTCGAGTGGGTTTGGAAGGAGCGCCGGTGTCCGACAGCCTGTGAACATATCACCACAGCTGCAGGTGATCTGAGCTGATTGAACACCTGAGCAGGTTGTGACTCATTATAACTCAGGCTGTGTGTTGTACTTGAGTGTGTCCACATAAAAGTGTTGAGCATTAATTAATAGCATTACATATAGCTTCATATGCACGCAGTTTGTTAGTAGTGTCCTATGACTATATGCTATAAGCAAAACTTTCCAATAGGTGGCACCACAGCTGCAAAAATGAGTCCAATTTTTTAGCTGCGCAATTATTTCATCGCCTCGGTTTGAATGGAAATAAGTGAATTAAATCAAGCAAGTCAGTTAATTTTTGCTTCGTTAATAATGTGTTTTAAGTTTAGATTTATGTTTCTGTTTTTGCTTTGAGGTTTGTCCTGAACTTTAGGCAACATTTAGTCCATTTAATCATGAAATTCAGATTCAGGTTTAAGTACATTTTTTTGAAGAAAAAAAAAGAAAGAAAAAAGGAAACTGCGTATTGATAAAAGAAATTACATTGATACACTTTGTTATTTAACAGTGTGAAGTTACAAAGACATAACAGAGGTGAAGGTCCTGACCGCAGATATGTCTTTTGGTTAAAAAAAAAAACTATGTTAATATTCTCCTTAAAAGATGCTACATTAAGCACCAGTCAGAGATAAGGAAGTAAATAAGACAGCATTTTGTGGCAAAGATGCAAATCCAACTTCACGTGTCATTAGGTGTCAGGCCTCTATAAATGAAACTAAACATGATTGGAAGAAGAAGAAGTACTTTACTATTGTCTCTTTTTTTTCTTCACACATTTTATTGTACTGTTTTAAATACAGGAAATGGTATCTCATTCAAAACAGCATTTCCCCTTCCATTTTGTTCCCACACTTCTGAAACCAGACCTAGACACCTTTATGTCTACTGTACTACAGAGGTTATGAAAGTGTGAGATTGCCCTCCTCAAGTTTGTCCTCTTATCCATACTTTTGTTAAGAAGTATTGATAAATTAAACTGTCTAATAAATGGTTTGTACACAGTGATTTCAGAGCATGGTGCAATTTTACAATTCCTACTGCCATCAAATTTTAATTTCATAAAAAAACGTTTTTCTGTTTCAACCTTTGATATGTTGCCTTTGCACTATTTTCAGTTAAATATAGGGTTTAAATGATTTGCCAACCATCAAAATCATATTTTATCAACATTTTACACAGCATCCCAACTTTTTTAAAATTGTGGTTGTTAATATTATCAGTGTCATACGCATTCAGATATCCTGCTGTTTCGTTTCTCTTGTCTCTTACTATGATTCACTTCTTAAGTAAATTGTCTCACATGTTTTTTTTGTGGCGAGAACGTCACAAGTCTCTCTCAACCCCAGCAGCCACAAATATTGGTTGAGCCATTTCCACTTAACACAGAAGGGATGAATGTTGAATCAAAAGCTATATGTCACTTCTTAAGAGGTTTTGTAAATATCCAACATGGCTTACTTGTGCTTGTGAAATATTCCCACAAGAAAGTGCCCAACAAGTTAACACAAATCTGTTGTGGTAGTGGAATAATAAAAAACATCACAGAGTCTTCAGGTGACTAAGAAAACTTTATCTGAATATTCCCCTAATGTTCAACAGAGCAACACTTTCTATCTACTGTATTTCTATAGACTCCACCTGTAACCCTGCCAGCAGTGTAACTCCAGGTCAAATGTTAATTTAATTCCAACTCTAAACCAGATGCTGCATGTCTTTTTACCTGACTTTCACTTTCACATTTTTTTTTAAACTGACTTTATTATGGTCACCTGTTAGTAAGTTGACAATTAACAATGGAATTTCCAAATGAGGCTTGAACAAACACTATGCCAGATCCTGTTAATTCTCACAAGGCTCAGCTGGTGGAGTTGGTTACAGGAAATTACAGTCATGTAGTCTAAAGGCAAAATACCAGCATGACAAGGAAATTACATTTTTAAGATTTCAGGATCATCGTGAACAAGAACGTTTCTCAATAAAAGCAACTTATATGTTTCCTGTAAATCATATATTGTCATTTACATACAGTCGCAGTGATTGAATTTGATAAACATTTGCTTTGACTACGAAGTGTCACAGTAGATTCTCTTTGTCAAGGACAGTATTATTCAAGTCATCTCAAAGTACTACATATTCTGCAAATTAACAAATGAACAAGAAATAAGCAGGATTTATGCAGGAAAAAAATAATTTATTTGTTGATTCTTGCAAACAAGTGAACAACATGGGAATAAATAGTTGAAACAAATATTAATTAAATAAATAGATACATAAATAAATAGCATAGTCTGTAAATACACTTTATAAAAGTACTTAAATGCACCATTGTGATGTCAAATATAAGTTACAAGACCATGTGGTACATAAAAACATGTACCTTTAGAAAGTTATGGAGTGTTTTGAAGTAGATTATTTGAATGTAACAAGAGCTGTTACTGTAGTTGATGTATTCTTTACCTGAAGTGGTTTGAACTAGTAATCTAAAACTACTGATTTGTTAGAGCTCCATAATTCACTTAGTGTGCTCACCAGAGCTCATGTAAGCAATGGCTCTGTTGATTGTGACAGTGCGGACGTGGAAGCCCTTCAGCACTTTGCAGAGGCTCAGTCTTTCATCGTAAGTGCTCGGACGGTCCACAGCATCCTTAAAGAAACACAGAAATTGGAGTAAATAAAAAAAAAACACACACAAAACTTTATCTTAAATTGTGATTAAAAGAGATTTCTTACATCATCTGAGGCCACATCTGTTGGCAGAGACCCTGCAAAGCAGTTCTGCAGAGAGGAAATGATTCATTTTTAACATCTTTAACTCCTGTGTTTCATGAACAAATCAGTATTTCTGATGTGACTATTGATCAGAATAAGCACATTTGATTTAATTTATACAATTATTTTTTGCCAGGAGAGTCCATCTTAACTCCTTCAAGTACATTTTTGCATGTATTATATAAGGACATCATATCTAAAACAGATGAAGGAGCTTGTAGTTGGTGAATTGACTTAACAGAGACAGTCACTGTTAATGGTAACAGTTCTGATGCAAATGGTATAAAACTACAATGAAGCTGAAGACTGCAGGTGTAAAATGAGTTACCGCCATGAGTTGTCTGAGGCTGGACAGAACAGATGGGCCGAGCAAACTGTCAGGATCCGGCTGAGCAGCTAGGAATTTGTAGTAATGATGCAGATCCTTCCCGATGTTTGTCAGGCATGACTCCTGAATGGAAAATATAAAAAAGGCAAGCAAATTGTAAAGACCTCATATACACACATATATTCATTTTTTTAAATCTCATCTTAATTCACTTCCAGCTGCTCTTGTTTCAGTTGGTTCATGTGCTTCAATTTTAATTGTTGTATTTATTCCTACATTTGTTGTTATTTTGCTGATTTGGCTTTTTTAAAAATATAGATTTTTACTTTTTATTGCTTTTTACACTTGATTTTTAACTAAGCTACCAGTTTGTATTTAATAATGTAATGTAATAATGAGGTCATTTGAGATGTTATATTAAGAGATGTTTCACCTCTGAATATAATGCAGTCCATCACAACAGCATCACCATCAATACAAAAACATATAGCGTTAGCCTAATAGCAAAGTTATATTTTGGGCATATATAGGCAATAAGGCAGGGTGATGCAGCAGCAGTGGTAGGAGAGTTAAGTTAGGCAAATATCACAATTTGGCCAAAAAATGACTTAGGCAATTATGCTATTAGGCTAACGATATTTTAATTAACACCTCTGTGAAATTACAGGCATCATAAAAGTTGACTTCATGGCAAATCTTGTCAGCAAAATGTAGTTGTTGAACTCTGTTTCTTCCTACTTATACTAAATGTTTACATTTCAAAGCCAAATAATTTGATTCTCATAGGGTGTTGAAAGATATATAAAAGTAGAAACATAAAATAATTATCAAGGCTATTCTTGATGTATTAGTGGTAGTGGTACAACCTACCTGATCAAATTCAGACTTAACGTTTCCTGAGCATGTTGATTCCTGTGGGACAAACACAGTTCAGTTTTAGGCAATACAGAGGCCGACCAAAGAACTACCAAGAGTTCAGTGTAATACATTAGGATATACTATTGTTATTTTGTTTGTTTCATTTCAGAGTACCATGTCTCAAACTTGAAATACATCCATACAAAAAATGTGGGCTTTCACTACCTTTGGTGAACACACATCAGGTGTGTTAGTCTCCATGTTCAGCTCCACATTCTGCTTTATGCAGTCGATTCCACTGAACAGATTATTCTGAAGAAGATCATTTTTAAAAAATATTATAGATTAAAGGCAGATTAAAGGTGAAAGTGCAAACATTAGTCTTGGTTTATTTTGCAGGCCTACCTGTTTGAGCGTATCGGTGATGTTCTGTAGAAGTGTCCGTGCATATGAAACACAGGAGTCTGCCATCGGTCCTTTACTCATCACAGGCAAAGTCTGGCTGACCTGCCACAGAGGACACGTGAGCACTAGTAGCAGCAGCGCAGGAGAGAAGTCTGAGGACAGGAAAGGAAAAATATAGTTGCCACAAATCTTCACATTCAGCTCCTTTGTTGCACAAAGACAATCCATTCAGTCAGTTATACTCACAGAGCTTGACGAGCGGCATCTTGGATAAGACTGTTGATTCAAGTTCTTCGGTGTAACTGACTGGACTCAGACATCCTGAAGTGTTATATACCTATGCAGATGCACGGATTTCCCCTCATGCTGCAGCACTGTTTTGACACTTAACTGTAAAATGAAAGTGAACAGTCAATTTTCCCCTCTTAATCACCAAATCACTTTGGCGAAACTGGAATTAACACAAACACTGATGTGCAATGAATCTGCACCTTGGTCAGTGTTCATTATTGACATTTCCAAAGAGAATAGTGAAAGCATTATGTCATATAGTATTTTAAAGACATCTAACTTGTGTTCAATATCTTCCATTGTGTTAATTAAAAAACAACAACACACATTTAATTGTCAGAAAGAAAAACATCAGTTGACTACAACATCACTTTTTATTAGATAATGACACATTTTTTTTATATAAATTCTTTTAGGAGAATAATTAGTTTGATTGTTGTATTGAATGTTTTCCATCTATGTTTAAAAATATGGCTTCTAATGAAAAAATGTTCTTAAAGATTTATTGCTTTACTATAACATTTTTTTTTTACATCAATATCACAAAGGTAATTGTTTCAAATAATGTTATAATAATAAAAAGCAGCCATCTGAGGTGGAAATTATTTAATTACTTGGTGTGTTGAAATATGTATAAAATGTACAATTCAATTAGGCTAATACATTTTTTTTTTATCTTTGGCTCAGTAACTTTTTAATGAAGATAATAATTGACTTGGATCAACTGATGAGTGTAACTTTGCAGTCAGAGTTGTTCCCCTTTTGCTTCTGGAAATCCACAAAACTCAGTTACGTAAGCGTCAACATAAGTGTGAATGTGTGAATGAGCAGAGAACCCCGAGTGCGTCCATTTGTGCAACTTTGAATATGTGAATGAGCAGACTCGCTTTCCCGAGCTGAATTTGACATGAAAAATTTCTATGAATGATTTGTTCTTACAGTCAGTCACATGAATGTGCACAGAAATATGAAATGCAAATGGACTCTCATGAAAACCAGTCAAATATAGACCCAGTTCACACATTTGAAACATTTATTACTGGAGTTTTTCTTTTTCTTTTTTTTTTTACAATCATACAGTACAATTACCAGTGAAGCATACAATAGAAAAAGAAATTTTAACTTTGTGTTCAATGACATTCTTAAAAAGGTGAGAGTGGAAACATTTAAACACAGCCAGACAACAAGGCATGTTCTTCATCCTTTTAATAAAGTATCTTTTAACATTTACATACAGTGTGTCCATAAATCTTCTGAACAGATAAAATAAATATGCTTAGGCTGCAATTTATTATTATATTTGTTTTACATGTTTATATTTACCCTTTTTTTCAGCATTAGTAAATTGAGCTTAACAAAACTGACTTTGCATACTTTTATTTAGGGGCTGTTCTTGTCAACGTGCCTCCATTTTTTGCATTTTCTATCCCTAACATTAACCAGTAAAATGTTTTTAATCCACATCGTGCCTTTTTATCCGTTCTACCGAGTAGATAAAGGTGTTTGACAAATACAGATTTGTCTGAATACAGCTCAAAATGTTGTCCAGTAAAGCTCTAAATGCATCTTTAAAGCAGGTAGAAACTGTAGCAGCTGTCAGGTTACATCCAATTTAGTGTCTAAATGATCCTTAAGAACCTCAGTGAAGCTGCTGCAGCATCTAAACACCAAAGCTAAGCTGTAAGCTGAGTGTTCAGCAGTTTTCCATTGCGGCAGCTCAGATGTTTAATTGTGAATTCCAGTGTTAAACGGCGACGACACAGTGCTCTTAGTGAATGAAATGATAAACAGGTGAACAGTGCACATCGTCTACAGACCAAACTAATCCATCCTCTTGATTTTTATAGAGACGAACAAAAGACAATTTCATCTTCAGTTCGTTCAGTGGCGACCCTGAGAAGCCGTCATCCTTTTTGAGACGCTCCCTCCAACCCAGCATTAACATACATGAGTGTACCGTGCAAAATCATGAAGAGGTAAATGAGGGTTAAGGGTGGAATTAAGTTGAGAGGATTCCTATAATTCAGTGAAGTATGGCTTGATGAAAAAAAAAAAAGCCTGCACAAACTCAACTGTGCCCCATACGAAAAGCAGTGATGACTCTTCCTCATGAGTGTGTCTGTGTGCTAATATTACAGTATGAGGTACATTAATTTCTCCAGAGACAGTCAGCACAGATGGAGTTTCATTAGTAACACTGGTGGCGGTCCATGAAGCGGGAGGTAAAGATGGCGTGCAGACGGAAACACGTGATGGGCGGGGTGTTTTATTTAGAAATGGCTTTCTCCGCCTGGTGCCGCTGATGGGTGTGAGCGTGCCTGTTGCAACAAAGACAAAAAAGGGCATTAGAGTGAGCTTAGGATGTATGTGTCCAAAACACAGCTTTAACAGACTACTGCGACAACATGTACAAATGGAAACAGAAAGAATGGAGAGAAAAGGGAAATTCACCTGGTGAGGTCCTCTATGTCAACCAGCATGGCATCCTGCTCCACATGCAGCTCATCCCTCAACAGCAGCAGCTGCACCAGCTCCTCATTTAGACCTGTGTTAGCAAGAGAAGAGGAACATTTTGGAGGCAGATCTGGAAAAATGGTTCGAAAATGCTCATATTTTAAACTGTAAAACTATCATCAGTTTTTAAAGTTCATTGCTTGTTTAGTCTTTTTATATTCTATACTTCACTTGATATGATGTTTTGTCCGGTTTGACATGTTTATGTCTTTTTCCTATATCCAGATGTGTGATTTACTTACTCTGAATCTGTGAGTGTAAGTCATTCGTGATGACTTGCAGCTGTCCTAGACTCATGTCCCGCATGTCCCCTCGCCTCAGATTCCTTTTCATCAAGCCCTCGCTGATGTGGGGCAGATGGGGAAGCTGCATACATAAACACACACAGACAGGAGATTACTGCATGTCCAGATTTGCAAAATGGCTCAAAATGCGAATGAAAACTAAAACAGTATTAGTCAATATTGATCAAAGTCAACTTTGATCTTTAACCTTCAGCATTAGGGCAAACTTGCAGATCATTTGTTTACTAGAATCAGGGGTTTTCTCTTGGTCACTCTCTCACACACTCACACAGCCAGACACTAACACACACACACTCCCTGTCTGACTTTCTATTTAGGACATGTGAGTCGCTTATGTAATTTTTTTGTGCTGTGTTTACTGTAAGACATGACAGCAAGCAAGTTATAGTAAGTTGCTCCATTTCCCACTTCACATATGTTACAGATATTTCATTGTCCTGAACCATCTCCTAAAATGCATTTTGCATTAAAGAAGGAATAGAGACCTCTACACACAGCCACAAATCCCCCTGATGTGCATTTCTCTTTCTCACTGACTAACCAAGTCGGCCACAGGCGAGCGTCTGTGCAGTTGGATTTGCCTCTCCACCTCCACTTGCATTCGTGCCATGGGTCGAGCCAGAGCCAGCGCCACCCGGGCCTCCTCCTGCAGCCGCCGCTGCACCCGCCAGAACCCTCCGCAGTCATCTAACGGGTCTGAGTCCTCTTCAGCCGTGTCTCGGTCCGACAACGAGGAGCTCTGCTTGCTCTGGAGAGGAAGTGGTGTGAGTGATATCATGATGTAACGGCCAATGTGGTTCTCGTGCATGTTTATTGAGAGCAAAGAGAGTAAGTGGGACGAGACGCACAGCACGTACAGAAAAACATACCACGGGTGACAGCGGTGTGTCGAGACTGGTCTCTGTCCGGCTGTCCTCAGCATCGCTGTCTTTGTCACTGCTGCTGTCATTAACAAAACACACCTGCAGGTTCACCCCACTCTGCAGTCTGAGAGAAAGAACACAAAGGGAAGATGACATAAGAGAGAGAAAACGTTGATCTTTTGTTAGTGACACTGACAATGTCTCAGAGTTAGAGTGAAACCTATGGAAAGAAAAGGGAAACTACTGATTGCTGTGAAAGACTGAATGAATAATGAAAAACACGTTTAATTGAGGTGATTATTGTAATTTCCACAAAAAGGTAAAACCATCAACTGGAAGTTTGCTGGCTCTCCATAACGCTCAGTGCATCGTGAGCCAAATTTCATGGGGCATCAGCTGGATTTTTTACAGCACAGGACAGAAATGAGTGCTGTTTTTTTTTAGTGCAAAATAAGTCCAAGTGTTTTATTTTACGCAGTACCAGTCATGGCATTTAATACTCACTCAATTTTAACACACTAAATATTGCATAAAAATGAAGAATTCCCCATTTAAGATGCTCAACAAATGCAGATGGAAATAATGACAGGAGTGGCTGACAAAAAGCAAATCAAGTTAGTGTCATAAAGCAGTAGCAATATTAATAAGTTGATGTGGAATCATGTCAAAATTATTATTGCTGTTCAGTAAAACACACAAAAAAGATACCCCTCTTCTTATACTTTTGTGTATGTTTGGTCTGAGGGAGTGTTTTATGATTTGGGCTATTGCCAGGGTCTATAAGAAAAGGGTTTCCTGAGTTTGCAATCCTGGGCCTTCTCACCTAACAGCAGTGCCCCACCCATTCTCACTAATGCTCTTGCAGCTGGGAGCTAATGTCTGGAGCCGGGTTGGAAAGCCTTCCCAGAAGAGTGGAGGCTGTGGTGACAGAATATCAATGCCCATGGTTTTTGAATGATATATTATACAATTAAAAATAGGGTATATTTGGGTGTTCACATACTTTTGGCCAGAGTGTATTGATGTCACAGTGTGTGACCTAATCAAGTCGGGACAAAAGCAGTTGAAAGATTTAATGAATTGACTAAAACCACAAACATAACATCAGGCCCAGAGCATTTACATATCAAACCTCAGCCTTTCCAAGAGCTCAAAACACCATTCATTCATTTCCAGATCATGATGATCTGACTGAAAGAACCTAAAAAAATCCCAAAATAACCTCCCTCTACACTACAATGAGAACAGTAATTAATGCACCATCTCACGATCTGGTCAGGGTGGAAATTCCACCTCAAACTAAGCCCCTGAGGGTGCACCTTTAGCTCCAGTGGAGGTCACATGACCAGTCCACCAATCACAGTCACAGACTTAATCACATCATCACTTCCTCTTTAAGCACATTCACACAGATCACAGGCCACAGGCCTGCGCTTCCTCAAATAGTAACCAGCAGCATTGTCTGATACAAATGCCACCTCAAATGACAAAGTCTACTGGAGGTCAAATCTGTCATGAAAATCAAAAAGCAGAAAGTGTCATGTTTTAGCTGCAGTGGCTTTGGTTAACCATCTTTTGTCTGATGTAATGCAACTTCTTCCATTACGTGCCTGTGCATGTGTTAATAGGCGTTCAAAACCTCAATTGCAAACGTGAAATATCAATTTCAAGGTAAAATGATTTTTGATTTCATTATGTCAAACCTGCTGTAGATCTGTAGATTTAAGACGTCAAACATTCTTTTAAAAAGTCTGTTACTGGAACTATATTTGTATTGCACTTTATACAGGTTAGTGCACATCACAATGCTGTAAAGGTGATTAATAAACTAATAGAGCAGTAAAACACAAATTTTAAGACCAAAATTATCACATATAAAAAAAAGGAATGAAAAGATATAATAATAATAAAGATAGAATTTGGAGATATAATGAAAAATGTTAAAATCTGTTGGTGGCACAATTTTCAGGGGGAACTATAGCACATCTTAACCGTATCCCACCGTGAGAATTTCCTCAAAATCATCGCTGAGTTTCTCTTCTCACCACCTTCTCACGCAATAGAGGTTAACCGCTGTGCCACCTCCTGCATGCCCACTCTTTCAGTACGAGAGTTCCCTTGTTCTGCCACACATAGTAAACTAGTGATTGTTTAGTCTTTTGACAATTCCCTTGGACTGACTGTAAAAAGTATAACGTGGCTTTCCGGGAAACCTTTCATTTTCTATCTGCATGTGTGCCCTTTATGTGAGTCACTTGTTCTCTTCCCGTTTGTTGCCAAGTGTAACACACACAGAGACACATGGGATAATTATTTACTCAAGTCCTGTTGTGGCACTATGGTGCACTCACAGTTTGAATGGACAAAAGACCCACTGTCATTTACAACTGGACATCCATGAGCCAACAAGCCAGTTTAATCAGTTCTTTCTCATTTGTTTGTTTTTATCCTATAGTTCCCAGTTAATTAGACACAGTGAGCTGCTGATATCGTCCTCTCCTGGCTCTTAAATAACTGCTTGTATTTGCCTTGTAGACAGAGCTCAAGCTGTTTGAAAAGCAGACAGGCCTTGGAGTTCAATGGCAAACATTAGCTGTCCTGTGAAAACCACATATCTCCAAAAACTTTACAGACAGCCCTGTTTTTTTGGGGTTTTTTTGCTTTGTCATGATGCGTTTTTTCTTTTTTGTTTTGTTTTTTTTCTTTAGATAATCCAGATGGCTTTTGAATATTTTCTAGTTTAAGAAGTAGGGGAATTTTCTCAACCCATAATGATTCATCAAATCCTCCATTTTGTCTGAAGAATTCAATATCAAAAAAATTTGTAGATATATTCAAAGTTTCAGTGCAGAAGACTGTGGTATGCTAGTGTTTGTCACAATGCCAGAATTTTAAACTTCTAGCAACACTAATATAAAAAAAAAATAAAAGAAATTAAAAGATAGGATTTAGGATTTAGATAGGACAAGAGTGGGTGAGCCCTTTCATGCAAGGGTTGACTTTGTGTCATACTGCCCTGAGAAAAGGTCTAAAAGCTTCATCTGTATTTGTACTTTTTGTTTGTTGTATTCCTATGTATTTATTTATATATCATTTTTGTTGTAATATTGTAGATCTGTCATTATCAAATGTATACTTAAAGGATATTGTTTTGACCAAGTGGAATTTAAAAAATATTTCAGTATTGATATGTCTGACAGCCTTATAGTGTGTGTCACATGCATGCATCAAGAAAAGAGAGTTAGACTGATATTGATATATAGGTTTGCCAATATGATGGACAGGTATGAATTTAAAAGCCTTATAGTGGCCAATGATTTGAGGTTCCTTATATAGGCGACACATAAAGTCTATAAAACCTGCAATTAATTTTATATTCAGGCTTTAAAACAGGTTAATAATGTTTCCTGTTAATCAATAATTCATTGATTCTAAGGCGTATCTCACTGTTTCCATCCAAGAATAAAATCTGGGAGAACATCTAAAGATCTAAAGCTGTCGTGAGCTAAAAATGCAAAAATATTGGTGCCGGTCTTCAAAAGGCTGCACTGATCAAACCGTAACACACACACACGCACATGCACACACACACACGCACGCACGCACGCACGCACACACACACACACACGCACACAGTTGATCCAAACCCACCGGGAGGACGGGACGTTTTTACTGCAGCTGGTGTAGATGACTGGCTCGTCGTCATAGAAACTGCCAAGGGCAAGTTTCTGCCTGATGGACTCTCTGTCGTTCCTCTGGGCCTGCAGACAGAGAGAAAACACATGAATACAAAGAATATCAATAGAAGTGCTGCTGTCATCCCATCTCTGCTCGATTGACCAGGATTGGCCAAATATTAAGCTGGGTTATTAAATTAAAGCTATAAATACATATTGCACCAAATGATAACACTGGATGAGAAAAGGAGGATGAAAAGAAAACAGGAGAATGAGGAACTAAGGAGGAGGGACACATATGGATTTATGTGAGGAAAGGAGGTGGATGGAAAGAATGTAGCAAAGTCATGCAATCCAATTTCCTGCCTTTCACACATTAAGATAATCCAGACGTAGGCGCACACATAACACTGTCATTATAATGGTATAAATATGCTACGGCAAGGCAACCTTGTTTGTAGAGCAAATTTTATATACCAGTGCAATTCAATGTGTTTTACAGGTTAATAGAAATACAGCAAAGGGGTATTAGGAGTAGAAAAAGAAAGAAAAAAAACTAGTACAAAATAACTACATTATGAAAGCTTAGCTGACGCATTTATAAAAATCTGTTCTTTGGCCTTTCTCTCTACCAATTACAGGTACAGACATCACTCCTTACATAACACGCCTCCTCTCATTTCCTGTTCTGGCTCTAAATAATCTAACCCAAAAACAGCAAGTTTAAATTCACCAGTCATTGAAAAATTTAGCACAGTACACAGAATATCCTGTTCCTCCTGTTACACAGATGCTACAATAAATGCTGGACTGCCTTCACAACCTGATTAAAAAAAATCTGCCAGATTGAGGTGGTCTGATTCTGTCCCACAGTTCAGAGACGTGCAGATCAGGCAAAATGGAAACTCTCAAATTTGACATGCATATGTTAGTATGAATGCATTTATCTGTCTATGTGGGAGCCCTGTTATAGACTGACAACCCGGGTGACAACCTGTCCGGGATGAACCCTGCCACTCACCCGATGCATCCTGGGATATTGACCATAGCCTCCATAGGGATAAACTGCCATAGAAAATGGATGAATGAATTAATCTGGCAGCTTCTATCCACATTAACAGTGTCCAGATAACATCCTGTTTCAACATAGTGGGAAAACATTCAGTATTTGCTTTTTCTTTCCAGGTCCAAAAAAAGAAAAATAAGAACAAACTCTTTGGTAATCACTTGCAACCACCACCATTATAGTCAACGATAAGGGTCATCCTTTGCTCACTTGTCCATTCACAGTCTGTCATTAAGGCAGCAGCCAATATCTCCAGTGAAATGATTCAAAATGCATCGTCATCCTGCTCTCTGTCTGGCAACTTCATATACTCATCTCTCTTGATAGACATTCTCTCTTCTCTTCCCCTATTTATTTCTTTAAGACCAGAAATCTTGTCTTACTTTTGGAGTTTCACTGTCCCAATATAATGTTTGCTCCTCTTCCCTTTCTCCTTCTACTTCTACAGTTTATGTCCTACCCTGAATCATTTATCATTTTCACTTCACTCTGTAGATCTCATTTCCTTTTGACAGCTACATTTTTAGGTCATCTTAACTGCGTTCTTTTCTGGTACACAAATCCAAAGAGTGTCACCGTTTTTGCCCTGAAATAGAAATCTTTCATGACATGATTTCCTCTTCTGGCACCATGGGGATAATATTTGTACATCATGGGATTGTGCCCACATGCACTAAAAGCTGCCTTTGTGTGTGTGTGTGTGTGTGTGTGTGTGTGTGTGTGTGTGTGTGTGTGTGCGTAAGCCTGTGTCCCACAACCATTGAATAACACTTCCAAAATTAGGAATGTTTCTCTCATGTGTCAACTTTAGCTCTGTAAATAACCTCCAAACCGGCCCAACACTAACACCCGCTTCTCCCTTTTTTTTTGTGACGCATCATTAGATGAGGCTGTGATGTAAGAGCATAAATCACAGTTGATCGCCTTCACTCGCCCAACCAATGCTGTGCCTCCTGCTCATCCACTTCAGACAGCCGGATGTCCTCCTTACCAGCAGATTGTCTACACACATACACACAGATTCACACACACAGCCTATTTTCCCAGAGGAAAATATGTGGTCTTGCAAAAACCCCTTATGGTCAATGTAAATGACTGATATCATTTATGAAAAATTGACATCATATGATCACACGCATTACATGAGAGATGATTCAAATTGTCCTAAAACAGACACATAAACAGGTGACGATCTCATGTGAACACACCCATGCCACCTCATAGTCACACACATCCATTATGGCTGATTCATCCACAGCAGCTCGCCCATGATGGATACCTCTCACGAATACCTGTGAATATCCTGCTGCATATGCTACACCCTCAGACTCACTGAGACACACAAACACAAATCCACACACCTGGTAAACGCGTTTCTCCTGGTGCACCATCCTTCAGCGCATCGTACTGAAACTGCCGCCCTGCCTTCTCTACACTGCAGTGAAGCCAGACCCAGGAGACCCTCTCATATACTGCAGCTCCGTGCAGGAGAGCGAGGGAGGGAGGGAGGGTGGAGAGAGCAGGGAGGGGAGGGGTGGAAGCATTAGAGAGAGAGAGAGAGAGAGGAGCAGGGAGGGGAAATGTGGGAGCAGGAGAGGAAAGAGTGGGAAGAGACGGAAGCGGAGGAGGAGAGAGAAATAGAGGAGGGAGGGGAGAGACAGAGCTGCTCAGTGCTGCCACTGATCTGTTATCTGTTCCTCCATCTTCCTCACTTGCTCTCATTCTCCTTCTCCTCTTCATCTTTTAATGCTCCTGCTACTAGAAATCTGTGTCCCGATAAGAGGAGACAGATCTTACAGATTTACAGGAATAAGGGTGTAAGTATGGTTGCACAGCAAGGTGAGTGATGCAGTGTGGCTGAAAGGCCAGGCTGAACACAGTCTGATAAATGAGACTGCAACACTGGGAAAACAGAACCATTACCGAGGCCACGGCTGATCAATGACAGCTCCTCTAATAAATGTCAGCATTTTCTGAGCAGCACTGATATGGCATCTGCATCTGCTTGTTGGCCCAGAGCAGGGGAGGGAATTTTTAATTTGCACGTTCTCTGTTTGTTTTTGTCTCCTAAGCGAATCTCCTCCAGCCTCATTCCACATCACAGATTCAAGCGTGATGAGCCGTGAGAGGGAGGAAGCACAGGGTTGCACGTGCCCACACGAAGAGAAACACAAACACACACACACAGAAAAGTGCGTAGACAAACCTCCAGTTATAGTTCCCACAGTGCTGTGTCACAGTGCAGCGGTGGGCTGATGCATATAATGTTTTTGAGTCATCTTTCATCCATCGTCAGAGGCCAAACACACTCAGCCTCTCAGACTTTTTTATAATCATATATAAGTATATATACTGTATATAACATCTATAAAAATCAGATATGTGTAGCCCCAGGTTGCAAATGCTGTTATGCACATATTGTTTTTGTATGTATTGTTTCAATTTTGGACTTGACTTGAATTTGTGCTGAATCTCTTTCTTGCCTTGTCTCACCCTGTTTCCCTGTGCTCAAGAGATTCAGAGGAATTTGTCAGAACAAATGGACTCAGAGGGAGGAATTCAGTGCTTGTGCGGCCCAGACACAAAGAGAGAAAGACAATCACTCACAGAGATGCTGGACAGTCTGGTTCGTCCTCCAATGTAACAGTCTTCTGCCTGTGGTGCAAAGATATCCTGGAGCTCCTCGGCCCAACTGCGGCTGTTTACCATGCAGCCTCTTCCTCCTCTCTGGTGTTGGGTATCACAGTTGCCATTGTCTCCACAGTCCTCCCACCAGTGGCCTGTTGTGGCCTTTCTCATGAATACCTCTCCCTCCTCTTCCTCATCCATGTCCACATCATAGTCCTCCATAAAGACAAACTGTGTGGAGTGGGTGGAGCAAATGTCAGGGTTGGGGGAGGGGCTAAGTGCCCTGACTGGGAATATGGACACAGATGGACTGAAGATATTCAGAGGTGGGACATGGATCTCTGACTGAAATCAGCTGCTTGAATGTAGTCTTTAATTTCCATGGTATTTTATTGTTTCCTATGATCAAATAAATAAAATAAATAGATTAATATATTTTGCAGAATGGGCTACATAAATATAGCAATATTCTTTGTCATAGCATTTCCCATGTAGATGCTATTCTCCTATTCTGTCACCTTTCAGTCTCCAATTATACTTTAGCCTTTTTTTATTTAAAGTGTATGAAGAGAAGCCACAAAACAACATAAAATCTACTCAACTAAAAACCATAAATTCATATCATGCTCTTCCATCCTAAATTCTATTCACTGGTAAAATTAAGTCAAATCATATATAACGCATGCTGTTCATATGACTCACCTTCACCGAAGAGTGTAAACCACTGCTTGAGATGCTTGAAGTAAGAATTCAAAAGCAGAAATTATAACGAAACAGAGATGAGCACAATGTTGCATAAAAGGAGAGCTGCTTCTCCCATGCTGGACAGAGACTGTATGATGACCGTCAAAGGATGGATGTTAGGATTTCTTGCTTCTTACTGCTCCTTAATCCCAGGTTCAGAGCTCCATAATTCCAGGCGGCTGACATTCAAGAACTGTAGTAAATGAAAAGGAAGAAATGCATCCTTGCTTTTAAAGACCAGTGTTACACATGTATCCGTTGTCACGTGTGGCTTAGTTTCAGTGATGTGTGTAGATTTGCGTGTGTGTGTGTGTCTGTCGTCACAGGGCGCCCAGAGGAGAGAGCACCATGTGGAAGTATATAGGAACAGACAGAATGGGGCGCGTGTGCGCTGTATGAGTTTATATATAGGAATGAGGAGCTTGAGAAAATAAATAGAAAACAAAATTATGTGTATTTAGAGACAGCAAAGATTTGAAAAAGTAGACACATTTACAGCTTTTTTTCTTTAAATCAAACCTCAATTTATTCCATTTTTTTTCCTGCACCACCTCACGTTTCTAAAAGTACTCCCATCTCCAGGCTGTCAGGTACAACCAGTCTTCCTTTGGCAGCTTCACTGGAGCAGTAAGAGATGAGCCTTGGGTACATGAGCAGCACCTGGGTGAGAGATCATTTCTCATTTTAATCAAGATGTTAAGAAATCTGGAAAAAGAAAGTAGCACAGAATGAGGCAGCCTGCAGAATCTCAGTATGTTCAATTAGGATTGTGCATTTCACCATCTTAGTAAACAGTCCTTTAAATCTGAAGACAGTCAAGTCAGTTTTATTTATAACCAGATTTCGAATTTGCCTCAAGGGACTTCATAATCTGTACATGCACCACAGAAAGAACACCAATTTCAAGTGTGCTGTACTGCTGCTACATCTTCAACATGCAATTTAATGAGGGAACCAAAACGATAACTGATTTACTGCAAGTTAACATTTCATACCCCCTGTTTCTGTGCACTTTATTCTGGGACAGCACACTGACTGCAACTTCAGCTCACTACTGGCAGCACTGAGTCAATAGCACTTAACCCATTGTTCAGGGTCCCATCTGTTAAGGTTAGCATTGTTGATTTTTGGTATTAAATAAAACCCCAGTTATTTCTTTGGCAAGTCAAGGCCATTATTGTGATTAGTTTCAGCTTCACATTTGTGAATTAGAATTTGTAACTGACCTTGACAGTGAAAACATTCAGCAAATCCTCAATCCAGTTTCCAGCAATTGCAATTTATGCAGGACAGAAACTTGCCAAATTTTGCTTACAGAGCAAATATCAGAAGCCTCTGTATCTTTTAAAAGATCTTTAGAGTCATCTTTGATTTATTGGTCTGTGGAATTACTTCGTCCCAAAATTAGTTCTAGGCCTATACACACCTGGGCCATGCCAAAAGGTCTTAGCACCATTACACAAAAATGAAACTTTTGCAGAAGAAAAGTACCAATGAGACAAAGTGCTACATAAAAACAGGTTTATTGAATTCCAGTTATCACAGGACACCAGCCCCTGAAAGAAAGACAGTCATGGTTGAGAAACGTATCTCTTAAATTCATACCAATGTAGACATGAATCACAAGTGGTTCTTACCATCTGGAGTTAGGCACGTTTGGGCAGGAGATTGTTCCAGTCAAGCTCCGGATTGTCTTGGCCTGTTGAGCGGGGAAACCAGGGTACAGGTTGCCAGTAGTGGAAGCCTGGATGTGGGGGTGGGTGTGCTCGAGGTTGGAGTCCAGATTTATAGGCAGCTTGAGGCATGAATTTCTGGTCATGCGGGAGTTGGCCAGCCTTGTTGTATTTGTATGAGACGTATGGAACAAAGGGGAGTTGGTAGTAAGGAACATACGGACTCAATGGACCTGGATACACGTCGCTGGGTTTTGTTGTAACGGGTGCTTGAGTTGGTTGAGTGGTAGGGGCAGTTGTAGTTTTCTCCGTTGTAGAGCTCTCATCGGGTTTATCAGTAGGAGCCGTCTCACCTGGCTTTGCTGTTGTGAGAGTTGGAGGCTGAGTAGTTGGCATGGGTGTAATGGGATATTGTGGGTATGGAGGTTTTCCATAGTAGTGCTGAATAATTGGGTAGAAGTAAACCTCAGAATTGTCAGGGATTCCTGGAAATGGCTGTCCTCCTGGATGGTAGAAGGGATAAGGAAAATATGGTGGGATCTGATGAGTCTTTGTAGTCGACACAGAGGTTGTGGTGGATGCAGGAGCTGTTGTGGTCATCTCAGTCATTCCACTGGTAGTCGTGGGATTGGTGGAGGTAGTGGCTGGTGGTGCAGTAGTCTTCACTGGAAGAGGGTAGTAGTAGGGGTAGTAAGGGTAATACGGGTAGTACTGATAGAAGGGATATGCAGGAGGGTATACTTGAGGCTTTTCAGTGGGTTTCTCAGTCGATGGTTTAGTAGTTATGGTGGTCGTGTCAGGCTTAGCAGTAGTTGTGGCAGTAGTAGTAGCAGTGCTAGGGGCTGGTGTCTGTCCCATCATATACATGTAATAGTAGTAATACATATAGGAATAATATGGACTGCTAGGATCATAAATCGACAGTGGCTCCGTCACGTGACGCTTATGACGATTCAGGCTCCAGGGCCCGTGAGGGAAAGGGAGCTTCTGAGCAGGCTCGGGGGTAGCCGAAGCAGGTGAGGTAGAAGAACTCGTCAACACTGGGCAGGTGAAGTTAACTGGAGTCTCCAGCCACCTCATTGGCAGCACATAACTTCCATTCTGAAACAAGACCATATGAGCAGCTGAGATATAGTAATGAACTATTCAACATTTATAAAAGTTGGCTTCAAGTTGCTTTGTTAGATTCATCCAGTTTGAGTTCAAGTTGCATGAAAATTTGATCAGTGATAGCAGTACTTTTACCATCTTTCATCTTCTAATGGATGACAATTGCCAGCATGTAAAGCCACTTAATCCAATTAAGAGAAAAGTCTTACCTCTTGTATCACATTGCAGCCATCATAGGGCACAACCAAAACAAGGCCCTTTGCATTTTGCTTCATTGAGTAGCTACAGGTTTCGGGCACCTGGATCAAAGGCAGGGGCTGTGCATTGCCTGAGAGGGGGGAGAAAGATTATTGTTCTGTGTCAACCTGCCATACACAATTTTGATATAAACTGCCAAGCTTGGCTATGGCAACATACCCATGTCCAGCTGTAAATCAGCAGCTCTTGGTCCCACAGCTTTCACCCTCATCTTGTTTTGACCACAGTGCAGGGAAGGGTTCAAGCGCCTCCATGCTTCTCGGTCGGCCACGGCGTCCTCCAGCTGTGACGTCTGCTCCAACATCTCTGTAGGTGTATAAAAGTCCAGATACAGAGTTAATACTGCACATCCTTGACTTTTGAATATCATGCTGTATTGACATGCAGTACATAAAATTAACAGGAAAATCTTACCTGTGTCATCTGATTGATCCAAGTCAATATCATTTCCTGTGGCAGCAGCAGAGGCAGATCCAGACTGGGAATTAAGCTCTTTCCCATTGAAGACAATTCTTCCTGTCCTTGCTTTCATCACTGCAGCCTCACTAACTACCTCGTCCTGCTTGACGTTCTCACTCAGCCTTCGCAAGCTAAAACAAGTTAAAGTCGGGGCCAAAGAGCACAGCACTAATATGACTGCTACAGTTTGACGTGATAGGCCTCCCCGTCCAGCTTCACCTGCCATACTGGAGCTGCACGTCCGGCTGCACAGATGGAGGGCACTTTACTAAGAAGCAGAGCGACTGAATCACAGCTTTTAATACTGGGCACATATTGGCAGTAGGTGATCAACCAGTCAGATGCTATTTCAGGTAGGTTGCACCTGTGCTCATTTAGCTTGCAACAGGTGAACTCGTTAAGAACTTTTGACATCTAAATTGTTATCTCAGGTTAATGAAGTCAGCTCTGCAGATTTATCATGTGGTTGAAAGAGCAGCCATCTTATTTGTATTGTAGGTTATTTTGCAGCAAAGTTATGTGAATATTTATATTGACCACTGTTGTTTGGTTGTTTGAGCCCCTTGTCTGGTGTGTTCAGTTCAGTTTGGGGAAGCTTGTTGGCTTTATTTAGATATGTTCTCTGTTTTCTTCAATTCTATTTAACGTCTAGTGTCTGCAGTACAGGACTGTGTATTCAATGCTGCCCTTTAATTTCAAAGCCATCTCAAGTGAATATGCAGACACAACATGAGACAGCACTATTTGCCTGGGCATGGCTGAAATAACTGTTGATGGTAAATTCAATGGGAGTAAGATAACCCCACTTTTTAGTTTTGTGATGTACTTAAAGGTGGAGTATGCTCAAGGAATTTATGCAAATATAAAAATGAATTTTGAAAATAATTTTTAAAAGAATGAATGCAAATAGACCAAATCACTTATTAAATGTTTTTCACTAATTTCACTCATTGAAGCTTTATTGATTTCTTTATCCTCAAGATGTTTTATAGAAAAGCAGATGTAGCGATGAGTTGGTTTTTTTTTTTCTTTCTAGACAGCAGAGAGATGAAAGGAAATCAGAAGGGGGAGAAAGTTGGGGAAAGACATGCAACAAAAGGATGTGCAAGGCAGGCAGGTGAGGCATAAACATAACCTCCTTGTTGAAGGTGCATGAGATTAAAGTCAATAAAACAATGAGAAAGACAAACATAAAATACATAGATATCTAAGGATGTAGGGTAATGTATGCTGTACAGATTGAAGCCTCTTGAGGTATATTTGAGCTATATAAATAAAATTGACTTGATGCAGATGTACGATATGAAATTGTATATACATCCTTTTTCACCCTTTGGCATCACTTTCTGTAAATCAGTGTAAGAAAAGAAGTCAAATGAAATCTAATGGAGGCACAACAAACCCACTTCACCCTCTGATTATGATCTCTCACTTTCATTTGGAACCACATTCTTTGATCTGATTACAACACATTTCCTGAGGTTTACCACCATTGTGCCATGGCACCACCATGTGGACATGCCAACAGAACCTCACTCTGAGAACTATAGGCTGTTATGAAGCCATGAACAGATCAATTTCGTACACAAAATCTTGAAGATGAAATTAGGACAAACTTCTCCATGTAACTGAAATGCTTACTTTCTTATGAAAAAAGTTGATCCGTTGTGCATCAGATCCACTTTTTTTCCCCCAGAGTCAGACTTTTGATTCCAGGTTAATCGGAAGTGGACCATATTGAAAACAGGCCCTTACTTGACAAATTGAGACTTTCCAGATGAAACAATTAAATCAACTTTAAAAAGTGAGCGTTGCAGTCATATGGAGAAGTCGTGCTGACAATGTTCTTGACATATTTGCACTATTTCACACACTTATCTTTTGAATATAAAATACAGTGATCCATTTAACATCTGAAGAGCCTCTGTGTTTTGTCAGACTAAAAGACCTTTCTCCAATATGGACTGCTCACCATACCCACACACCTACACCTAATACCAGTTCTTGGCAAACCTTATATAAAATCATGCAAAGTTTTCCACACTGTGGAAATTTTTTGGAGCTGTTGAAGGGCTAACAAATACAAAGCACAAGATCGCTTCAATTTTTTTCAAACCATTTATTCAAAACATTCTGCAGGTCAGCCTTGAGGAGGCTGGTGGTAAGGTGGGGGAAAGGGCATGAATGGAAATGGGAAGTGGACATGTGGGTGGACATGTGGGTGAATATGTGGGTCGACAGCCGGTGGTGATGGAGTCAGCGGTGGGTCCGTTTCCTTGGTTGTTGTGGTTGTAGTCGTGGTTGGTGTTGTAGTTGTCGTTTCTGGCTTGGGAGTTGGATGTTGGGGATATGAAGGGTAATGGGGATATGGAGGGACAGGTGGAGGGAAAAAAGGAGGATATGGAGGAAAAAAAGGCAAAAATGGTGGAAACTGTGGTAACGGAGGCTTAGTTGTTGGTTCAGTTGTTGGCGTAGTTGTACTTGTAGTAGTAGTTGGAGTGGTTGTAGTGGGTTCAGCAGTTGTTGGCAGAGCCCCTGGGAAGGGCCAAGGAAAGGGAGGGAAGTAAGGTGGGTACATGGGAAAAGGAAACATCGGGGGAGGAGCTGTGGCTGCTGGCGTTGCAGCGGTGGTTGTAGTTGTAGTAGGTGTGGTGGTTGGTGCAGCTGTTGTGGTTGGTGCTGCTGTCGTCACTGGAAGGGGAGGAGGGAAATAAGGAGGATAAAAAGGAGGATAGAAAGAGGGGTATTGTGGAAATTTGGGCATGTCTGGTTTCTTTGCGGTTGTAGTGGTGGAGGTGGTTGGTGCAGCTGTTGTGGTTGGTGCTGCTGTCGTCACTGGAAGGGGAGGAGGGAAATAAGGAGGATAAAACGGAGGGTAGAAAGAGGGGTGTTGTGGAATTTTAGGCATGTCTGGTTTCTTTGTCGTTGTGGTCGTGGTGGTGGTGGTTGCCACTGTAGGTTCTGGCACAACACCTGAAGGGTACTGAGAATAGTGTAGAAAGGGAGGTAAGTAATAGGATGGGGGATGTTTTGGATGTGAAGCATCTGGGTTCTTGCTGGTGCGAGGAATCAGAGGGTGTGACGGCGGGTTCTTGGGCGACTGAGGTGCGGCAGCTGTGGGAGAAGATGCTGCAGGTTTTGGACACCAGAGCGAAACTGGAACTCCCTGCCAACGCATTGGGAGCACGTAACTTCCACCCTTGGGAAGAGAAAACAGAAATCAGTATTCAGGATTACACAAGTCAAATATTAAACTAGGACTGCAACTAAAAATTGCTTTCAGCACTTTTGATCGATATACAACTTGCTTGAATCAGTATATCAGAGAATAGCAAAAATGTTAAACATCTCGAAATGTCTTTTGTCCAATCCAAAACCTAAGTTATTCATTAAGAAAAAAGGCAGAAAATCTTCACATATGAGAAGTTGAAATCATCTAATGTTTGGAATATTACCCAAATTACTCGACTGGCAATTATCGGAAATCATTACTGATCAACAAATTGTTTCTGCTGTTCATTATAACCACAGGAATATTTAACTACTACCAGGATTATCCACTCGTCAACACTTTCGCATCGCTCTGGAGTAGCACCATTTTGCATTTCAGTAAACATCCTTACCTCTTGAACCATGTTGCAGCCGTCATAAGGAACCAACATAACAAGTGCAAGTGAGTTCCTCTGCATGTTGTAACCACAGGTGGAAGGGACCTGGGACAGGGGCACTGGAGGTCCACCACTTCCTGTGTGGACAAAGAAAGAAACCTCAGTGTGACTATGCAATCGTATGTGGGAATATCTGTATTGTGCATTTGACAGTGAGTGTAACTGTTGATTATTAATTTACCTTGTTCCACTGCAAACTGTGAAGCTCCTGGTCCCAGTGCTCTGAACTTCAGCTGGTCCCCTCCACACTGCAGGGAAGGTGCCATGCGCTTCCATGATGCTTCCTTGGAACTGGCATCTTGCGTTTGACCTTTTGACCAACCTGACAGCAAACATAAAATTAGTGAACTATTACAACCCATTGTGATTATTATAGGATATATTGCACTGTAAAAACATCAGTTGAAAAAAAAAGCCTGTAACACTATATAGTTAAAGAGATTTATACCTGCAAAGTCTGCTTGATAAGTGGCTTCATCTTCCACAGAAGAGTTTGATCTCTTGGTCCCATCTGAGACTTGTGACTCCAGTCCTGACCCTTTCTCAAAAACTCTCCCGAACACGATTCTCCCCTCTCGGACACCTGTCGTTTTGGCTGCATCGGCTTCTTTCCTCCCTTCTCGCCTTTCTGTTTTCCTCAGTCGATAACAGTCTGTAGTCTGTGCCAAATAACACGTGAGAATAACAGCTGCAGCCAAGTAAACAGTAGCACTTTTCCTTTTTCCTTTGGGCATCATTCTGTCGTGACTCCTGGAAATGTTAAGAGCTGGACGAGTCTGCTCTGCTGCAGCTATTTGAGTTTTCTGGCAGCAGGTACAACAGGTGCTGCAGCAACCAATCAGAAGCTGTGGAGGTAATTGATTGATCCTAATCATGTGGGAGTGGTTGCACCTGGGTGATGCCCAGGTTGCCATCAGGTCAAGAGACAGAGGGGTGAGCTTAGTATGGACCTCAATGGCAGGTTATCATCAGATTTTATTCTTAATGTTTCTCAGTTCAGAACCTGACTTATCTGACTGATCGGTAGGAAAAGTTGTCCTAACCTCTTTCCTGGCCACAGTTGTTCATGAATAAATGAGCAATAAAAACAGCTTATCAGAGAGACTCATTCTGACCCAGATAACCAGCTGAGGAAGAAGAAAGAACAACCGCTCTGCCATCTTTTGGACAAATGGTGTTAAAGCATGTCACTGTCACACCTTTAAACTCTGACATACTGATTACCTGGTGGAGGTTTAAAGTTCATTGTTCACCTACGATGACGATAATGTGATATAGTAAAAGGATCAAGAACAACTGCTAAATTAACCTTAAGATTAGATATCTCAAATGGCTGTTTAGAAGGCCAGGAGTGGACTTTGAACTGGCTCAACTTTTGAGCCAACGAGTGCTTAGTGAAAAATGGAAATTTGAACATCTACAGCTCCATGACAACCAGTCAAACCCCCTCTGCTGAGGACGCTGATTCAAAAATAAATGCACTTTCAGTCTACTAAGATCTGACATTGTGACTTTTTTTTAATTGGACATAACATTTACAGTAGATTTCAGGATCCCCTTCTCTTCTCTTCTGCAGACCAAGTTGAGGGAGTGTACGGCCAATACAGCATTATAAAGTATGTTAAAATTGTGTTTCATCATATTTCTGGGTGTTAAAACCAGCTAGTCAGCCAGCGGCCGTAATCAGATGCTATTACATTCACACATTGCAGCTATTTCATCTCCAAGGCTACTGACAACACCAGGACGAGTTACACATTGAGGTGAGTACATTACCTTGGGTGTACTTTTTTATTGCTTGTTTGCTTTATATTAATATATTCCATATAAGCAGATGCATTGATTAGGTGTATTCCCATATCTCATATTTGTTTCTTTTTCTGTCACGACAACCTTTCTCTGATAATTGATTTCATTTTATGGAAAATTTAAGGCTGATTCTGCCACTTAAATGTATAAGTGTGTTTAATAGATATACTGTGGTTTACAGTCTTTGAGATGTTTTTCATTGCTTTCTGATGTGTCTAATGTTTATATTATTTCAGCAGGAGGGAAACCTTACAAAGCAGTGAATGCTGTTGTTCTGCTCTGGGACAAATACATTGAACACAGTGACTTTACTCTAGACAAAAAGATGAGGTCCAGCATGTCCTGTGAGTCCAAACAAGGTTAAAATTATTAGAAAGGAGAATCTTATGTAGGTCAATGTTTACTTCTCTTAGTGGCACTTGATTCATTGATACTACAGTAACTTTCATTGTACCGTTAGATGCCGCTGCTGCTACATCAGAGCAGGATCTCATTGAGCCACTGTCTGTCCTGGAGGACCATGTAAGACTGATCAAACAGTTTCCTTTTCCTTCCTGTTTCATTTATCAATAAATATCACATGTACTTTTCTTTGATTCATTTGGTTACTTCATTTGATTTGTGCTTTTTCTGGGTTTGGTAAGAGGATACCAGCAGGTTGTCCACAGTCGCTCACTGAGCCGCCCACCTATTGTACCAGAGCAGCAGGAGTTCTGAGGTACAATCGGGAGTCTGACGACCACGTGACAGACTTAACAAGCATTCCTTCAGCGGTACTGAGATCAAATTCCTACCTACTGTTGTGACTCTGCAGCAACATGGCTTTATGTTTCTGATTAGTCCCATTTAACACTGCTGTTGTCCAGTCCCAGTCTCTGACAGAGCACCCAGTGACTTGTGAGTACTGTGGAGAAAAGGCCAAACCTTCACTGGATCTAACATGGGTTCAGCAGCCTGAGGTGAGGAGGGAAGTGAATACACTGACACATATCTCCAAATATAAAAAATGCACTTCCGACCCTCTTCTATCCTCTTTCTCAGACAGTCCAGCTCTTCTGCTGCGCCCAGTGGCAGCAGCTTTGCGAGATGCTGGTGAAGCAGAGGCGTTTGTTCAGGGGGAGACGTGACCCCAGGTCAGGTACTCCGACATCACCGGGAGACGAGCCAGCCGCAGAGATGGAGGAGCTTCTCTTCCAAGGCAGGGAGATGGAGGATCACAACAAGTTTACAGTCGACTTACTGGGTGAACTTGGGTATAAATTTGCATAATGAAATGTTTAAATTTTTATCCAAAGCACGGAAACACAAAGATTTCATTTTACAGCATTAAAGTAAGAAGCCATGTAATCATGTTTTATTTATTTATTTATTAGAGAACTACCAGATGTGAGAATCTACGAGGATTTCTCAATCCAACTACCTGCAGCAGAAACCTGTGAGTAACTGCTTTAAATCCGTTTATCCACTCATGACAAACAAACATGAGTTGACATACAGTGCGTACATATGTTTGTCATCTTTCTTTTTGTTCAGATTATATGTAAGAAACAAAACCACTGTGACTGTGAGTAGCTTTGTGAGGCCGACACGGTTTGTTCTGTGCTATTGTTCAGTTACCCCGACATCAAAGGTGCTCAGCTTCCGGCTCTCTCGTGCTCCAGAAAAAGCACACTCCACTGTGTATCTGAGCGGTGCAGCTGAGAAACAATTGAAAATTAAAGAGGAAGAGGAGCAGGTGTCGGCCCCTTTTTGTAACCACAAGCCACTTCAGTTCGGCATATGTCATCACCAGGTACCCGCCAATTACTTGTTTTCCTTCATGACCTATATCGCACTAAACAGCTTCCTTTAAAAAAGTCAATACTAATACTATCTTAAGCCCTTGTTATCAACACTGATGAGACCATACAAATAATAATAATTTATTTGAATAGAAGTCTGTGTCATTCTGTACATTAACCTTTGCAAATGAATATATATACACTGCCCCCATGTGGTCACATAGTGTCTGATCAGTGTATGGAACCAAACAATAGCTGTTCTTAACAAATGCAAGGTTTTTTGTTATGGAACATTGGCTAAATATTTATGATTGTAAACATTTTTGGATATTGAATAGTTGCTCAAGTTAAAATGCAAAAGCATCAACATCAAAATATACTTAAAGTACCAAAAGTATAAGTATTCATTATGCAGAATGGTCCATTTTAGTGACGCATTAATGTGTATACCACTTTTATGTTGCGACTGGTAAATGTGGAGCCAATCATCTAGTAGCTTAAATGAATATTACTCATACATCAAAATTATTTGTTCAATTATATTTTAGATGAATAATCTGAATCTAACCTCTGATCTTGTATGTTCACAGGATGGGGCAGAATTTCGACAGAAGCATTATTCCAATGGCATGAAATTTCTCACTGTTTTCCCTGATGGCTCTGCTCAGGCCTTGTATCCACTCACAGTCTGATGTCTGTAGATATTTATCATGTGATTAGATTTGCAGACCAAGGCAAAGCAAACATAGTTAAAAAGAGCAATGTGGATCTGTGTGCGTCAGATACAACACATACTCAATAGTGGATGTTGTTGATGTGGATGTGTCCTTATCATCGTGCTGACAGTTACCCATCAGGCCTCTTGGCTGTCCTTGTCGTGGTCACTGAAGAGAATGGGAGGGTCTGCATTGTGTATGATGACAGCAATGCCCCCTGTCAACCAGTTAGAGCCGTGTTCCAGTCTGACGGCAAGGCCACATGTTATCACAGCAATGGAAACATATGGTACAAAGCCATGTTTATAATTAGTGTTGGAAATGACTACAGTGTATTTAATTTTTAGGCAAATATAAATTAGGCTAATTAATATCCTGCTTCTAGACTAATGTGTGCATCTAATGTTTGGTTTTGGAATAAAATTATACATTTCCCATGTGCAGAAGGACAATAACCGATAATATATATATGATGCATGCATGTGTGTGTTTATATTGCAGGTTGGCCTTAAACAGATCAGGAGGTCAGTGTTTGGATGAGGAAGGTGCCAGGGTTCGTCGGTGGACCTGGAGCCTCACCCCCATTCCCACTCCCCTGCAGCCTGTCTTCCTGTCCCTCAACAGAGCTGTCGGGGTCCGAGTCCTGGGGAGGGAAACAGTGTTTGTCTCCTTCCTGGCAGGAGGTCAACAGGCAAAGTTCAGTGTGGGTACCTGCTGTGCTCAGGTGAAGCATTATTTATTTATTTATAATGATCTTCTCTTCCAGATTTACAGCAATATTGTGTGTCTGCTTGTTCAAATGTTTCACTTTAAGATGTATCTCATTCATACCCCTTTCATGCACAGCATAGGAAAAAAACAACAACAATGTAATGATTGATGCATGACTATGTAATGTGCTTCAGGACGGGGCTGCTTCAGGACCATCCGTGCTGAAGGAGGAGCTGTTTGTGTTGGCGGCCAGGATTAGGATCCACCTTGCCATTCAGCATCTTCACCTGCACCTAAAGACGCCAACCAATTCACGGCTGCCAAAGACCACGCAAACCCATCACCTTCATGTTGTTGCCCAAAGGCTTCTTGCACTCAGTGCTGACATGATGATGAGTGACAGTGAAAGAGGCTTTATCCAACGGTGCCTTCAGGATTGTCTTTGACATAGCAGTAATAAAGTACACTGACACCATGACAGCAGCTCTGCTTTGGCTTAAAGTCACACGCCACGAAGCAAAGTAAATCGGAATACTTTTTGACTTTTAGCATAAAAACTAAGAACAAGTTCCATGTTCTCAACTTCAAGGCTCTTGATAAGATTTCAGGAGGTATAATGGCATTTACTTGACAATGATCAAACCTCAACGTGCAATGTTTCTCACTGATGGATGGTCACAGAGGACAAAGGAAACAAGAGAATTAAATTACCTCTGCATAACTACAAGTAAAAGCAAAAACCCACAGAGGAAGCAGTCCATCCTTTTGTCCTGTGCATACTAAATTATACTGCCAGCAAAAAAAAGCACTATCAAATACATTTTTCTCTACTCACTACTAGAGCATACAATGAAGGGATGTGACCTGATTCATTGCCAGGAATAGGCATATTCAAGTAGGCATGGCACTGTTCGTTCACTTATGCTTTAGTCTTACATTGTACTCAAGCCTAATCTGTTTTGTGTCTTCTAATCATGTCAGTGCAGATCCCTAACTCGTCCTAATAACATTAGTGTGAGCAGATGGCTCAGAGATAAGCATTCATGAGGCTTTACGGGAAAAAGAGCAATATTGCCAAGCCATTCAGATTTCCTACTTTTCCTCTCAGGTTTCCTTTGACTAAACTGAATAAAACCATAATGAAAGTCACCATCTCTCATCCAACATCATCTCAGTCATTATTGGTCTGCATCAATCAGTAAACCTCAGCACCACACCAAAGCTTCACAATTAAATAGTTACAATAGGTTTTATTAATCTTCTTTGCTTCCCCCAAGTCATGTAAATATAAAAATTATTCAGAAATCATACCAATACACAATTCTCCAATGTTATTTTCACAACAGTGATGACAGATTTGAAGTGTTGCATTTTCTACATGGCTAAGCTACTTTTAGAATAAACTTAAAATTCTACATATGGCTCAGTGGTACAAATGACACGATTATTTACTCACACAGATCAATTGTATGCAACAAGTTAAAGACTATATGTAAATCAATGTTAAATCTCTCCTTATGGAACCACTGATATCTCCTGGATGAAATCTGCAGTAGTATGAATAGTACAAGAAAATGACAGACGGGCTGGCACTGGGGCCATGGGTCCCACTCTGGCGTCGGGGGCGGGGTGTCTCTAAGGGGCATGGTGAAGAGTGATGGGGGCATCCAGTCTGTGCTAGCAGTTTTCCTGCCTTCAGCGCAGACCTTCATAAACATCACTTCACAGCCCAGTGAGAAACCCACCTCAAACCTGGACAGGAAGACAAGAAGAAGGCAGATTAAAAAAAAAAAAGATTGAAAACAGTAAACCATCTTTGGTGAAGCAGTGCTCTGAACACCACTGTACATACATGGAGGGGCTTTTAGCTCCAGCCAGGATGTGAAGAGTAGGGTTAGGAGTGGTGCGGTCTTGTGTTCATGTGAACGTTCATCTTCATCTCGTTGTCCAGGATTTGCACAAGCTGCTGCATGGAGGGTAGGTGACCTGACTCTAGTTTTGACCACACTGGCACATCTGTGGAAAGGCAATACTCACTGTAATTTACGGCATTTTGTTCTGGCACTACAGAACTTTATTAATATTATAAGGTTACGACTTTTTTCTTTAAACTTGTTTGCAGCCATCTTAGAAGTAATTATATGACATAGCATGACAGGTTGTTGAAAGTGTTATAACTGCAGGAAAAAAAAAAAGTTTATCACCACATTTCCCTTATGTTCAGTGTTTGTGAAGTGGCAGCCTAAAGAAATTGATCTAAGCCCATAGAGTCGGGTTCAGTCAATAAGACCACACTTTGAATAACAGACTCACCATTTAATGTGATTTCAAAAGCTCCTGTAGACATTAACTGGTTTTCAATCATATTGCTGAGGAAGAACACCATCATGCAGGCATATATCTGAAAGAAGCACAAGAGGAACATGAGTTTAAAAATTCTGCCAAATAATTTTCACATTTTCTTTTTCACTGGCAGTTATGTCTGCAGGTGTTCTTGTATTGTGCTCACGCCATGAATCACATGAGCAGTGCACTGAAAAACAAACTGTTAAAGTATTGCCACAAACCCACAGGATAAATGTGGTGCTCTGTTGACAGGTGAAGCTGGACACTCTGGAGTGATGAGCAACAACTACAGAAGAGGTTCAGGCATAATAAATATATTCCATGCATTTTCGGTATTACACAAATCTGGTAGTTCAATTTAAGAGTCACTTGCAAATTGGTATTTTTGTCAAGGCAACAAACGCCATGCAATATGTTAGCACTGTTCAACACTGAAAAATATAATTTTTATGCAAAGCACATCCTGACTTGCACCGTTCAGCATCAGCAGGTGAATACTGCCAGAATGTTTTGTTTATACACCATTAACAGATTTTTTGATTTAGGCTCAATACGGATATCAGCCTAAAACAGAGGTTGTGTGGGAGTGGAAACGTGGGAAGGAAGTGAGAGGCGGTGCTCCCCAGGGGGGCTTCAAACAGTTTCAGGGGAAGCTCATTGAAGTTAAAATATTACATTAGTTATCAAAAGGAGATCACACAGAACAGCCTACATGTGTGTGATTTGGTTGAATAGATAGTTTAGGGGATTTTTTTTCTGTTTTTCTCACATTCAGACACAAATAAATGCCTTAGAACAGACTGTTTATGTAATTAGTATAGTCTGAGGTAACGGTAAACAGCAATATTAGGCCATTTTAGCTCAATTGTACAGTATCTATGGGAGTAAATAACATGATCATGATCCCACAGGTAATCCCATAAGCGAGTAACCTAAGAGGGGTGAGGGGGCACCTTTTCCAAGCTTTGGGGATGCCCACAGTCTCAGACTTGGACTGAAAATCCTTTGCTTAAAACGAGAGCTCTACTTATTGGTTGATGAGATTAGAGCACAGTCAGATTATATGGTGGTAAATTACAGGACCTGGAACAGTCAATGAGACTAGATTTCTTTTTCGTAAAGAAGGATGTAAAGACAGTTTAGCCAGATGTTACAAAGATATGAACATTACAAAATCATTCTGTGAGTATAACTACAGCAGCTTTAAATGCAGACCCTCAGATTAGTGATGTTATCAGCAAAGCTGCAGTTTTGATGTTTT
Source organism: Centropyge bicolor (assembly GCA_037975185.1). Lineage (NCBI taxonomy): Eukaryota > Metazoa > Chordata > Actinopteri > Pomacanthidae > Centropyge > Centropyge bicolor. The sequence goes on along the minus strand of JBBMOC010000023.1, from coordinate 1,267,368 downwards.
AAAAATCAGATTTATGGGTGAAAACAAGTCGAGTGTTCATTAAATCTTCATCTATTCTGTAGGCAATTACAAGGTTTTCTGTTTTCCAAGTCATCTGTTTGGCTACCAGAACCAAACTCCATTTTATCGGCCCCAGCTTCCTGTTAAAACACATGGATAGCTGACAGAGCAAGACTGTTTTCTTTGCAAATATCTGATGTTAACCATCACTGGCCATTCTCCCCCTGAGCCTTTGGCAGTTCTGTCACCCTTGGGATAACAGATCCAGGCAAAACAATATTTAACAACACGACCAGAAGACCCTGAATGAACAGCTAATGAAATCCCCTGGGCTTGAATACACACAGCCAAGTGTCCATGTACACGACTGTATTAGAGACACAGCCAAACTATAGCTCTCTTTCCTGCATTTCTATATTCAGACCATGCTTCTATGGGATATCTTTGATGATAACCTGCAAAAAATGCTCAGCAAATGGCAAACTCTCCCACAGGATCAGAGCTTTAATGACTTCTATAGTTCCAGTAAACCTTACCTTATTTCCCTGGCCCCACTCCCAGATGCCTGGGGCTTGCATACCAAAGAGGGCGAATGGGTCCCTGCCGATAATAATCACCCCAATCACCAGCAGTTTGAACATAGACAGGAAGGAAGCAACGTGTCTGAGGAAATAAAACAAGAAACTGGCTTTTAATACAATTCATAGACATGGCAACATAGAGCAGAAAAATTAGAGACATGAAATCAGTCAAAATTGTAAACACATCAGTTGAACACTGTGCCAAGGGAGAAGGGAGTGGCCTTGGTTTATACAAATTATCAAATAAAATACAAATTAGCTTCAGAATATACACAAAGAAATGGGAGTCAACTGTATCTTTGTGGCCTCCGCATACTTATTCTCCATTTCAACCAAGATTATGATTCTGTATACCTTAAAGTAATCAACTAATATATGGCACTTATCAACCTGCAACACAAAGCCTGCATCCTGTTCACTTTACTACCTTCAAACGTTTGACATATGTAACTGGTTGAGCTACAGCCCCTCAGTATACTTAAGCTTATTCTTACAGTGACAGAGTCAGAGACAGACAGAAACACTGACTGGAGAAGCAATACTGTCTCACTTTGTTAATGGAGCAAATCTCTAGTGTGTTTATTAAGAGTTACACTGATGAGGACCTGAGGGTTTCAGTGACACCACACACTGAACTAGAACACCTGGGATTACACTTCACAAACCAGTCTCATGTAGACTATGTAGGCTATGGTCTGGGGTTTTTTTAAATGACAGTTTGAACAGCACAAATCACAGGGAACTCGTCTTTTCCAATTCTGATTCGGGCCACTTTCATATGTGGTCCTCAATCAGATACAGGCCTGATTTTATGCAATGCGACCTGAGTCTTAACAAACAAAAAATCTGATCCGAGTAATAAATCTGAATTGAATACTAAGGCTTGCAGTGTGAACGTAGCCATAGAGACTCAGGCTCTGATCCAAATATAGCCGCTGATGCTTCAGAAGCAGACTGACTTTATTACATGAAGTAAAATTTCATCTGGGTTTGTATCTGTAACAGTGCACAAAACAGATATAGTTCAATTCTAAAATAAGCAGGAATACTTTGAAGAAAACTACTGAACAGGAATATTAGCTCTAGGGCTGCAATTAATTATAATTATAAATTGTCAGATAAAAACAAATAGGTCTTTCTGTTGTTTAGCCTGCCCTTGATGATATAAACAGGGTGGACAAATAATGGGAATTCTTGTAAGTACAACTGTCACACCTTTCTGAAACAACAAAAATTGAACATTATAATCTTCATTAAGGAATAACCTACTGCAGGACATTGGACTGTGTGTGTGTGTCGGTCCAATAATAGACAGTATACATACATAGTATAATAAGTGATTAATTATATTAATCCACACTAAGAATATACAGCTTTCAAAATTGTCATTTTTAGGGCCAGTAGTCTTTTAGTAGTCTATGAAACTACCAAAGTCAAATCCATGACCAGATAAGTCCGTAAGAGAATTCCATTTCCTCAGCCGAATCGCAGTTAATCCCAGGCAGCATTCAGGCTGCTTTAATAAAGCTGGGTATAATCCACTTGTAACAAGGCAGACAATCTCTCTCTTACCGATAGAGGGGTATTGGAAGATAGTTCTCCCCTTCAATGCGGATGTCTGGGTACCGCTGGTACAAGGCCTGCGTGTACTCCTCAAACACCCGCTTGTACCCTCAGGAAATACTGTATGAAGACAAACACTGTTAGAAAGACATGACAGTGCACAGTTGCAAGAGCAAACAGGGACAACAGGCAGACGCAACAAAGCATGAATCTCAAAGGTAGACTGTGGATTTAGTCGTCATATCTGGAACATGTGAATTCCACCATTATCTGTAGATCATTTTTCTTCCTAGTGGAAATTTTTGGTGGGACTGTGAAATTCCACTTAGCGGCATGTTAGCCTATTGCACTCCAATGCTAGATGCTCCAGTTTGTGGCATATGTTTCCTTTACTGAAAAGCAACAGCTGGCTTCATGTTCTTGTTTACTTCAGTTATACTTTATTGCATATAAACACCTTAAAATCACGTGACATACTTATTAGCATAAACTGTTAATGATCAACGCGTATTATTGTTAATGATTTATGTAGCTAGTAACTACATTTGCACCCTGCCTTTGAATGAGCTATTCTAGCTTTAACTTTCCAACACGATCTTGAAAACCAAAATGTTTAAGCTGCATAAATAATTAAAGGAGCACTTGACAGGGATTTGAAATAATCCCATTGTCCATATAATACAATGAACACGTTGATCTAACCTGTAGACACAAGGCAAGTTTAACTGTGTAGTACCTTTTAACAACAAGGCAATTAAAGGTGACATATATGAGATAGAAATTAATCTTAATAAAATATAAAATAAACACACAGGCAACATAGAGTCACAGAAGTAGAGGATGGATTTAACTCGCATGTTTGACAGCGGAAGCGGAGCCATGTTTTCGACTAAATGTTCATAAGAAAAAGCGAAATTCATGAACTTTCACAAAATCTATTCCCCGTTTGTTTTGACAATGATTGAGTAATTGAGTTAATAAATTACTAGCATAACCAACGACATGCTAACATACGCCTCATGTTAGCCAGCTAGCTAGCTTCCGTCGACTCTCGGCCTGACGGTGCGTTGTTGTTAGCCAGGGAGTTTAGCTAGCTCGCAATGACTCGCCAGATTTTCGCTCGTCTACTCACCAGATTTGAAACTTGAGAAGTGGCCCCGTCGCAAACTGCATCTTCATCTTCTTCACGCCGCTGTTGTCGCCGGAAGCGGCCCAGCACAGCGAGAAAACCCCGAGGGCGAGGAGCGAGAAACGGAGCCACTTCATCGCCATCCGTTCCGGGATCTGTTTCCTCACTCTTTCAGATGGAGGTTGGTTATCTGGACATTTAGTTCCTGGTTGGTTCCACCTCTTCCTCAGACTGTCAGCTTGGATATTTGCAGTCACCTTTAGCGCCACCTACTGGTCGGGCTGTTCAACAAACCTACAATATATAAATTAATTATATTTTGATGTTTAAGCTAGTTTCTTCTCTTTGCAACTTTTACCATGCGCATAATGTTGCTGCATATTGTAGCTGAGATTTTATGTAAAATGATTGAGGGAAAGAATAAATAATGAGGAGCTTAGTTTAGAATTATTTTCTCTCAAACATTCCTGAGCTGAACTTATTATACATTTTGCATGTTGAAGTAGTACAAAAATATACTGGTGCCTTGAATGTTTAACTCATCATCAGACACCTTTAAAATCTGTGCATAACAATAACAAACCACAACAAAAAAAAACAAAAAAAAAACAGGTTAACCTTGGAGAGATGATCCATACATCATCTACATCTACTCTATATAACTAATTGTTTTAAATAATTAGAAATAATCCAGGTACCCAACAATCATTTGCTCTTATAATGCATCTGAATTTTAAATTCTAACTGTCGATACACTGAGACCAAACTGATCAATTCTGGATTTATTTGAGTCCACAACACACTTCTACTGGGGTTTATGGGTGGCACGCTCTCCCTAGTTTATTTTGTTAAATATCTAACAAAATAAATGCCACTGAATGGAACGTAATGTGACTTTATAATTTAAAAAAAGGAACACTTTATTTTAATAGAATTTCTGCTGCTACTTTCACATTAGTATCAAACTTTGATCATGGTAAGACAACCACAGTGAAAAGTGCTGCATCCAACGTCCAACGATATACAACAGTAGTGTTCTTACAAGACTTACAACATTTTAAATGAGAAAGTTTCTCAGTACATTTTATTTATTTAAATCATGAAATAAAATCAAAAGGTAATTGCTTCAAAAGAGACGTTTTCAATAAACAATCTTTGTGGGGCGGTCGGTGGGTTCGTCTTAGCGTTTCATCATCACCAGGCTCTCCTGCTCCACAGCAGACTGCAAAGCCAGTAATGTGTCTATGGAAGATAGAGACAGAATAAATAAAGGTAAGGCATACACATTCACACATCCTTTCTGTGATGCAGCTTTTTACTTTTGCATAGCCTCCAACTGGTCAAATTAACAAGTTGACTGGTTGTGGTCAACATATTTTTGGTTAACTTTAAGATTTTCCACAAACACAAAAGCTCCATCATTTGGTGTCATGATGGTGCACTTTGCTGTGTCATATTCAACAACAGTCTGCTTGATATAGATTTGAGTATATCACTCAACTAATGGACAGAAAACCAAAATCAAATTGTGGTTTTACAGACCCAATATCTTGCGGGAATGATCCAGCAGGTCGGGAAGTTCTGCCTTGATGTTGTAGGAAGTTTGCTCCATCGCTTTGACAAATTCATCTACTCTCTGAGAAACAAAAGCAAGACAAGCATGAATTATGTAGGATTATAAAGCCAATTAAAAATGGTATTATCACTTGTATACTGTAAAGACGAGCAGATTAAAACTCTACCTTGAGCTCCGCATAAACCTTCTCCTCCAGCTCTGCAACCTGAGACATGGCATCATACACACTGGTATCCTCAACAGATTCCTACAACACACACAGCAAAATCTTAGCAAATTACACATTTAACATTCATTATGATTTTGAACACATGTTGTGAAATCTGACCTCATCTGTGGAGCCGTTTATAACCTCTTGTGCCTTAGCTGCTCTGCTCGCTGTGGAATTGCCTTTCAGTTCTTTCACTCTGCCAAAGAACAAAAAATGTTTTATCTTCCCAGGTATGATATAACAGATTACTTCAAATCATAATAAACTTCATAAGCTAAAAAATGTACCTGTCAGCATAACGTAGCGTGTTCATGGTGTATTCACATGAAGCCATGCCTGGAGACACCATGGCAATCTATGGTATAAGAGAAGGGGGAAAAAAATCTTTTTTCAAGGAAAAAAATTTGCTGGTTCCACCTTCTTAAATGCAGGGATTTGTTGCCTCTCTTTGTCATTTATGATATTAAATAAATAATACATAGTTTTCAGTTTGTGCTTGTTTTGTGTGCATCTGCATTATCAACTACAATTTAATCAGGCCATAAAATATTATGCCAAAGTGAGAGGATGTCTAGTTTTGTACCATGCAGGTCCTGGACCTTTCTCCAATGAAGGAATCCCTGAGCACCTTGGTCAAAGTGCTCATCCGGAATGGAATGTGATCACTGTTCATTCCCAGTGAACGAATGCACTCCTACAGGAGACAAGAGCAGACACATGGACATTGTTAGGTGTGATTTTCGCCATCATTTCAGGTGCTGTGCATGCATATTAAATATTTGGAAGAGTTGAGCATTTGAAGAGTTTTCAGAGACATTTAGGAACTGGTGTGTGCATGTCTCCACAGCAGCCACAGTCTACCTTCAGAGCCAGCAGGCTGCGGTTGATCTCGGCAGTCTCAACTAAAGTGCTACGGTCATTGCTGCTGACATCTGTGCCACGCTCATTGCCAGCCAAATCGATCAATGAGAATTTGCCGTGCAGCGTGGAGGCACGGTCGTTACGTCGTAGGACAATCTGGAGGATGGCATGGGAACGGGACGAGTTGGCATTGGCGGAGGTCTGGCCTGAAGTTCTGGAGAGACAGTAAGAAAGATCAAAAGGAGAAGCAGCCATGTTAATATAAAATATTTTTTGAATTACACAAATGTCAGAAAAAAAAAAGAAAACGTTGTTAATGTGCTGTTACATAGTAAAAGCACCAAGATAGCATTGGTTACTCAAGTTGCACACTCGTTAACTGTATGAAAAGCTGCCAACAGTTTTAAGCCGTTCTGATTGTTTTACTGAAAACAGAATTTGCAGTTGAAATATTGAAACATGAAAATTTAGTATTTTAGCTTTGGGTTGCTAAAAAAACTGAAGACTGCATATCACATGTACCATGAGTTTGCAATATTCTTAACACACAAGTACCTGCATGCGCTGCCCATCTGTATCATCTTGATGACATCCTCTGCTGTGGACACATAGACCTCCTCCAGGCCCACCACTTGGACCTGCTGTCGGTCATCCTCCAGAACCCGGAGCTTGGCCTTCTTGTTCAGGAGGTCATACACCTAAATCAAAGAGTAAGTTTCACGTTAAGGATAATTTGAATAAGCTGATATTTCAATTAACTTTGTCAATAAATATGTCCATGGAGGTGGGAAGAGAAGTTTTTTCTTACTTTTCCATTGTAAATCTCAAAGAAGCTGACGTAGGCAGAGAGATTCATGTTAGCATAGCTGTGGTTGAGGTAAGTGAAAACATCCTGGGCTGGAAGGAGAAAGGCGCAAAAATTATTCAAAGTGAAGTTCTCATGTATGAGGCCACTTTAGTGAAATCATAGTTAATCAGAGTTAACTGAAACATATACAAATTATTCAGACAAAAACATATTGGAAAATTTGCTTATGATTGATTCCGGAGAGTGATCTGAATGTGTTAACCCCGATGAACTACTTCCTTCTACATGAGCCATGTGGACGGTTTTGGTCTTACCTGCCAAGGCGTAGATTCCTTTAGCGCTGTTCTGCTGCCTCCCTGTGAAATCACCTCCCATCGTCTAGTGATAAAAATGAGCCAAAAAAAATGAATAAATTATAAATCAATTCTACTTAACATACTGTTTCAAGTCAACCTTTTACAGCAAGCAGAGACTTCTTACGTGAGTCTTCCCACTTCCTGTCTGGCCATAGGCGAAACATGTTGCCATTCCACCTTCAAAAATGGACTGCACCAAAGGTTTGGCTGTGAACCTGAAAAAAAAAAAATTAACATCTGTGAGGAACTGAACTCTGTACAAATCAAGAAAAAGACAATGGCAGCGTACAGGAAAAATACAAATTCTGAAAAAACTGCTAAGGGAGATCCAATCTTATCTAGATAACCTGCAATCAGATCCACCCTGTTCCTCAATAAAAAGACAAATGAGATCATTACTTGTAGACCAGGTCGTTGGTGGCAGTCTCATCAAAGGAGTAGTCAAAGTGGAACATTTGGTTGTCCAAGTACTTGGTAAGGTCCACCTTCTGTTTTGGCTCATGAACAAGGAGAGCACCTTTTCCAGGTACAGACACAACATCTATCTCCTTTCTGTTAATCTCTGCAAACACAAGAATGTCAAATTTAACTTTCGTTTGCAAATAGTTCTGTGCAGTGTCATTAATTTCTCTTTTATAATCAGATGATACTATATGCAAGATGTTAGACATCGCTCTCAATATACCTTGCTTGTTAAGGGGCCGCTTGCGAACACACACACAAATCCTGCAAGGCTCAATCTATAAAAACACAAGATGTGCTGTGAGTATGGGCTATAATAGCAAACCATAATGGCATGTAGCATTATACAAGGCACATGGCCCAAACTCACATGGTCGGTTGTTGATAATGGGGTTACTTCCAAGGTTTCTCTGAAGTCTTGGATCATGTCGTAGAACTTCTGGTTTGGCCGAGAAGCTTCTCCAAACTAAAATGGAAAGGAAACAAAGGGAATGCAAATAACCTGAGAAAGTACTTAGAAGTCTAAAAGTTCCAACCATGTCAAACTTACTCAATTAAAAAGATAAAACATAGCAGAACCAGTTAAAAAAAAACAAAAATACAAAACTCACCTTTCCCCTCTTGGTCTGCATGTCAGTGGGCTTTGCAACACAAGACAGCCTTTTGTTGCCTTTGTTTAGCTCTTGGGGAGCCACAGATTTTCTTCTGCCTAAAACGTATGGAGATGATATTTACTTTGTTTTTGTCAGCAGATCAAAACATTCAGTAATACTTAATGATACCACATCTAACTGTCATTGCAATATCCAACAAATTTGAAATCAGAGATTCAAATATGTGCCTCATATGCTTTCCCTGTTCTTACTTCTCAAAGAACATGGAGTTACAGTTTATATGCATAATCACTAACTCTTTTTGTTTAAAATAAAACCAAAAACAATCTTTTTTTTGCAATAGAGAAGGGAGGCTCCTGACATTAATGTGCAGTGTTTTTTTCCCGTCTGTGTACAAGATATGTTGATAGATCTAAGTAAATAAGTGGATACACATAATATCATGTCAGTGTAAAATGTGTCACTGACCTTTGGGTGCAGGCGGGGGAGGCATTTTCTCAGGTTCATCATTTTCCTTGACTGCCTCACGCATTAGCGCCAGGGCTGGTTTGGTCTCATTCTTTCTACGCTGCTGATTAGGAATTGCTAGATAAGGCAGGAGAAGATCACTGAGTTCATAAAAAGCACAAATATTTCAAAATGACTAAACACAGAGAGCACATAGTTGTACATGTGATGATTATTATTCTATGGGTCATGTGTAAACAACTTGACACAAATATTTAATGAAAGACATCCGTGGCTTCAGCTTGTCCCATATTTTTTTTGTTTATGTTTGTCTATTTCTGTGTTTTCAGAAGACCACTACCAACCAGAGTTTGTGAGGACTGATGAAGAGGGGAGATCGGGGTGGATCGTCTCCAGGTGGGCCTCAGTGGTCTGGACTGGCGCTGGAACAGGGGCCGAGGCCTGAAACATACACGTCTGCCTGACCTGAGACCGGCTGGCAACTGAAAGTCAGACAAATTCAAGTCAAAATGATGCAGTATGAGTGTCAGTGTCTTAAAGTAAGTATTGCTAGGATTGCTTTTTCTGGAGTTAAATATAATGCTAACCCTGGTACAATGGAAACATAAATCGTAGTTTGAAAAAAATCAAAAGTGATCACAGAAACATGTTTGCCATTCTAAGAAGAAGCAAGACCCAGAGTGACAGAGGAGTGAGCCATGAGAGATTAATAGGTAGAGAACAGTGTAGGCAAAAGTGCAGCATGTGATTAAATATTGGATTGTATTTGCATATAAAAATACTACTGACTGAAGATAAATCGTGTTACCATCAGTCAATTCTGGGGGGGACTGGGGGATCAATAAAGAATTATCTAATCTCTTTCTGAATCAAAAAAACTGTGTATCATAACAATCACAGGTCACTGTATCCTAAATGGATAAATGTACAGGTACAAATGCTGTGCCTTCGTTATCAGTAAAGATATGGAGCACTCCCCTTTTTATTCCCACCCAGATTTTAGAACAGGTTGCTGAAAATAGATATCGCTGCGTATCAAGATTTTCCAAATTTGTCCATTTCCATCCCCGTGCCACTAATCATTAAACTAACGCAGATGATTATTTATGTATAAAGATCAGCTCTCCATGGATTGTTACACACCAATCCCATTAACAAAGAAGTGATTAGAAAATGCAACTCATTAGCTTTATGGAGAGGAACATGCATGCCTTGCCGACCTGACTCTTGAGCACTGGTGACTGCTGGAGCAGAGGCTTTTACAAGGAAACAAGGTGTTAGCAGACAAACTACAGGACATGGCAATCCAAATCCAATAAAGAGTACAATATATTTACTTACAGGAGGCAGGGGCAGGAATCCTGGATGAGCGCAGTCGACCCTCATACTTCTACAGAAGAGACAAAAAGAGTATTAGAGAGAGGTAGAAATAGCTCATTTAGATGCCTTAGAATCCTATTGCTCAGCCCGTGTTTCTCAAGCCAAAGGATGAGTAAAATTGATTTTTCATGAATGTTCACTGTAATCCACTATAGAGTTCAACTGTCAGAATGAGTCAATTTGTTATTGCATGAGACAAAATAAGGAAGGAGCTCAGATTTAGGATTATTTGATTATAACTGTGAAGCTAAATTTGTGAAAGTGTAAATGCTCTCTTTTTAAAAAAAATAATATTCCTAAATACCTACCTATTGACAAGCTGTTCTAGTTCTTTATAATGCAGAAAACTAAGGTAACAATTACCTTGTTTGGACCAGGAAGGGGTGGATCAGCAGCTTTGTTGGTGAAAGCATTTATATGGTCCAAAAGCTCTGGATTAAGTGTACATAACTCGCTCACTTCAACCTATATCCCAAACACACCCAAGAGGAATGCAATAACATTAACTTGATTAGACGTCAGCTTGCTTAAAAACCGAAATACATGAAGTACATAGGATATTTCAAAAATATATGGACGAAGAGATGACCTATTGGTTCATAATATAACGTAATGTCCTTCAATTGAAAGTGTTCTGTGTGTATGGACTTGCTGACCTCTTTTCCTCTGCAGATGTTCCTCTCATGCCATTCAACCATAACCGTGGACTTGACAGAATCGACGGATTTCACAGTGGCTGGATGAACTCGACCTGGTTCACACATAAACAAACGACATGTCAAAGTCAAGCTTTATCGTACCTCATTATTATTTTATTATAATTAAAAAAACATCAGCTCACCATCACTTCGACTGATTTTTACAGAGAGCCCAACAAGAAATCTGGACAGGTTGTTCTCCATTTTATCTTCTTCTCTGTGCTGTAAATGAGAAATCAAAGTTCAGGTAATGTTAGCATTTTGTGCTAACTCACGCTATCTAGAAATTATGTTGCGGTCGTTCTAAAACTATATCCTGCTTTCATCGATGAATTAGCAAACATATAATCGAGCTGTAACAGTGCTATTCTTTTAAATTCGTTTTTAAAATCTTTTCTCACCGACTAACGACAAAATTAAACTTAACGTTACTTACGCACCAAATTCAAAGCCGCCCAAGATTCAAACTTGCGTTATTTCCGGGTGTTTAAGAATCTGATTGGTACTCGTCACTTTAAAGTATGCGTCGCTCTTCTTTTATGGCCTTTTGGGTAAAATCCAAATTGGTGTTACACTGCCACCACCTGGTTCAGTCAAGAATCATCTTTGTAATACAAGTCAGCTGTAAATAGAAAATCACTGCAAACCTGCTGTTGTGAGCGTAACCTAATACAAACTTGGCAATAGGGTGAAAGTGTTGTGATACACATTAAAATGAATAAATAAATAATTTTGAGATGGCTCATCTAGACTTTGAAATATTGTGCTTTTGCACCTCAAGAGCACACTTCAGAGAGAAGCATACTTCTGTACTTATCTATACTACTTTGCTGTCTTAGTCATAAAAGTAGTTATATGCAAAAAACAGATGAAATGTTAATATTTATAGGCTACTAGCCACCATAAAGTAAGTAGGTTTACTGCAATTTTAAAATACTTTTTCCTGCTAATATTTTTGATTACAAACAACCTACTGTAATTTTCTCACACATAAGAAGCAGGAGTAACAGTATTGTAATACCAAGGACAGTATATAATGATATGTTTACATGTAAATAAAGTTTATGCTTGTGTAAATATGTTTTGTGGAAAATATTTTTTGAAATTAATGTGTGTTTACTGAGTTCCCCTGTCTTGAATAGTAATCTGACTTTATGAAATAGGTTCAGGAAGATAATGTTCTCAGATCAGGTGAATATAACATATACAGCTTAAACTAAATTAAAAATGTAAAAACAACATTGCCATATAATCATATGGACAAGTATAACAGCAATTTTCCTACTACATTTACTTTAAAATGACACTGTTAGTGAACCAGCCAAAGGAATCTGTCTGATATGCTGACACAGCTGGAGTAGAAAGTCAATGCAAAACTGATTACTTGGAGTCATGGTGACACTAGACCACTACCCTCTTCCTATTCTCAATTACTAAGTGATGATGTTTTACATGGGGGGGGCGTTTGTTTAAAAAAAAAAAACATTACCTATGTTCTTCCTTCTGGCTTCAGAAATGAGTTTGACTAACTGGTTAGAGATTTGAACTTTGTACTGCTTCTGTTAGTCCAGCAGGAATAGCTGGTACAGAGGTGAAAAAGTGACCAACCCCTAAAGTCTGCATAGTAGTCAGTTGTCAGTCAAACTGATGAAAAATAAACTTTCCGAAACACTGTCAAATCAAATATTAATATAATGTTAATATTGAGTTTGTCAGTTTGTGCACAAAGGCCTTTTCTAATTCATTATCACTTTGTCTGACATAATTTCACATATTGTGTACTTGTTATTGTACTGCTCTCTCAGTTAAATGAGAGGAATTTAGGTTTTTCATAACACCTAAAACGGTATTCTGTATAACAAAAAAAAAAAATCACTGCTGATTAACATTTAGTGATGGGTGATAAAAAAGAAATTTGTCAAAGATTTTGCTATGTCATATAGGTACTGTCTATATCTTTTTTAAAAATACCCGATTGTAGGTCACAGATGGCAATGGTGCAAATCAGGGAGCAGGACTGTTTTATGGCAATATTACATTCACACAATTGCTGCGAATCCATTACTTCCTCAGTAACTCTTAACCAGGGCTGTTTCCTGATCATTCCACAGTTGTGCCCACATTCTACTGAACATGGATCCATTTAGCCTACTGCATTTCATCCGTGTGACCGCAGGAATCCTCTGTTTGTCCACACGCTCCCTCTCTCCCCACACCCACTGCAAACCAGGCACAACAGTTCAGTCCCCCGTGACATCAACAATCAGGGACAGCTGGAGAATGACCCATAATGCAGTTCAGCCTTGCCTTCAGCGTGGGAGGCTTCCCATTTTTCCTCTTTTTTCTTTTTTGCCCCCCAGCCTCCCCACTCCACCGTGCCCACACCCTCTCAGCCTCCAAACCTCCTAACTATACACAAGCTGGACTTATGTATACACATTCCCCGCAAGCAAACGCTGACACATGACAAATCAAAGGTCTAATAAACAGCTTGTGCTGAACAATTTTCCCCCCACCACCAAAGGATGAAAAATAAACAAATCCCTGTCGGTTTGGCCCGGCCAGGCCATTTGGTAGGTCTGTCTGTTGATGACTGGGTGGCCCAGGGCTGCTCGGTGTGAGGCCTGGGATGGAGCCACAACTGTTTCCTGTGAGCAGCCCAACCCCCAGAACCTCTCCACAACTGTCTTAGTGGGTGGTATTCCCCTCCTCCTTCTTTTCCTCACATCCCCCAAACTCCTACACCCTCTTCTCCTCTCTTCCTCAAACCCTCCTCTCCCCTTCAATACTCTCTACTCCAAGCGCTCCTCCCCCCTTTTTCCTCCCTTCCAGCCAGTCAGTCAGTCAGTCAGTCCATCCATTCTCACAGTCAGTTCTAGGCTAAACATTTCCCATGCCATGTGGGAGCTTGAGCTCAGTATACCTTCATGATTTACCTCAAGTTATTAAATACTATTATGAGTGATTTTTTCCCCCCTTCTTACATCCGCAGAAAACATTCGCTCATGACAAAAAAACACAGAAAAATCATTCATTTTCTCAGGTGTTATCAAGACAACTCGTCCTTACCTTACCCAAGGTTTTCATTTTTTTTCTCTTACTTTTTGGAAAATTACATCCAATAAAATCTGGGAGTAGCTCAAACTTCCTGTTTTAAATTAGAGACTACAAAGAGAGAGATAAATCATCTGTGGATGTGTCTGCATCCTCAAATGTTGCTGCGCCGCTTTGAACTTTTATGGTTTTTGAATTTATACATTTAATCATAATATCTTTATGGGTTTTGAGTGAGTCGTTAAAGTGTTTCCATGTATGTCTGTCTTTACTGAGCCCGTATCAAATCTGCGTATTCTGGTGGTCTTTATCTTCATCACAGCCTCTTACATGAAGGCTATCACTTTGTTAATAGGTTTTTTTGTTCGTTCATTGAGTATTTTTCAAAAGACTTTGTTATCTTGCTCATAAATAAGACCCATCCATTTCATTTGATCTACACACTGAATGAAAATATATTGCTGTGCCTCTCCCTCAGATTAATTCTGTTACGTTGATAAGGATTCAATACTTCACAAGAACTACACAAGTTCTTTTTTAGTTGGCGGATTCCCTACATTCTCCGCCACCATGCTGCGTTGCAGTCATGGAAAAGCAGCAGCACAATTTTGAGGTGCTGCTTTCTCAGTCTGGAGGGTTGGTAGTGGTGGTGGTTGATTTGAGGAAGAAGGGGTCTTGTATCTGTTGGCCCTGAGTCTGTTTAACTGCTCCCCTTTTTCCATCTGTCCAAAAGCATATTTTCTCAGTGTAAAGAAAATTGGCAGAGGCCTTGGCTCTGTTCCCCCATACAGACTAAATAAACACACATGCATACAGTACGTGAGCTGAGCACACTTACAAAACCACCCAGGAAGGTTGACAGACTTGGAGAGGAGCAGCGAGAGGAACAAAGGAGAGGAAAAGAAGAGACTGAAGAAGAATGGTCCTCCTGTCGCTTTCTTTTGGTTTCGGTCAGAAAAAATAGTTGTAATTATATGTAATTCTTTGACAAACACAGCATTTGATATCCACACTTTAGGTCTTTTTAATAGCTCCAACATTTGTTGTCTCAAATAGCATTAGTTTTGGGCCACCATTGATCATTTTGGCTCATGGATCAACTCTTAAATGCACAGTAGACTTTTGATTTTTGACAGCCACTGTGATGCTGGACTATAGACAAGTAGGAGTAAATGACTGTAGTAAGAACATGTATGTTGCTGAGCTTGAAAAAAAGTAGAATCTTATTGATATAATTAATTAGTTGCCAAATACTTCATTTTTTAGCAAATGGTTTGCATCTTATTTAAAAAAGTCTCACATCTCTGTATTAGAATGTCTATGTTGCATTTTACAACACGACCAGCAGGGGGCAATATAGCTACAAACAGGGAGAGCAACACAGCAAACCCTGGAAAAAAACAGCACTAACAAGAAATGAGAGCAAATATTAGAATATAACTTTTCTAAATCTACTTTTCTATAGTGTCAACTAATTGATGGTCTGGTGTGATTTATTGTTTCATAACTGAACTTAGTGTGCGTCCAACATAACTACAGCAGGGATTTCAAACCTCTCCAGCCAAGGAGCCAAACTGAGCAAATACAGAGTGAGTCTGGAACATTCACTCATTAAAGCATATTAGTATTCTTGGCATGTGGGGATCCACTGAAACATGCCAGTGACCCATTTTGGTTCCCGGCCCATCATTTAAGAAAAGCTGCCATATAGGCTAAGCTTACTCTTCAAATACAAGCAGTGAAATAGTTCAGTAAGCGGTTTATTCACCTTTGAGCTCTGCCACACAGACCCGGCCCTGTGCCAGTGGCCACCTCAGTTTGCCCAGCTGGCAAATTTTATTTGTTTCTTCAACTATAATTTTGTTTATTTATTTGGTTTTCTGCAGTAAAGAGTGTTCAGAGGCAGTACACACAGCTGCAGTTACACTGAGGGAGTGTGTGTCCACAGGTTGGTTTCTTCAGGACCACAACACCACTGATAATAGTTTAATAGAATTAGATTAATAGAATCATTTTAGTGGATGTGACCAACAGTGTGTTGTGTGTTGACAGATCCCAGTGAATCATAAACTTCCTGCTTAAACGTGCTGGTGATAATGAAATGCTGTACATCCGTGTGCATGTCTGTGTTTGTCTTTTAACGACTCAGTGGTGTATTAAACTTTCTTAAATGTGTGTCTGTCAATATTCTCATGCCTCTGTGTGGTCATATGAATATCACTGTGGTAGCATGGTTAGAGGAGATCAGGCTCCAGCCAGCCAGATAAGAGGAGCTGTGATTTATTGTTTGGCCTCAGATCCAGCGATGTGTTCCTGATAGTGAACAGTTGGATGAATCACTGGTGAAATTATGGTTCAAATCTGCCATATGATCGATCCTCATCTCGGGCCTCCGTGTTCATTTGATACAAGCTGGCAAGTTTTTTGTAATTTAGCCTATACTTTTATTGCAGACCATAATCACTTCCATCTGCCCCCTGTTGGTCAGCGCATGTTGTAGATATTGGAGGACATTGGTGAACACTCATTCCTCGAGCTTCGGTCACCATAAGATATAAAAAATGTATAAGAAGAATAAGCAACTTTTTCTGCTAGCTACACATGCAGGATACTCTTAGGATATTTCAGGAGTTATTAAAGTCTTGTGGGCGACAGTATTGAAAGCCATTAGTGTTACTGCTTTACAACCACAGTCGCACACATGTTCAGTCAGACAGCAGCTCTTGGTTTCCCTGTCTCTCCATTAGGTCAGTAACTAGTCCACAGGGCCACTCTGTCACTCAGAGTCTCTCTGTTGGTCTTCATCAGTTTTCCATCTCAGGCTGTCGAGCACAAAAAAAGGCAACTTCATTGCAAAGAATAAAAGCAAAAATTTTCAGCTTAAAACTCCATTTAAACCTTCTCATTGAAACTTAAGTGACAAATTAAAATCCACCTGAGACAAAGTTTTATCCGCAGCCGTGAAATTAGCCCGTAAATTCTATTCTTGAATTCAATAATGAGCCATAAAGGTTGAGATACGGCAGGCCCGCGTACGACCTCTTTAAGGGAACACCAATCGAAACCGCAAACCATGAATAGTGCAGAAATGTGTCAGTGTGCTTTTGAAATTAATCCTTAAAACCCACCAGTGTTTCACTTTTTTTTCTTTTTTTACGGGACTCAGTAGAGAAGTCGTATGTTTGCCTGCACAGTGCAGGGTACAACATGTGGACCCCACAGCTCACAAAGAAAAACTACACTCATACCCAGAGTTTTACAGCCTTCTCTGAAACCGCAGCGATGGGTCACACTGCAAACATCTCCATCTTATCAAGCCATGTTTGTTTTCCAGTCCTTAAAGTCTTATTTCACTATATTAATAGAAAAAAATCTGCCTGCTTAGTCAGATAATTGCAAGTTTCCATTACAATTTTGTTTCTAAAACATTTCTAGAGTGTGTCATTTCCCCCTAAACTCATGCAGAAATTTGCCTTGTTCTGTCTTCATTCAAGATACTGACACTGATTTCTACAAAAGTCCTGAAACAAGCTGACTTGTATTAGAAACAGATTGAAGTGAACTCACTGCACTGGCAGATCCTATCACCTGTTTTTAGAAAAGAGGACTTGTAGAGTTCAGCAAAATCCGAAAGCTATGTAATAGGATGAAGATTTTCTGGATTCATTTACTGCACTGATGGCTTGTAAAACAAAAACAGTTTCAGTTGCAGATTTTCTGGCAAAATGGCTCTGTCTCATGATAAGTAATGTGCTGTTTGGAAAGAAAAGCAGCAACAGCCTTTGGTTTGAGACAAATAGAAGATTAGTAGTTAGCATGACCGAGAAAGCTGAACTGACAGAGGAAAAAAACATCGATTTTATTAACAAAAATGACAGAAACCGCAGCAGTGGCCACACTGTGAGTTCTGAAGTGTGGTTAAAAAACACAACAGCAAACTTTGGTTCAGCATCAAAGATATCACCGCCATTAAGAGCAAAAGATCGGAAATAGTCATCTTGCGTATTGCCAGCTCAAGAGGTCACAGGGTTATTTTAATGTTGTGTATCATTACAGCATGCATACACTGATACATATATTATTTGCAGGTTTATTCTAACCTTTCCTAACATTAACATGGACTCCTGTTTATAATCCTTACTGGATGAATTATTTTATCAAACAGACGTGACCTGGTTAACTAATCTACTTAACTCTTACAGTACAGCAATAAGCTACCTACACTGCAGTGTTAGTTTTATTGTTCGTGCTCCCTAAACGTGTTAATGCCATTGTTTGCCTTTTGCTTTGCACAGACAATGCTTTGGCAGACCCTGAGACAAACAATATTGAAAAACCACACTTAAGCATGGTGTCAATTATAGGTTATCCTCTGGTTTGCCTAACTTGCTTTCGAGTAAAGGCTCTGCCTTATTGCTCCCCAGCCTGCCCCGGTCCTCCTCCTCCTCCTCCTCCTCTCCTCTTCACCACATGAAATGGCTGTCTGTGCCAGCCTAGCACTGAGCCTTCATTAGCTTTTACTACCCCACTTGGATGTGTTTAGCTTTGCTCTCTTTCTTTGCCTCTCTGTGTGTCTGGCTGTGTGTGTGTGTCTCACCCTCTGTATGTGTCTGTGTCTGCATATGTTTAATTACCAACCCCCGCCCTCCCTTTGGAGTACCCCTCAATGCCATGCCACCATATCATTACACTGTGGCTACAATTTAAACTTCAGTCACACACACACACACATACCCTGGCTGGCCTGCAAATTGTAAAGAGGAGACAGTGGGGTACTGTACAGAGCTGCCTTAGCTCCTTTATTCTCCCCTAAAATGGAAACACACACATGTACAAAGAGAGCGGTGGAGGGAACATGAAAAACACAACAAAAAATGCAGCGCAGCACGTCTCTATAGCACAACACATCACGACCGATCCACAACTACGTCTGGTGTTCAAACTGTTATTGTTTGAACTAAACAAACCACTTATAAACACAAGGCCTCTGCCTTACGAGGCTCATATTTAGGCCCTTCTGTAAACAGCAAAGCACAGAATGAATCAATTAAAAGGGCATTACGCTGGTTCCTGTTTATTTAAAACATGTTTACACTATACGGGCCCTCCCGCCTGTCTGCATGATTGCCTGGAACTTCGTATTCCTCCTCCTCTTCCTCCTCCTCCTCCTCATGCCACCCCTCAATAGGCCCGGTCACGGCCAAGGTATATCAAACACACACACACACACGCACACACACACACGCACACACACACACACACACACACACACACACAGGGGGCATAGATTACAAACACATTTGTTATGTTGAAGAGCATTTGCAGTAAATATTGATCTCGTTCTTCCTCTGTTTCTGCGAGAGATGATTAGAAGAACCCACTCACAGCAACAGTCTGGTGCAATGTGCAATCACAGCGCAGGAACACGTATAAATACAGGCAGTCAGCAGAGAAACTCGACTCTCCGAGGAGATTTCCACAGGCGGAGAATGGTGAGAGAGCGGATGATTGTATGATTGAATGAGCGAGCAGGGATTGATTAATAAAAGATCTGACAGAAGGCTTTTTTTTTTTTTTGCAAGGCTGAGGCTGTGAAATAGAAAAGTCTGGAAACGACTTAATAACAGTAAGCTGAGTCAAAGTGACGGTCGGTCTGAGCTATTAGTCACATTATTGGCCGATGATACATATGATGTAAGTAAGTGGACGAATAGTATTAGAACTGTGACCTCATTTGAGAGAGTTTAATAAGAAATGTTTCATTGTAAAGCCAACATGTGTATTAATAATTAATTAAGGAATAGTAAAGACTGATTGGGATTATTCATTTTGTATTAGCGTTAAAGGTGCAACATTTTACATTTTTTACTTAGACCATCAGAAGATCAATACCTCTCTCATATCTGTGCATTCGATGTGGAGCAAGAGCTGGGACATGGTGATCTTAGCTTTGCATAAAGACTGGAAACATGCAGCCCGGCTCTATAAGAATCCAACTACCAGCACATCTGAAGCTCACTAATCAACACATCATATCTCTTTTGTTTAAAAACCAAAGCGTAAAGACATCAAGTTGTGCTTTTATGGGGGGTTATAAACTGGGACTAACATGTTAATTAGTGAGCTTTAACAGTGCAGGAAGGAAGATTTTGGACAGAGCCAGGCTAACAGTTTCCCTCTGTTTCCAGTCTTTGTGCTAAGCTAAGCTAAAATGTGTCATGGCTCAAACTTCATATTGAATGTACAGATATGAGAGTGGTGTCTCTTGTCTCATCTGACTTTCAGGACTTTCAGGGAGGTGAAACCTGTATTTTCCTATACAACATACACTAACTGTGGGATGGATGTAGCTTCCTTGGTTTGTACATATTTTACTGTAATGTAAAGAAATGGAGTATTTTTGTCAAAATGTCCCAGAGAGAAATTAATGAAAAAAATCAAAAGCAAACGCAAAAGCAAACAATGGAGTATACCTAAAAAACTGGGGACCAACTTCTGTATTATTGTGGCTTTAATTTTCAAATCGTGCAAGAACTTTTCAGCAGCTGTATCTCAGTGTCATTTCTCCAAAAATGCATACATATTTCTTTTGGTTCTATCATTGTTTTGTGGCTGCGAGAGAGTTATTCTATTGAAACAAAGCATCAGTGTGGATGTGGAGAGAAACAATCCCCATTCCCCAGATTTGTGTGGTATGTCACCCTGAAGTCTGCTTTCTCACTGGCTTTACAGCTAATTCCCCCATTCTTCTCTGCTGTGCTTAGTGCAAAAGTACAAACACATACACCACCCCCTGCTTCACACAGACACGCATGCCAGTGCATGTTTTTGCACACACACACACACACACACACACACACACACACACACACACACACACACACACACACACACACACACTTTTCTTAACTAATCAGCCCTATTGAAATCCAGCAACAATGGGCGCTCATCCTCGGGCCACCCAAGCAGTGCACACACACACACACACACACACACACACAAAAGCATGCACACCAACACCAGCATCACCAGATCACGAGTTCAGACTTTTGTTCCTTCATTGTGTTTTCTTTTCCTTCATTGATCTCACCTTCACACACAGGTCAGGAGTTGGCACTGGGAGATCGTGTTATCTGGCCTATCAGCTGCTATCTGGGCCCACACACAGAAGGGAGGGAGCGAGCGCCTTAAACCACAGATACAGCCACTGCTCTTTCATTACTGGGAAGAAGCACCCGTTCAGGAGATTTTTAGGTCGTATGTTCGTGCTGCCAGTGATGATATGATGTATTGATTATGATCCATTATTGCTCTTATCTCTGCATTCCTTTACACTTATGAAACTTTTTTTTATTTTATTTTTTCGCTTCTTTCACTTTTAAAAAATGTGTCTTGGAAAGGTTCAAGAAGCAGGACCAAAGTATAACAACTTGGCTGAAAAGTTCAATCATTCAATCACTGTGCCAATGACAGAGGAGACAGATGAGAAAGATGGAGATAAGAGAAAATGCCAACATACAGAAAAGGTATTTTTACAGTCATGTGAACTGAGTCATAAATACTCACAAATTCCTTTGTTCAGTCTTTGGATCATTTTTCTAACACTTGGTTGTTTTTGTACTGCTCAGTCATAACAAGGAATTAAATCAATATGATCAAGACAGTTTCACACATACGCATTAATTAATCATGAAGAATGCAGATGGCGTATTGGACACATCTTGGGAGCATCCCAATGAGACATGACATTCATGAGAAACACATGCGATGGCAGAACATTTTCAGTGTCTTTCATTTACGCCATTGCTTTGTCAGTGAGCACCAAAACAGGAGGATAAGAAGTCAAACAGGCTACAGAATCAGACATGGAGAACAACACCCGTGGAGCTGGTCTGGTTTAATGACTTTCTCCATGGGAGGTGGATGCTTGATGGCAGGTTTTTTTTGGGTGAAGTATGGTCTCTTGGTGCTCATTACGCCATCCTGTTGTCTCATCAAAAACATGAATATCCTCTCAGTAACCCAAACATGAAGAAAAGTTCAGGTCAGCCCCATAAAACTGTAAAGCTATCTCTCTCTTCTAATCTGATATACCTCTGCACAATGCTTAATGCCTGCGGGAAACTCAAATATACCAGTTTTGTGTGTGTGTGTGTGTGTGTGTGTGTGTGTGTGTGTGTGTGTGTGTGTGTTGAATCTATTGAAACCAGCCTGTGTGATCACATTTGTTTTTGATTATTTCATTAATTTCTCTCTGGGACGTTTAGACGAAAATGAATGGGCGCTGTAGAGTTTTTATGTCTTGCCTCAGTGTACTCTAAAATTAAAATGTTTTAGTATTACAACCACATAAAATAGAATAAGTACTTTGACTATAAAGATGTGGTACAGTGGCTAAGTCATTAGAATGACACACCTAAGTAATGCTGGTTGAATGCTGCATTTTTCTTCGTGTGTTCTCCTGGATTTTTTCCCTGCTTTGTTCATAGCCGTGAATATTAGCCTGAACATTTGTTTACCTGATTGCCACCAAATGCATGCTGGGATAGGCTCCAACCCCGCTATGACCCATAACTGGACAGCATGTTTTCATTTCCCTGTCACTGAGCTGTAACATTAAATACAACATGTGCTCCCAGGATGACATCAAGTTAGTTCTCATTAACATACAACTTTCCAACTAAATCATTCCGGCCAGTATTGTTTACTGACTTGCTTTGGGGTGTTTGCGAGATTTCATACTAAATAATAGCTTGTGCCTGAACCACATAGCCAGGTATAAACATTGTGTTGTACTGTCTGCTTTTATGTGTGTGTGAGAGTGTGTATGAGGTTTGGTTTAGAGGTGGACGTGCATGACAGTAACTTCAAAAGACCGAGGTATCAGATTCAGACATGGGCCGCTTTGCTTGGGCTGACAAACGAGGAGCTGTTGTGTGAGAAGCGAAGGAATTTACAGCATCTACCTTTCATCTACACAGGTGGGCCTGTGTGTACATGTGTATGTGTGTGTATGCATGTAGAGGCAAAGGGGGGTGTATATATGTGTGTTTGTGTGTGAGTATGAAGTTTGTTTTGTGTTGGAGTTTTCAAGAATGTGTAGTGCACATAAGAATATGGAAGAGATATTTGTGTGAATGTGAGTGTGTATGTGAGTGTGTGTGTGTGTGTGTGTGTGTGTATGCCTTCACAATGGCGGAGAATTAGACAGACGAGTCACAACAATGATCCAGGAAGCCAGTGATCCCAGACACTTTCCAGGTGGTTCAGCGCTCCAGTTCAGTGGTTCTCAGTGTCAAACACTGTAGGCAGAAAACACATACTGGCAAATGTTGGTATCTAGTAATGTAATTAAAAATCTTCTCTGGAATGTGACAGTAAAGCGTCTGTTGTGGGTCTTTCAGTAAGTATAATGCGCTCTTGCACAAGATCAAAACATTCCCCTCAGGCACAATGAAATCAAAATAAAACAGAAATTGAAACCAATCTAATTATATCTTGCAATGTGTTATCTTTTTAATTATCTTCAATCAACAGTATTATAATAATATGTCTTAGGCAATACTCAGGTCCCTAGAACTAGTTCATCATATGATACCAAAAAAGGTAGCAAATGGCTTCTTCAGGTATTACAATAATCTTGACTTTGCGTCATGATATTATTGTGACTGTTGTGTCCTCACTGCACAAAAATTGTCATAATGGGGGGGGGGGGTCAGGACTCAAGTGTATCGCACAATTACTGCTTCGAAAAAGTCTTTAATGAAATTAAATGAAGTCTTAACAACAACAAAAAACTCACAGCAAGGTTGCGGGAAGTCAAAATCCAAAACACAAATAACAGCTGCAATCGGCATGGCATGTGACGTGAACATGAACCGTAAACGTGAAGAGAAGATCCGGCAATGTTAAACCCAAAACAGCTGACTTAAATAGTGTGTGGTGGTAATTAACCTCAACAGAAAACACAGGTGACTTGATGAGGTGGGTGTGGCTGGTAAGTGACATGATGCAGAGGCAGCGTGAGGGACAATACATTGGATGTAGAAAAATGGCAGAACAGAACAGAAACCAAAACACAGAACTAGAACAGACAGAACTTAAACATTGCATTACGTATGACGAGGCTGGGAAAAGACAGAACAGGACAACGACAGGACTACAACATGACAGGACTGAACTGAAAGAACTATGACAAAACACAGGCAAAAACTAAGACAGAAAACTAAGACAAATCCAAGACAGAAAACTGAAACACAAATCTAATACAGAACAATACACAACTACAAGACATGAACAGGACAATGGCAGAAACTATGGCAAAACAGAAACTATAGCTGACTAGACTGAGAACAAAACAGATCAATGGACGGCAGGAATGTAACAATAAAAGTAAGGTAGAACAAAACCAAAGGCTGAACCAATAGACTTAAGAACAGTGGTGGGGCTGAAAAGATGAGATTTGTCTTGATGGTGGAGGTAGAGGAAATGCCATCGGAGTCATGGAGTCATAACTCTATGGTAATCCGCCTTTTATCATTGTGACATCTTGATAACTAGATGTTTTGGGCTGAGGGTGGCGCTAGAGTAAAGTTCATAGAAAATGGTTATGGTTCCTTCCCTGGTGACTATAAATGTCAACAGCAGCATTTTATAGAAGTCTGGCTGTTAGATTAGGAGATATGATGTCATGTCAACATGTTGATCAAAAGTAATAGCACTGGAGGAAAGGTCAAAGATGTTACCAAAATCCAGAGGAACATCCTCTGGGGACAATACAAAACCTCTATATCAGTTGCCAATGATTTTCATCTTGTGAGTTCAGTATCAGTTATGCTAATTTCAACAAGATGCTCAACAGATACTGATTTTTGTGAACTTTTGTGAACTGGCTTTTCAGCACTTCGATATGACATTTCTTTCAATATTTTACTGGTGCTGTAATACCTTTATAACGAAGGCCTGCTGATCATGACATATATGATTGGTGATTTTTTCTGTAAAACGTGATTGGGAATAGTTGTTTGTTTCAGTGAGATTCAGGCCTAAAAAAATCTCTCATAATGCATCTGGGTTTAAAATACCACCATAGTGAAATCAACCCTTTTGTTTGACACCTCAACAATGCAACTTGATAAGAGAACAGGCCTATTTAACCAGTATATTTAAATAGCAAACACTGTCAGTTTATTTGCTTTCATGATAACAGCATTGACCCTTTAGCTCTTCACGGGGTCGCAGGCAAACACACACTGGAAAAGACTGGCAACGACCACAGAATCACTTTTTTCATTCAATTTATTTTGTTAGTTAAATTTCTATAGCAGGTGAGGGAACATAACGGTCACACAAGGGTTTTCTTGAGCATAGTTTTCAGAAGTCACAGTGTTTTAGACATGGACAAGAACATTTTTAAAAAATGACGATGAAGAGGGAAGGGCCAAGAGGAAACTTAAAAACAAGGTGTAACAGTGACACAATCCTACACACCTTCTCCTTCATGGTCCCCCAACTGCCCCCTTTACTCCACCAAAAAAAAAAGGCCTCTGCTCTAAAGAGTTGCCAACCCCTCCCTCCCTCGACCACCCCAACCCAAAATGCAAACAAAACAAAACAAAACAAAAACTCGCCAACAAATAGATATATTTATATATAATATATATTCACTCTTTAAAAATAGAACTTCAGTCTAGATACTAACATCTGTACAAACTACAAAAATAAAATTTTAATATAAATAATTTATATGGCATGACATTAACAATTTTTTTGAAATAAACTACAAACCAATGCAGGAGCTCCCCCTTCAACCCCCCCTCCCTTTAAACTCCTCACCACTGTCTGACAAACACCTGCTGGCTGTCTATGGTCTGATCAAACTGTAAATGGTGCTTTGTTCATTTTTGCTTAATATTCACAACTGCGCAGTAGCAACTTAACTTTTCTTTCATATTTACAAAAGAAACCAAAGCTGCCACTTGGACAAAATGACATTTAAAAAATAGATCCGCAAGTTTTTTCCCTGCAATTTAACCTGGCAGTGATGAGACCAATACTGAACAACAACAACAGCGGAAACTTTGTAAAGCAAATTACATGGAAATGCTAAGAATGAAAGAAAATGTAACGTGGCATATATATATGAGGTTTGTATTAGCAAGAAGAGTGAGAAATTAAAAAGTGAGTCAGAGCAGGTTGAACGTGTTACAACCCTAAAGCAGCCAGCAGAGAAAAAAAAGGAGAAAATAATAATAATAATAAGATAAAATATAATCACTCCCTTTGCATTGGATTTTATAATTCCCTTTCAAAATAATACAAGAAGGTGAACGATGCAATTGTCAAACACAAAAACGACAAATGAGAACGTCACCTGTTGTAGAGCTTACAAAAACTGCAGAAGAAAAAAAAAGAATCTTATCACAGCTCCTTCAAGTAGTTTAAAACTGCAGAGGACATCTCAGACAAAGATTTAACAGGAAATATGAATCAGGTGTGACTGATCACATTCAACAATATTCAGATGGACAGATGATGGTGACAAACAGTAGTCCGCTACCACTGCTGGACAAATGCTGGACGAGACACAGCAGGTAAAACATGTTGATGCTGAAGTGAGAACGTAATACTGAGCTCTGAACGCTGCGATAACAAGGAAGAAGGGGACAAATCGAAGGCACGGCGGTTACTACTGTTAAGAAAACAGCTGTGTAATTCTCTGCTTTTTTTTTTTTTTTTTTTTTTACAGTGCACACTGTGACAGAGAACTTCTACACTTACAATACAAGAGTTGTGTGATGCAGAATATCCCACAGTGTAATACTGTGTACAAAGTTACACTAAGTTAAACCAGAGGGGGAAGAGGGGGTACTGCATTTTTTAAGGAAAATCACTTAAAATTATTTTGTAGCAGCAAAAAAAAAAAAAAAAAAAAGAACATAATACAAATAGAAACACTGACACTGACATGTATGTTCAATAGCCTAATATCTTAATAACATCTCACTTTTTGTGGACACTTTTTACATATAGCACATTTCTTATTCTATACACTGCGGGGGGAAAAAAAATCAACTGCCCCACAAAAACAAATAATCTTTTACATCTGAACTTTTACACAAGAGTATACCCAAGTTATACAGTACTCTTTTAAATAGCTTCCTTCTTTTTTTTAGTATTAAAATATATACTCATAGATTTATATAATTCTTAAAATGTCATTTTTTTCTTAATATGCCCTTGAAATAAATCCTTTGTGTGTGAAGTCTATGTACAGTTGAGAGTTCAAGACGTGATGTGACGCCACGTGGGCGTCAAGGTGCTCTGGGAAGCAGCCAGAGGCTCAAAGAGACGTGAGAGAGTCTAGCAATCTTTGGCTGCCTGGATCCTCAACCCACCTACAGCAGAAAGAAAGAGGAGAGAGAAAAGGGGTCAGAATCGTACAAGACTTCATTCAAACAAAGAGAAATTAAAGCTAGCAACTCACTGAAAAACAGGTATTTCACAGGAAAATATCCATTTGCATATTTGGAAGCTACAAGCTAAGTCAAGATGTTCTGGTTGCTAACTCACCTTGTGTCTTGCTGAGCTGATGCTCTGTCTGACCCTGTGTTGCTTCCAAGTCCTGGAGCTCTAGAGAGTCTCTCTTACATGAAGAAAAGTTTGTTTTGTCACCACAAGTCCTCTTAGCAGCCTCGAAACAGTCCGACTCGCTGTCCGTGTCAAAACCTTCATGCATGTAGCCTTGGTATGCCGCCCCTGGCAAGGTCGGGTGCACAGCCACCGTCACGGAGGCGGTGGCCGTTACCATGGTAACGGGCCCTCCGGCGGAGCCCGGTTGCAAGGCGGAGCCGCTATTGCTAAAGCTCGGCCCTTTAGTCCTGTTTGGCTGGGGCCCTCTGCCGTTCTGCAGCCTGGGGCCGCTTTGACTAGTCCTCCCAGGGAAGTGAGCTCTGTCGCTGGGTAAGTGTTGGCCCGGCTGCGCCTGGAGCCTCTGCTGCTGCTGCTCCCGCTTGTTCCCATCCCAGCATGTGACCTGGGAGCCAAGAGGTGACTGTGCATTGTGGGAAGATTCATTTAACGGTTCTATCCTTCCACCGGCGCCCGTTGCATTTTCTCTGAATGGCTTCACCACCTACAGCAAACAAAGATTCATGGTTTAATTTCAGAAAAAAATACATGAAACTGAAGAACATTTGAACACACAGGAGGGGGTTCTATCCTATCTGTGTAGTCGTGTAGCTTACCGTGAGCTTAGGGAAGCTGGGGTTCTTGCTGGCTTCCAGCAGTATGTGAGATGTTGCAGGAGGAACGCTGGTGTGTGATGATATGTACGCGCTCCGATCACAGTACTTGTAATCCTCCTCCCCGATCCCTGACGTGGTGGTCATCTCAGAGTAATACTCAGAGTCAGACGACTCCGAAAAAGCCTGCTGACGAGATGACCGTGGGTTGTGGTGGCCTGTGTAGTACCCATGGTGGGTCATTGGCGGGGGCAGCGGAGGCTCGGGGGAAGGCGTTGGCAGGCGGCTGGCGTTGTCGACCGGGGTGACTTCAGCCGGAGGTCCCATCATGGACAGGAGGACTGGCAGGAGAACCAAGCCATTCAGCATCCCCAACACAGTCAGGATGGCCAACACAGCAAAGAAATACCTGAAGGATGGAGAAATAAGATACGTCAGTTTGAATGCTGCTAATCTCTGCAGATGTGTGTGCACCCACTCACAGTCACACACAGCCACAATCCATGTAATCTCATTTTCTTTTGCATTTTAAGGTTCTTTGGAATTTAACATTAGATCGGGTGACATTTAACATTTGACAGTTTTCTGTTCAATTTCTCTTTTAATGCGACTCAAGTGGCTTGATGTTTTCTATGGTCACACATACACATATACACATGCACCTGCACGGCTCCAAGCACACATAGTTGGCACATGAGGAAGGGAAGTAGCTCAGGGGAAGAAGTCAGGGAAAGCCCAGTGTTTGTGTATCAAAGGCAAGGAGGCGGGGGGGGGGGGGGGGCAAATCTGATTCCCCGCTCAGTCCAACTAAAACATGCTTTGATGCCTCCACTGCTGCTGCTACAAGACCTTCTCTCGCTCTGTTTTTCACTCACACTGTGTGCGTGCGTGTGTGTGTGTGTGTGTGGGTTTCTCCGCGTGTGCGTGCATCTCAGTGGAGCTCTGAGGAGGCCAGGGGTGGAGGCAGGCCACAAGAAAGAGCTCCACAAGAAAATTAGAGAGGACTCCACTTAAACACTAACAGAAAGCAGAGAGAGAGAGAGAGACAGTGAGATGCTAACCACCAGCCAGACTTAAAGAGGTAAAAGAAAGAGGGAGGAAAAAAATGATTGTTGGAATGAAGGGGAAAAAAAAAAAAAAAAAAGCCAACAAGGACGGGGATAATAGCTGCGTAGTGTTCTGGAAACATGCTTGTCTCCTCTGAATGGACTATGACAATGATTATTACTACTACTTCACTTGACAAAGGTCACTCTTCAGGAAAAAAAGTTCATGGTTTCTGCATGTTGGGTGCGATTTCACAACCCTCATTCGCACCCATTTCAGCCCCTCCGCCTCTTCTCTCACTCTCTCTCTGGCATATTTTCCCTTTTCCTCTTTAACCACTGTCCTTGTTTTCTTCCTTTATCACAAGCATGTCATCCTAACCGCTTTTGACAAAACACTTCAGGGAGATATTTCCAATTTCTTGCCGTCTGCTCAAACCATGACTGTCTTTTAAACCACACGCAGATATTCAATCTGCGTGCTTTATTGAATTAAAGCTCGCTCAACATCGCAGACGCTGGAATCGCAAATAGGTCATCGCCGTGTTTATGGCACAATGCCTCCACTTTTTGAGCTCAATTGCTTATTTCACACCAAAACTACATGTCTATGTATTTTTTAACATGGCGAGAAAAACAAAACAAAACAAGAGAGGAGTGAGACAGAAAGAAAGAGAGTGAGACGTTGGTGGGACCTCCAACAGTGTCTCACTGTTAGGAATTCTGTTGTTTATATAAACTGTAATCTTTTCCATTCGTTGTCAGGGCCTGGGGAGCCGTGTGTGAGAAAGAGAGCGTAAGTGTTTACATGCCTGTATATATATGTGCATTTCTCCTCGTGTGTGTCTGCGCGCACGCTTTATGTACCACGCATGTGTGTGTGCACGCATGCTACGTGAGCGCGTGTGTGTGTGAGAGCTGAATTAGGCCTCGCTGTTTATTCAGTGCATTACAAGGCCAGGAGATGTTTACAGCAGTGTATTTATGCTACTCCTCAGCCAGTCAGCTCTGTCTTGCCCCATTCACCTGACCACAGCTACAGCTAAACAAGACCTCCAACGGAGATACGAGACATTTCTGCGTCTCTCTGAAAATGACCTCTCACACAGCGTGGGAGGAAAAACAAGATGCTCTCTTTGACTTTCTTCTTCCCTAATCGCACTCAAATTTTCTCTCTTTCTGCGTATTTACACCTCTTTATCTTTCCGATCCAACGCTGTGGAGGATCCGTTCTTCTAACATCCATTTACCCACCCACCAGGACCTCATATCCTTGCAAGGAAGCCACCCTCAGAGTACTTCTCCTCCTCCTCTCTCTCTCTGCCTCTGTTTCTCTTTCTGCAAGAAAACTGTGCTTTTTATGTCATGGAGGCCTGTTGCAGTCTGTGAGCTCAAGGTTGTGGTTTCGGGTTTGGGCCTGGACCACATTCGGTTGAAAAACATCGAGCTATTCGCCTTTTTTCCACTCTGACGATGAAACAGTGGTAGAAAACACACGCACGCACGGGTACACACAATTTATATGCGCGTTCACACACACACACAAAAACAGAGAGGAGTGATGTCTGTTGGTGGGCTACAGACCATCTGAGCGGCTGACCAGTTCAAATTTAGCTTCACTTTTTATTACGGCACCCAACATGGAGGGAGAAAATGCCAAACGGATGATCGGAATTTTTACAGATTCCCTCGTGTGTGTGTGTGTGTGAGAGAGAGAGAGACAGAGACACAGAGAGAGGGAGAGAGAGAGACATCACCCAGTGGGTAGCAGAGCACTTACATGTTTACGAGCAGCTGCTACACACCCTTGATGTTTTCCCCATTTGTTGTGCTCTGAGGTTGGGGAGACGGATGTGTATGTGTGCCCAGAGTGACAGAACCAGGTGCATATTTGTCACTGTGTGTGTCTCTGTGTGTGTGCATAAATAGGGGTATAACATTTCCACCTGCATGCACCGCTGACCCCCCACAAGGCTTCCTCCCGTCCCCAAGTGAGGCTAGACAACTGGCTCCACACATACAGGCAAATACACACACACACACACCGACGGCGTAAAACCAAAACACTGCTTCTTCTGAAGGTAACAAATGGGCTGTGGAGGGTGTAGAGTGAGTGCTGTCACTCTCTCACACGAAAGTGCACACATGGCTACACACACACACACAGAAGCCAACACACACACACACACACACAGCGTCTCACCTCATGATGAAGTCAAACTCTGACCCTGCCAGCATGAGAACGCCCAGCAGCGTGGAGATCGCTCCGTCAACCACCGGGGCAAACATGTGCTCCAGAGCCACTGCGGAGCGCTTGTTTCTGTTGCCAATGGCTGTCAGGAAGCCCTGCAGCGGAGAGGGGGAGGTGGAGAGGAGAAATGGGTTGGAAATCTTGCCGATCACACAAAACTTGTGCTTGCGGTGAGGCTTGGCACGCCTCGGAATTCCTGCTTTTGGTTTTGTTGGGGATCACTACGCTACACAAGCTTCCTAGTAAATCTTTAATCACACTTATTTCACCTTTATCACTTTCCATTTCAGGCATTAAGCCGCAGGAGTCTGTGCTGTGCACTGATTTTAAAACAACAAACTTATGCAGCTTACTAAGTAATACATGCAATCAGTAATTAAAAAACTATATTAATATAAATGTAATTCTTCCCTGAGGTAGGTAAATCCACATAAAACTTTTCAACCTTATGTGGTCACATGTCGGTGTGTAATAGGTATTTAGCAGTCAGACCAAAGCATCAGGTTTCGAGTAAAGTAGGTGTTTAATTGTAGGAGCTCAGTCCCCCCCCCTAACAGTAAATCCATGTGTGTGCTCTTGCTTTGTGCTGACTCTTGACTTACCAGTGCGATGTGAACGGTGAACTCCACTCCGATGCCGACGGAGGCGATCAGGATGACCACGGGGATGGCGCTCAGTTTGATGCCAATCAGACCCATGATGCCAAACAGCTCCACCGTCATCATGGCCAAGATAAACACCTGGAGAAAAAGGGGCAAAAAAAGCATTAAAAACTTTTCAACTGCCAATGCTGGAGAAACAGTTGAGGAAACGAGCAGGTAAGCAATAAAACAAAAATAAAAGCGTGTAAACAGTAAAAGAGAAAATGTCTCTCCTTAATGACTGAGTCGAGCCCTTTTGCCTCTTCACCCCACACAATCTTTGACCCTGTGCTCAGGAGCTCAACCACATTGCATCAAATTACCCACCCTGAGGCTAATACCTTCCCCCTCGCCCCCCCTCCTTCCCTCTCCTTCTCTTCTTCCTTCCCAGAGGTGGTTGAAATGATTGACAGCGCCTCAGACAACAGGGTGTGGGCGCTCTGTGACTATGCTCACGTACATCTGTCTCTGTTTGTGGAAAACAAATTCTCTTCTTTTTAACTAGATAGCAGCCTGTTTGCTTATTTTATTGTTTCCGATTTCCGCTTAGTGCAACATCTTAGTCAGTTTACTAATGTCTTATAATAGTAAGCGTGCGATGTTACTGTAAACCGCAATACAAACAGCAACAACAAGTCTTAAAAAACAAGAAGGAGAAAGCGGTTCCCGGCCAACGGGAGCTTTTGATCCCAGCGGGGGCTCTGAGCCGGGGCACGGTTAAATTGGAAATGATAAAAGCTGTTTTACTGCTCGACCACATACCGGCTGGGTGAAACCTTCGCAGGCGGGCTGATGCTTGGAAACCGTACATGCATGTAGCTGTGCCTCTCGCTCTGTCTGTGAAGATTGTGTTGTGTTGCTGTCTCAATCAGTGCTGCTAGGGACCGCTACTTAAATTAAACACATTCCAACTGAAACTGGCACTGTTGTTGTGCTACACTTCAGCCCCCCCCCAATGGTCGGGAATATGTGGATTTGTGTATGTGTGTGTGTGTGAGTCTGGGGGGCCCTTAAGGACCACCGGTCCCACCAGCTTGTGTGTGAAATGTTTTCCAACCGCTGAACACTCAAGACTGTCTCTTTCTCTCCCTCACTCACACACACACACACACATACACACACACACACACACACACACACACACACACACACACACACACACATATCCCTGATGGATGGGTTGAGCAGGCCAAGGTCGCAACTGGGCAGATCTGTCCTGTCCCCAAGTCTCTCCCTCTTCCCTCTGACAAAAGCAGCGAGGGAGTTGGAGGTAGAGGCTTCAGGAGGGCAAAGCCTTTCTTGCTCCTTTGCATTTCCTTTTCTAAGGCCGGCCCAGCCTACATTAGAATGACAAAGGTCCCCGTGTGTGTGTGTGCGTACTGGCCCTCCGCAGAGAAAAAGGGGCCCCCTAGACAGCGTTATTGAGCTGTGCTGAGAAGGGTGAGAAGAAAGTGAGAGGAAGGAGAGAGGGAGGAAGGGGCTAATGATGTTGTTGAGGTAGCATGAGGTGGAAAATGTAAGACAGGAAGAGGCAAGGAGGGGGGGAAAGAACCGCAAAAAGGGAGGATGAGGAAGAGGAGGATGTGATGATAAGTTGCTTACAATGATGCCGGCAGTCCAGGGGTTGAGCAGGAGGATCGCACAGACCAGGAAGGTGCAGGCCAGCACCACGCTGATTGCCAGCAGGAACCAGTGTCTGAGGCCAATGTACTGCTCCCAGAACAGGAAGGGGTATCCGTTAGGGTAGTTGAACACACCCTTGCGGCTAAACTCGTCGCAGATGGCCCGCACGCTCTCGATGGCCTCGACGAAGTCGCCGGCCTGGCGAAGACCGTTCAGGTAGAAGGGGAACTGGGCAAACTCCAGGGGTTCAGCAGCTGGGACTGCAAGAGAAAATGAAAGCAAAGGTTCAGATCAGATCCTTTGCTGTTCATACTGCAAAGTACACGAAAACAATAAGAATACTTACTGCGCAGATTCTCCCCTGTTGTGTCATACTTGTCGTGAATCCACTCTCTAGGATGGGGGTAGAAATTGGCCTGGGAGGCAGCATAGCCCAAAGGATCATTACTGACCCAGACTGTCAGGTAAATGTAAAACACCTCCGGGGGGATCAAACCCTCTACATCCACCAGGCAGCGAGAAGTCAGCTGGAGGAAAAAGATTCAAATAATCAGATTTAACAGTAATTCATAATCTGAGCTTTTGTCTGAATAAAAGATAAAAAAGACAGCTGATATTGTAGTTGTGCACAATGCCACACACAGTGTCATCTGTGGGAACAACATGTGGATTCTGTTTTAAAGTATTTCGTGTAGCTCCTGGACGTACCTGGCTGTAGTTAAAAGGCTCTTTCTTGGAGCCGGTTTGGATGAGGAGCTTGTATGCCAGAGCTCCATCCTCTGTGCCGTTACGATAGCTGTCAGAGGTAATCCTGCCGGCCTGCCAGTCAGCATCAAAAGCAGCCTGAAGACCTGTGTGTGAGGTAAAACACACAGAAAAGAAAGGATTATTGTGGTTGTCATTTATAAATCTTATGATTTATGTTATCATAAACTTATAGCAGTTTCCTCTACGTCTGTCTATGTGGGCAGTGATGGTGAAATTACAAAATATCAAGTTTCCTTTTCTTCAGCTGGCTCTGATTGACCTGTTAGCTAGCACTTCCTCCTGACTGGGCCTCTGACATGTCCTAGCCCAAGGACGCACACACCACACACACACACGCATCAAGATAACCTATGACCCAAACCCGTCTACTGCACCACCCCTGAGCCCAGGTGGATGGGGGAAAACAGCGTGACTGAACTTTCACTCACCCTTCGCACATTCTCACCCTCACACACACACACACACACACACACACAAACCTATTCAATCCTTTGTGAAAAAAGCACACCTGAAAAAACCTGTTGTACCCTCTACCGGATTCTGACATCATTACCAACAACCCCCAAGGGGACAGAGAGTAAGTTATTACCTGACTCACTCAACAACAATAACATTACTAAGCCTGAATTCGTACCTCGGAGCCAGTCCTGGAAGTAGTGCAGCCACATGCGGGGCAGTTTGTTGTCGCCGTCTCTGACTACGTATCTAACAGAGTTGAAGGCGTTGTGCAGCTGGATCAGCAGCCTCTGTGAGCGGGCGTAATCAAATCCATCCATGGTCACCAGGTACATGTTGTAGAAGGAGAAATACTTGAACTGGGCGTCGATGAAATCATACTCCTTGGTGTCGCGTGGCACGATGTCGGTCAGGTAGAGGCCGTCGTGCACCATGGTGGTCCCGTACAAACTGAGACCCAGGAGGCCCAGAAAGAGAACCACCACAATGGCTTTGCTTTTGGGCTTGAGGAGCAGAGGGGCGTATTTCTCCCTGGCGAAGCTGGACAGGTTCCAGTGCAGGAAAGGAAGCGGGACGCACTTCTTTCCCGATTTGGAATCCTCCACCTGGGCAAGGAGGTCCCGCGTGGAGCTGGAGGTAGGGGCGAAGAGCTGGGAGCCGTAGGGGTCTGGCACAGACGTGGTGGGGGAAGGTGTGATGGCTGGGGTAGGAAATACAAGCAGCAAATTAGTGCTGGTATCATGATTTGTATAAAATACTTTAGAGAACACTGTCAAAATCTGGCTTTATGTACCTTGAGGCTGTGACGTGGGGCAGACGATGATGGAGGGCGGGCTGGTGGAGATTTGTGAGGTAGGTGGTAGGATGGTGACTATATGCTGGCCCGCTGCATCGCACTGAGTGAACGCCTGCACTGTGGTGGTGATCTGGGTGCTGGTGGTGATTGTCGATCCTGCCGCGTACTGGTGCGTGTGCGCCGTCGGCGTCGTAGGTGTGTGCGGCTGCTCTCCGGCGTCTGACAGCTCGTGCGGAGAGAGGTGGATGACACGGTCGGAGCAGGGGCTGTACAGGCAGCAGAGGACATCCAGACGCTTGTCCTCGCGCCGGTGGAGGTCCAAACTGAGGATGGCGGGGAAGATGAGCAGCACCATGGCGAAGTTAAACACGACCACAATGGCCGCCTGGGGAGGAAAACAGAGAGAGAAAAACAATGTGAGAAAAGACAGAGAACAGTATGTGAAATTGCAGACACCCTACCCCAGCTGGG
Source organism: Centropyge bicolor (assembly GCA_037975185.1). NCBI lineage: Eukaryota > Metazoa > Chordata > Actinopteri > Pomacanthidae > Centropyge > Centropyge bicolor. The sequence continues at coordinate 1,231,312 of JBBMOC010000023.1, read as the reverse complement.
GAGAGTCTTTTTTTTAGTATGTCAGACCACAGCCTAGAAAGAAAAGCCTTACTCTAAATCACCAGCCAGGAATACTAAGCGAGCCAGAAAGGGAGAAGGAGAGAGAGAGAGAAAAGAAAGAAAAGAGTGCCAGATTGAAAGAACTACTAGAAAGACGGAGAGAAAAAAGCAGGGAGGGCATATACTGTATATATGTTGCGAGTCTGAGCAAAACCATCACCCTTCACTCACCCAAGCCCCTGAAGCTGACATTCTAACTGGCTGTGGTTTCTAGTGTGTGTACGTCTGCGTGTGTGTATTTGTGTGTGTGCTTGTGTGTTTCAGACCACCCACAGTTAGTCACAGATCAGAGCAAACCGCCTTGACGGGCCAGTGATATACGGATCCACTCCTCCCTCCCTCTCCCTCTCGTTCTCTCTCTGTCTGCCTCTCTCTCTCTCTCTGTTCATCGCCCTCTTTGCTCTGATTATTCCACATGACACACATGTACACGCACACTCATGCAAATGCACACACACGCAGAGACACACACACACACACACAAAAAATGTTGGCCCCGTAGGTGCAGCGGCAATAAAACTGTGAACAAAGGCTTTTCTTGCTCTGAATAAGTGTCACCTCTCTTAAGTTATCTCTTTCATTTTCAAAGGAGCCTCGGGCCTCTCGGTGTGCGATTGTGTACATGTGTTTATGTCTGTGCGCATGCGTGCGCGCACAAAAAACGTACCTGCAAAGAGAAAGCTCGCAAGGCAGGAATGGGTACGAGAGCGGCCATAAAGAATGCAATCATGTTGTTGATGGAAGTCAGAGCCACACTGGTGCCGGTGCGACGCAAACAGTCTCCAGTCCGCTCCTTTAAAACAAACACAGACAGCGGTGAGAGGAGAGGAGAGGAGAGGAGATGAGGAGAGGAGGAGAGGAGGAGAAAGGAGAGGAGGAGAGGAGGAGAGGAGATGAGGAGAGGAGATGAGGAGA
>JBBMOC010000023.1:1188712-1230246 GCA_037975185.1 Centropyge bicolor | reverse complement strand
GTGTGTGTGTGTGTGTGTGTGTGTGTGTGTGTGTGTGCATGTGTGTGTGTGCGTGTGTAAACCAAAGCACAACAAGACTGCACAGGGACAAGGAAATGCCTCCTCCTCTTTCTCTTCCTCCTCCTCCTCCTCCTACCACTACTACCACTACTACTACTACTACTACTACTACTACTTGGTGGCTACAATAAAAATCTATAATTCTGTCCAGCTTTATGTTTCACTTGTTTTTTCTGTGTGTGTGTGTTTGAGCATTTGAGTGTACATGAAAAGTGTATATATGTTCGCACCTCCACAAACTTCCTCTGCCAGGACTCAAGGATGGCGGTGGCCTTTTCCTCATTCCAGTTTATGTCATGGATCTCGTAGTCGTCTTTAAAGTGCTCGTACAGCTGCTTAGGACTCATCAACAGGAACATGGTTTGGAGAGCCTCCGCACTGCAAAATACACAAATGTAAACTTAGAACACATCAGAGATGACAGGCTCCCCCTGCAAACGTGGTTTATTATGTGTTGAGCTCAGTCGAAACCTCAACTGCATCATCCATCTCGTTACTAGCACGTTAAAAATCATCCAGTCAGACTGTTTAGATGTTCTTGGTTTCCCTTAACCTATTCAGGAACATGCCTTTCTGTGAATGGCTAAAGGCAGGTGTCGTTTCTTCTAGGATTTGTCCGTCTGCCTGCCTGCCTGCCTGCCTGTCTGTCTGCCAATGTAAACAGCTAAAAGCAGGAGTTATCTAGTCCGCCTGTCTGACGGTCTCTCGGCTGTGATCCCAGATGTCCTCAGGTTTTCTTGGCACAGCTACAGTGAGCAGCAGCACAGCTCGAAACGTGAAAGAAATGATCGTAAATCACACCCAAGAGTGAGTGTGGCTCTTGCAGATGGGACTGGAATCCTCTTTCATTCAAAGCCCACTTGGGCCTTTGTGGGTCATGATCTGGGCTCTGACCCACTGCTGTCACTCCATTTGTATCGAGCGTGCTATTAAATCCAGTTGAAGTCAATGGGGAAAAAATAAACTCTGGAGAAAAGTCTTATAAAAAGAGGACAAATAAAGTGTTTTTCCCTTCTTTGGTCCCTTACACAACAATTGTGTAACAGTGTGTGGGGGGGCTTTATGTGGCTGTCAATCATCTTTAATTGGCCTATCCTGGACCGGGGTCATGCAGGAAACCGATCCCTCTCGGTACGAGGCATTCCTAGCATGTGTCTGTCGGGTTATTAGGGGTTACACAGATTCCACAGTCACGGCGGCTCACGAGCTGATGGGCTGACTGGCTCCCTGCTCAGCTTGATCATACAAACCTCTCCTTACTATTACATCTTCCAATAAGAGAATAGCAAAGTTAAACTGCTGATCTATCGTTATATATCCGAATAAACACACACCTCAGCAGAGTATCCTGGCTGTTCTTGACCCGCCCTCCCAGGATCAGCTCCTCCTGCCAGTGCATGAACTTCCGGCTGAAACCATGGCAGCCACCCTGGAGACGTCCGGCAATGTCAGGACTCTGGATGAGCAGGAACAGACGCAGGGAAACAAGTTAGGTGTCTTTGTAGTTCTGGGCACTAGTTTAATCTACCTGCAACTTGTTGTATATAATGACTGAACTGTGGGTTTACCTCTCCTTGCTCCTTGTTGGGTGCACTGACAGGGCAGTCAGGGTCTGAGGGGTCTAGACATGGTCTGTTCATGTAGGCATGTCCCACCTGAGGAATCAAATCAGTTTCAGAATATGGAAAAAAGGACGCAAATGTAACTAATTGTGCATATGAGTAAGACTTTCATTTAGTAAATCTGTCAGTGTGTTTGTGTGTCTCACCTGGGCTTTATCCAACATCTCCTTAAATCCTTCCAGTGAAGTGAACTGACTCAGTTCTTCCATCAGCTTGACTGGATCGAGATTCATCCACTGGATATCTGGCATACCCCTGGAGAGCAAAGACACATTTATGATGAACATCAACCCAAACATATTCGACAAGAACGTAAAAAAGAAACTGTAAAATAACTTTTATCACATTGTGCCTGCAAGGCTACACAGCTTTGCATTCCTGCTAATCTCTGCTGCGGGCAGAAGAACTATGATTCTTTCAGTTCGGTTTAATTCTCTCTCCCTCGTTGTTCGGGGCCACGCAGGAGGCTAGCTGTAAATACAGGATAAAATAGCGTTTATTATCCTGTTTCACGCCGCCACAATGCCCGGGGAAAAAGGCACGGTGGCTGCCCGCTCACTTCCATTCCTCAATGTCCTGCACTGAGTCATAACGATTACCTCTGCCTCCCAAACATCTTGATAAGGAGGGAGGGCAGGGGAGGATGGATGGGAGGGAAATAGGTGAGGGATGAGAGGAGAGGCAATGGGGGAATGTTTGTTGTCTGATGTTCACGGACAAAGAAACGAATTCTGAGCCTCACCTGTACCTCAGTTCTCTTTAGGATCAATTAATAATGTGTTTTTTTTTTTCTTCTTTTCTGTTTCACCTGTTTTCTTAGTTTGGAAACTTGTTTTTGTCTTAACTGTATTTATCTTACAGAAAATGATTCAATCCTCAAAAAGTATTGATTGCTGCTACTCAAAATTAGACCTTTTTGTATCCAAATGTAAAAAAAAAAAAGTCACTGGTTTAAGTCTCCACAATGGCAGAAACTTAGATGAGCCCTTTTTTAGACTAAAATACAGAAAAGAAGAAATAACACGTTTTGACAAGATTTTGTGATTCAGTGTAGGAAAACTCTTCGGATGGACCGTTTCTGCAGTGAGACAAACTAAGAAAGAAGACAGACAGAAAGAGAGGGAAATAAAAGAATCCCAAAGTGTCTCAACTTTGGGCCCAATCTCCCTCCAATGGCTCATGAAGAGAGCTCCTCTCCTATTCCCACATACCAGGGTCCCTTTTGCTGCTGCTCGCAAAGACACACTCCTTTATCAGCTAGTTTTTGCTTGAGTGAACTGGGCCTGGGCCCTTTTGTTTTTTCATAGATTGCTGCTCTTTGTTCTCCCAAGTTTTTTCTCTCTCTCACTCTCTCTCTCTCTCACTCACTCTTCCTCACTTTCACTCCCAATCTGCCTCTCTCCCTCTTCCCTATTCTCTCTCTCTATCTCACTCTTTTCCCCCCACTTTTTTTTGCATTTAAAACCAGAGCTGAAGTGAAGCGGAAGCTGACTCGGGGGACACAGGCCTCAGTGGCCACCGCAAGTTCCCCTCAGCTCCACATGACAAAAAAAAAAAAAACAAGTAAAAAACATTTAATAAATAACAACAGATGCTGAACACTTTGTGTGATTTACAGGAATACTTGGAAGACGTGTGAATCATCAAAGACCCCCTTCTCTCTCTCTCTCTCTCTCTCTCTTTCTCTGTCGCTCTGCTTTCACACAAGCCAACTGGGAGATGCTAAGGATGGGAAACTTGTGTTTGGTTCTGTGTGTGCTTGCTTGTCATGCAACATACCGCTGTCAGCTTTGGATGGAAATATAAACAAATAATTTGCTTTCAAAGAAACATCTGCTATGATCTAAACTATCTTTTATAAACCAAGGACTCAATTGAAATATCACTTGTGACGACAAAAAAGCCCTCTTTCAGTGACTCAATTTCTCAAGAGAACTTTGTCGTGAAAAAAAGGAGAAAAAAAACCCCTGAATCCTCAAATGCCCAAATACGCCCTGACTCCACTGTTAACCGTCTTGTAGCCTCTCTCTGTCTTTCTCGAGGGACTTGAGGCTTGAATACTGCCCATTTTATTTGTTGGACAACTTGGGAGCTGGGAGCCCGGGGCATTACCATGAGAATGCCGAGTGTTAGCCGTGAGCTGACAAAGCCGGCCCCCCTCCCTCCTCCGGGGCCCCTGCACTGATGGACACTCACTCGTAAACTGAAAGAATGCTTACCATTGTCTGACCCAAAGGGCTCCCCTGCCACCACCACCACCACCACTGCCGCCGCCTCCCCGCCCTCCGTCCTACCAACCCACCACCCAGTTGCTGCTGCAGCCATCTCCTCTCTCTCCATCCCTCCCTCGCTCGCTGCATCTCTCCCTCACTTTCTCTCTTTGAATTTCTCTGTCAGGACACCCCCCCTCTGGTCCCTCTCTGGGCCCTAAAAGAACTCTATTACTGACCGCCGCTGTCAGTCACAGCACCCACTGACAGACTACTGAAAGCCCAACTGTATGTCTCCATCGAGCATGTGTTAAAAGTTACGGACCCCTCCAAAAGTCTGCAACGCAAGTCAGATGGAAGCAATGACAGCAAAAGGAGAGCCAAGAATTTCTATGAAATGTTTTAATATGCAAAAAAAAAAAAAAAATGTACGTTGAGTCAAATATTCCAAGACTTACGGTAAATAGGCGGAGCCTCCTTGTAGTTTGGCCCCTTCCCAAAAACAGTCCAATGGGGTGATTATCATACAGGGGAATAGCTTGTCAATCATCTGGGATCAGGAAATAGAAAGGAAGCACGTTTAAACATCATGAATCAGGAGAAATTATGTATGTATAAGATGAAAAAACAGTTGTGAACTTACCCTTTCAATCATGACATTTTCTATAATAGGGACTCCTGATTTATAACATATTTTGTTAAGATCCCAGGATCTACAAAGAGAGAAAACAACAATAAGTAATTGTTTGCAACTTTTAATGTTGACCCCCGTGTAAGCACGAGAAGCTTTTTCACATTATATGCCAGCCGTCAACTCACTTTCCAAACAGTGACACCTGGACCTTGCTGGCGGACAGGGCGGCTTCCATGTGAACCAGCAAAGCCTCCTGGGTAAGAATATTGGTGCCCTCTTCTTTGGGGGTCTGGATAAGCATCTGTGAGGTAAATACTGACTCCTCTCCCTGCTTCTCCCTGGTGTAGCGAAGCTCCGTGCTGACCCGACTGCCAGCTGGAAGACGGAGAATAAAGAATACATGAATACTGAATTCTTGAGATAGATAGATAGATAGATAGATAGATAGATAGATAGATAGATAGATATCATTCATACATTAGCATAGAATTTCTTTAAAACACACAAAGACACACACATTTGGATCATATAACAAAGTGTGTTGCGTGCGTATATATGCACACACGCTTACACAAGAACACACACATATATCGACCAACGCCCTTGGCCCTCGCCAGTGTTGGTTTTGAAGGCACTTCACACAAGCCAGCGTCTGGCCAAGAGAAATGAGTAATACAGCTTCTCATTGGCTCCTTCTGTGAAACAGATGTGCCCTGTTAGTTAGGAAAACCAGCCTTGTGATGCCCCAAAAACCTTCTGCCACTCTTCACGGGGGCAGCAGATATATCGACAAAGACGTTTTGACTATAAGAGAAAAGATCATGAGGAGTTATTGAGGTTCTTGATTTTTATACACTGTGTCCACCTTTGAGGTAGTTTAGATGAAAATAAGTTGACCGTGACTGTATCGTTAAACTATATTTCTGGCAGCAGACGAAGGCCCTTTGAAGGGAAAAGAAGAGAGGAGAATAGTTGGAAACAGTGAGAGGCAGTGGTGGTGTTGATATGGTGCTGGTGGTGTTGATATTGGGAATGAAAGACATCAGACAACTTGGAGATGTTAAAGAAAGGTAGATAAAGAAAGGTAAATAGATTGATAGAGGGATAAATATGGATGTCAGCGGTGGTTGATGAAGAAACAAGAGATAGAAAGAGGATGAAAAAGAAGACAGAGAGAGAGAGAGAGAGAGCTATGTTGTGCTGTGCGGTAGACTCCAGCCCCCTAATTATAGGAGGTTGCCCTAAAAAGAGTTTGCCAGCCGGGGGGATCTGTGCCTGTGCCAAGTGGACATGAAACATGCCGCGCTGGATCACAGAGGGCCCGTCTGCCCCTCTCGCTGTCCCACTACATGACAACCCCAGAGAGAGAAAGAGAGGCAGGGAAGGGGAGAGAAGGGGGGGAGGTGGAGGGGGGGGAGTTTGGAAACAAGGGCTACCTCCTTCTTAATTCTAACTCTCCTCGCTTTCCCTATATGCCACAGTCAATCCTGCCTCCATCTCTTCCTCTCCTACTCTTCATACTCTCCACGGCTCCTGCCTCTGTCTTTCTCTCCATCTGTCTCCCTCTTTCTCCCCCCCCCCCCCGCTCCCTGCACCTCCCCCCAGCCTGGAGCAGGCTCCTATAATTGATGGGGAGAAAAGAAAAAACAAACTATTCAGCCTACGCCGCGAAAGTGTGAGATCAGGTTAGAAACTCTGGGCCTCTGAGACGCAGTCCAATATTTCGCTTTCAAGGCTTTAATCACCTACGCAGAGGGCTTGAGAATATAAGGTCATCTCATTTATTTGCAGTCATGGGTGTCTTTTTTTTTTTTTTTCTTGAAGTGTCTGGCTCAGTGCATCCCAGAAAGAAGAAAAACCTCAAAATGGGACATGCTCTTGTTGGATATCCTCTGCACATCTGGGGCCTACATAATGTTTAAAGTCGACAAGTTCTTATAAAGCTTTTATTCCGAGGGAACCACAACAAAAACAATGTAGGATAATTTCCTCAAGACTTTTGGAGGCTAATTTTTTTTTCTTTAAAGAGTGCTGCTTCTTTGAGTTTATTTGGCTTTTATTAAACCCGTTTTCACAGGATTTGGCTTGGTGTAAAAAGGGTGCTTAGACGGTACAGATCCCCGCGACTCCGCTCTGGTTTCCTTGCCACACAGATTTCCAATCAAAAACGGCTACTACAAAATGGAACCCTTTCCGTTCGTGGACCTCTTTGACATCTGTTAAACCTTTTTTGACATTTTGTATGTTAACCTCTGCAGCGTGGGGTTTTGATCCCAACAGGAACTGGGTGGCTCGGAGAGACTCTGGCTCTGTAATTACAGGCCTCCTGAAGTAAATTATAGCTATTTGTGTCTCGTTCCTCCCATCTGGACCACCCAGGCAGTCAGTCCTCTCTCTTCTCTCGCTCTCTTTCTCGCCTTCTCTCCTCAACCCCTCGTCCGGCCCCAACCACCCGACTCTGAGCTTCGCGACAACTCTGCTCAGCTCGCCGCTCCAGAAGGAACCTCGTCTTTTCATTTCTTATCTGTCTCTCCTCTATGTCTCCTGGTTTCCTCTTCTCCTTTTCCTCCCTCTTTCTCCTTCTCTACTTCTTTCTCACTCTTTTTCTATCCCCCCTACCCTCTCCCTGCACTCAGCCTGCGCTCCACACAACCTTAAAGAGACAGTTCCCGGAAATTTTCCCACCCTGGGAAGAAAGCGCCTTTGAGTGTGGAAGTTGGGGTTTCAACAGCCCAGTGGCTGGTAATTTTATTACATGAGCAATTTTCTGACATGAAACATTAGTCCATGCTTGGCAACATGATGAAATAAAAAATGAATTTAAAAAAAAGAAATGATCATAACTCCATCTAAATCACATCCGCAGTTCTTTCATTGGATGTTTTTGAGAAACTCGACCACCATCTTACAAATTTTAGCAAACAAGTCGAGTTGGGTGCAACATGTGAATTCATTTATTAACCTCACCACTAAAAGCACTTTCACAACAGTTACGACACTGGAAGTGAAAAGCAAATGAAAAATGTCATAACAAGCACTGACACGGTTTCATGGCTGTGGGTGTACAAATATAACGTTTGTATGAATGTGTGAGTACATGTGCCTCTGTGTGTGTGTGCGTGTGTGTGTGTGTGTCTGGAGGTGTGGGTGTGTACACCGGTGTAAACACTGGACCCTGTCTCCACCAACCTCAGTCATTTCCTCTCCACCTGACCCTTCCATCCCCAAAAGCCGAACACCCAGAATCCCCTAACTCGGTGAAATATGTGCGGCTTCTCACATCTGGCTTCTCGGATGGAGGCAAGGCCACCTTTAAAGTGCTGTGTTTCAAATTTATTCTATTCTATTCTATTCTTTTCTATTCTATCTTCGTGGCTTACAGGCCTAGTCCCAGTTCCAGGCCATGCTAGGTCAGACCAGGCCACCTTCAAAGTTCAATGTGGTAGATTAGCTGGATTAGGGGGCCTCTGAAAGGCCCCACGCTGCTATGGAGGAAGACCCAAAACGAAGAGGGTTGAAAGTGACACGTATGCTTTTACCTGCTACGTAGAGCATTGCAAGTTAACTTTTCCTGATTTACACAATACGACTGCATGAAGAGAAACAGCTACATAGAATTTCCTTATATAAAAGACAGGCTTAAGGGAAAGAGAGTTGTGAGCACCACAGAATAGCAACAATATAAAAAAAGACAGAAAGGTATCCCTTGGCTGCCGTCTTCTATCCATCATTTACTTTTCTCTCAACCGTTTTCTTTTCCTCCAATAGAGGTCCTTTATTTCTTTTCATTTTCAGCAAAAGAGCCAAATGAAGAAACTCATTCTCTTGGCCTGGCACCCACCATCACAAAAAACCTCTTGGTCCTTTTGTCACATGTGGACCCACCAGAATCAGGACTGTGCCCCACTTTGGGTCCTCAGCCCGGCCCTGCCCTATGGCATTCCCTAGCCAGGGCACAGCCTAAAGCAAGCTGCCCCCAGCAGATGGGCCGTTCCTCCATACAATCCTCCAGTACAGCAGCTCCAGACTGAATGCAGACCCTTTTGTCATTCAACCCTTCAATTTCTTTCAGATGTTTCCCAACAAACAGCGGAATAAAATAAAGAGGGAACGTTTTTTTTTTTTTTCACAACAAAAGCAAATGGACCAAAACTTTCCCAGCCTGTAAAACAATGCCAGAGTTGGCTGTGGGAGGGTGAGGCTGAGGGCAAGAAAGAGAAGCTGGCACTTTGGTATCTTACCTATAGAAATACAGTGTGCGTGTGTGTGTGTGTGTGTGTGTGTGTATGTGTGTGTTTGTCTTGTCTTTGTCCCGCTGTATCTGTTCATTAATCGTCAAAGACAGTTGTGTTGCTTGAGGAGGAGAAAATCCTAATTAATGTGTGAACATGAGAAAACAAAAATGATCACGTTCAATGTGTTCAAACCCTGCAGCTCCTGCCACCATGAAAAAAAAAAACAACCACCCTGAGATCACACCTTAAAAACAGTATAAAACAGGGAAAACAACATGAAAAATCAGTTTCACTTACATTCTATTCAGATGTGCCAGTGGTGTTAGCCACCACACATAAATTTCCACCAGGGTTGGCATTTAGGCACTTTCTATTTCCATATGTATAGGCTTGCCTCTGCTAATTATGCTAATCATGGGCAGAGTTGGCCACTGTGAAAAATAGTCACATTAGACACTCCACTGACCGCTAATACTGCTTAATGTGTGGTTGAAACATACATTCATCCCCGCCTGAAAGGCAAAATTTTTCCACGTTGCTGGTCTCATTCAGACGAGAAATGAATTTATTGAGCCCAAGAACCATTTCTTTTTTCCCTCCCAAGTACCAAGAAAATGTTCAGTCTCTCTCCATCTCCCTCTCCCTTTACTTTTTATACTTTCATGGTGTAAAGACAGAGGCAAATGGTGCAAACTCTAAGGTGACTGGTGCCGCTTTATTTTGGCGCAGACCAAAGACAAAGGTTGCTCTTCAGCTAGGAAAGAAAGGGTGCCACACTATATTGATTGAGTTTTCATTATCCTGTTTTCAGTTGCATTGCAGCCTTTCTCCATATATTGCATTCAATGTTGCAAAGACTGACAGTCCAGTGCCCCCTGACACCTTTTTTTTTTACAACAGCTTTGGCACCAAAACAACAGTATAAGTGTAAATGTGGCTGTAAGTTTGAAGTCCACATGATAGATACTTTTGTTTTAAAAGGCTACCTGAAAAGCCAGGTGGGGAGCAGTCTGTGTGTTTCCTGCATCATGGAAGCAAAAGTCATGTGTCTGTCATATGCACATGTATCCATGGCTGCTCAATCTGTGTTTATTTGTTGAGGGGTGGTCTTGGTTACTCACTGTTAAAGACTGTGTGTATGTGTTGGGGGAATGCTGAAAAAGGGGATGGAATGAAGGAGACTTGGATTGAAGGATGGCAGGAAGGGGGGGTGGAGGGTGGGGGGGGTGAAATAAACATTTAGAAGTGACCCAGGTTGACTCTGGTCTTGTTTGTTCTCTCTACCAGTGAGGTCCTGGGCCCTGAGCGCTGGGAGTTTATTTATCTAGCTGGGGCACCACCACGCACTATTCACCTCCAATAATGCCTCATAGAGCTCCCTTTCTCTGTCTGAACTGGGGCGCTGTGTGCGCTCCGATGAATTATAGCATTTACCTGCTGTGCCGCTCTGAGGTTTGTTTAGAGAAACTGCTCCAAACACCGAAATGCCCACGTGTGCATTCGCTCATTTGTGCAAACTCGGGCGTGTTTTCTCTCATCTATCTCGCTCTTTTAATCAATCAATCTCAGTCTCTTCATATCTGCAAAAAGACCTTGTCTGATTCCATGTTATCTGGTTAAGACCTCGGTCTCCATGTGTTCATGCTCCATGCACTGTGTATGGTCTTTACCTCCCCCTTTCCTCTATCCTCTTTCTACATGGCCTCTTTATGGGACATGTGGTGTGCCTGCTATCCGGATAGGCCCTGTCTCACTGCACTCATATTTGGACAGCTTGAGTCTGTGTACATGTCTGTCATGCCTCACCCAAACTCTGCCAAGAAGGATGAGTTTAGTTAATATAAGAGTAAACACCACCACTTCTACATGGAGGCCGTCCCTTTCCTCTCTTTCCCAAAGCAAGCTTTTCAAGTGGGCCTTTGTGAAAAGTGGAATAATCTGAGCTGAGAACACAAGACTTAACACAACTATCCAAACCACATTGCAAAAAAAAGAAATCAGATTTGAGATAAAATGTCAAGCATAAGCATGAAACTACACACCCTCTGACTGTCCTTCATGGTGGGAGAGACACATGCTTGAGACAGTCTCACACTTTATATGTTTGTTCAAGTGAGACAGGCAAAAACACAGGCAAAAAAAAAGTGTCAGCTAGCCATAAACCTTCCGCCCTGTTCCTGCCCCAACCCCCCACTGTCTCCTCTCATCCTTGTCTTCTTCCTGCACCTCTATTTTTTTTTTTTTTTTTACGATCTCTCTCTTTTCTGCTCATGGACAATGCAGACTGGGTGACACGTCGCCCAGCTCACACCACAATGTTCACACTCTCAAAGCTGGGCAAGCTACACAAACATAAAGGATGGCATCGTGTATGTTTATAGCATGCAAACTTCATTTACAGTGAATTTTCAGAAATATGATAAAATTCATCCAATTCACATAGTGTTTGTGCAAAAAAAAATAATCCAACTCTATTACACCTCAACAAAACCTGTGTGAGTAATTTCAGGTATTTTGATGGGTGATGCCTGTCTCAGATTCTCTCAGTGACTGAGCAGTAAGCCACAAATAGTCCTTAATCCCCTTGTCAGACTAAACACCCTGATACTGGGGCGTTTATTCCCACCAACACAGGTGTGAGGACTGAAGGCACGATTAACCCTTTTACTTTCTTGTCGCATGCCCTCCTTAAATGCAAAAGAATCCTTAAGGCAAAGCAAAAAATGATACGAATAAAAGCTCAATATTGAAAAGAATAGAGTGGAGGTATTTTCGCTTAGGCAATGCAGGTACTAACTTCTTCTGTCTTTCTGTGTCTGCTCTCTCATAGACAGACCCCACTGCTGTGTTCTGCTTCACAGTGTTTTGGTGCTGTAGGAGGGAGGAAGCAATTAAAAAAGCCCTGGTGGCCTGACTTCACAGAGCACGCAGACAGACAGGTAGAAATATAAACAGACATACACAAAGCACAGGCAGACAGACGGGCACGCAGTCAGGAAATTCAGGCGGGCAGACAGGCCGGCCAGGCGGGCTGTGCACACCAAAGGTGGCAAAGATGACAAGTGTATGTGTCGGTGCATGAGTAGGTAGTGTGAGGGCAGACTCTAGTATGAATATATGATGGGAAGCATATGCCCCTAACACTCACATACATACAGCTGACACCCTGTTGGCGGCGTTAACACATACGGTGTCAATTCACAGCTAGTTTATTCTGGACAAATTAGGATACAAGTGTGAAAGCTTTGTTTATGCTGCAATCTGGAAGAGCCTGTTTCATAAGAGTCCTTCAGTCAAACATGAAGGAGATGACTTGCAGGCATGCTTTAGAAATTTAATTTCTTCTAATTTAAGATATATACACAAAAAACTGTCCAATAAAACTTACGAACTAATGAAGAAAAATATTTTGAGGTCCTTAATATGAAATCAGCTGTCTTATTAGAGAGCATATCGTTCCTCCCTCTTCTGGCTTATGTACAATGGTGTGTGTGTGAGAGACAGAGACCGAGGGAGAACTAACCTCTCCTTGTTACCGAACCACTTTACTCTCCATTGAGGCCCTAGCAGCTTTGTCAATGGGCTATTGGTGGAAACAAGGCAGGCAGAAACTTTAGAAACATGGCCACGGCCTCTTAAAGGCACAGCATTCCTTTTAATACCCCCCCTACCACCCCCCCACCCAAGTCTCTCAATCCCACAGCAAAACAACTGGCACACAAACATCTAAACATCTCCTTTAAGAGATGGATCTGCCAATTAGCTCAAGAGGTAATCCTGAAGCTTTACACTAACCAGAATGAGAGCAAAAGAAAAAGGAGACTTTTGTTGCCTCCTTTTGTGGCAACCTCCAGCTTCCAATTTACAGATTGATTTTTTTTTTTATTACTGCGCCTGATACAGGAGCTTATTTAAAATTCCTGTGCGAGTGAAGCGCGCAGCCTCCAAACACTTCTCTCCTGACACCGGCGGCGTGTGATTTCTCCAACACCTCCACGCAGCTCCTGCGGGAGCCGCCTGTCCCCGTCCTCCAGTGACATGGTGGGCTTAAAAAACCCCATAGAGTCTGTTTATATTCACCAACTGCTGTAGTGCTTTTAGAGTGTGCAAAACAGGTGGGTAAACTTCAGCTGCATTCACTTATATTTTTTCTTCTTCTGAGGAGGAGGAGGAGGAGGAGGGAGGGAGGGAGGGAGGGAGGGGGTTATAGGGAGGTGGTGCCTGCTTGCCTGCCTGCCTGCTTGCCTCTTGTTGAATGGAATCCAAGAATAGTTAGGGACCACACAGGGAGCCGAGGGGGGAGGGGTCAGGGCCCTCGGCTAACCATTCACACAGTCCATCTGCTGCGGGGATCAGCCCCAGCACTGAAAGCCTGGGGGTTTAAAAGGAATTTGGCCAGTGTGAAAAACCAAATAAAGCTGCCTCTACCCCTGAAAATGTACAGATAGCCTAAATCTAAAATGCACAGAATGAGAGAGAAAAGAGGTTTGTGAGTCAGCGAAGAATCACAAACATAGTCATGCATTCAGAGAGATAGAGTGTCTGTAGAAGAGAAGTGTAATGCAGCCAGTCATGTCAGATGTGTTTGGGTTCCTCAGGTAAACTGTAACTTACTAAGACATGAACAGACATGAGCGGGCGACACTGAGCTTGCAGAAAACGACATACACAATATTCCACATCCACAACACACAGAACTACGCTAATACTCTATCTGCAAACTTCTTTTACCCAAACATAAAAATTCACTTCAAAGCAGCTCTCATAAATCGGATTCCTTGTTGCTGCTTTGTCAGGATTTCAGCCAGACCAGCAGTCAGTCACTGAACACCTAGTGCCCTCCCATGGCACAGAGATGACACTAACATGGCCACCCTGCATCTTCCCACCAGCCACTATTGTCATTCAAACTCCAGTTAAACCCAGTGGGAAAAAACAAGCTCATCAAAATGAACAAACTACTCTCTATTATGAGCAAAGAGTCAGGAAATCCTGCAGAACGATGGATTACCTGAAGAGTATGTGATGTATTTGTGTGAGAAACAGTGACAATACCAGAGTCAGGCTTCACAAGAACTCTATACAAGATCAACAGAGATGCTTTAAACTCACCTTCCACCCATAGCTGTTCGATGTCCGTTTCGATGGCTGCGACTCGGAGTCCCACAGACAGAGCCCCGAATACTAAGAGTCCAATAAAGAGGACCTTCCCACAGTGCCTCTGGATGTGGCAGCCCAGAGAGAACAGGAGGGCCTGGAACCTCGCCCGGATCCACAGAGGAGCTTTCTGACCTACCGCCTTCCCCTGGATTCGAAGCAGGAGGGAGGGCGAGAAAAGGACAGTATTATTATTACCATGTTACCACAGATAAATAATGCATCATTGCACAACTGTCCACAAAGGCAGGTCTCATAGCTTGTGTCTCTATCTCAGGCCAAAATCTAAAGCGCAGCGACAACTTACATCCAAGACACTGGATAACACATGTATTCAGAGAGAAGTGTCTTTCTGTGGATATTCAAGCTTTGGATAACATGATGACAACTCAAGGTGCTAACTAGCTGACCGCAGATTTGATGCTGGTGCTGATTCCTGCTAAAACCTCATGCCTATCACCTGAACTCAATCCAGATACTGGACACGATCGCCCACCTTTGAGATGATTTAATCTGCACAGTTGTGGCAATAATTTGATGAAACTAGCTCCAAGCAGCGTAAACATTAATGAAAAACATTACTCTTATCCAAACTTGTGACTTAATGAATTATTATAGTTGCAACACTGCCTCATCAAAGAGGTGTCACTCTGTATGAATCTGGTTTTAAGTGAGTATTCAGTACAATGCTGTCACCACATGTGTCCTGCTGGTAAACACAATATTAGTAGTAAACTATTGTGGAACCTTTTGAAAAAAAAAAACCCTGTTCAATCACTTTTAAAACGATAAAAACAAACAGAAGAAGCCAATTACAAACAGAGCTTCAGCTGACATCTACTCCCCTGCACTAATCTCCATAAAAAAACATTCCCAACATAAATGTGTGAATCTACACTTTATAAAGAACCACTGGGTTTCCCTGTGCCGCAAATGTCACTGCTGCAGAAGACATCGCACTGGTGTTGTGGTTTCTCTCAGCAGTGCTGAAACACGTCCAAGCATCCGGGCGGTCCAAAGATGCTTTGTCAGATCAAACTCAATCAGTGAATTCCTTTACAGGACCCACCACATTTCCAAACAGACCCCGGGCCAGTGCGCTCTCCGCTGCCTGCACAAAGCCAAAAACACGCACAGCCCGGCTCAGATATGGGAACAAACCCCCTCTCTCCCTCACTCGCTCCTGGTGGCTTTAACAACAAGGAGAAATAAAATGAATGAGAGTGCGGTGCTCATTCAGACAAACAGCAACGTTTTACATGCTGCCATATGTGAAACTCTTATTGAGCTGTTATCGCTTTGCTCCAAACTGTCACTCACACTTCTATAAGGAAATAAAGTATAGGCTCATCTATATGAAGCTCTGATTATGCTTGTTCTGTTATGAATAGTTAAAATAAACTAGTCCTGCTGCAGGGGAGGCTGTGGTGGTCCCGGACCCCGGTGTGGGAGCTGCAGCCTCAGCTCCACATTCCCACATGCGCCCTCGATTAGATAAAGACTAAACAGCGCAGACTTCTCATTCACATCTGCCTGAATGAAAAGCTCGTGCTCAGTCCACTCTATACACACTTGCGAGCATTGTGTCACCTTTGAGATCTGTTTAAGTGCGAAAGCGGCGTGGCAGTAGCTGGGTCTCCGGAGCAGGTCTGGGTTCGCAGGCGGCTGGGAGCGCGCATAACTCGGGGGTAAATCTCCATAGACGCCGGCCCCTGGGACCCCGCGATCCGAGGCCATAGTCCAAAGAGGGTGACGGGGGCGCAGAGGGACGAGAATCGGTGCGAGTTCAGAAAAGGCGACGGTAATCCAACATAGACGAGGAGCGCATCCGGCACCGACAAGTTAGAGCAGCGGTTTCTAGTCTTCCTTGGAGCCAAACAAGTCTCGAAACTCCATCCCAACATTATGCGCCGAAATCCGTATAGATCCTTCAGTCTTCATTCGTCCTGGTGGTTCATGAAATCTCAGAGAGGAGCAGCGGTGGATGTCTGAGCCGTGTGCGTAAAGTCTAACTCCGATCCTGCAGCGGTAACATTTGGAGACGCTCGCCTCTCGGCAAATCCTGAAAAGGGAGGTTTGATGGAAAAGTGCTCCGGCTCCCATTGGCCAAGGAAGAGGCAAATTACTTTGCAAACATCGCCTATTATTAGCTGCTAAGCAACAGCTCACCAAAGTGGAGAGAGAGGGGGACCACCCAGGCTGCCTGGGCTGGAGGGAGGAGGAGGAGGAGAGAGGAGGAGGAGGGAGGGAGGGAAGGAGGGGGAGGAGGGAGAGAGGAACTCTTTCAATAAACCCTGCACAGCCATGCGCACACACACACACACACACATGCATGCACGCACACAAGCACGCACAATCACACGCATGCACACGCGCTCACGCACGCACCCTCACGCACACAGCTTGCAGCCTGCCCGCCTCACTTGCTCTCTGAACATTATTCCCAGTGGCCTGGCCCCTCCAGTTTGTAAGGAGCAATCGCACATGCCATCTATTGATATCACAGCAGCCGGCACGCACACAATTTTCAGCTTTTCTGTTTCATCAGCACAAGCTCCAAAAAAAAAAAAAAAAAAAAGTTAATTCAGCTTTTTCAGACAAGAGTGTAAACATGTGATTCATTTTTTTTCTGTAAGGGGGGAGTTCCTGATCTCTCAACACTTTGCATGGCATCTCCTGTTTGATGAGGTTTTGGAGGCTCACATTTGTTGCAGAACATCCTAAAAAGAGTTTTTTTTTAACCTTTAATGTCTTTTGCTGCCAGTGCATTTTGTTATAGGCAGCTGTGAGAAGATATGTGTGTGTGTAGGTTTTAAGCGCTAACAGCTGTAACCTCAACTCTTGTGGCCAAATGCTTCTAAAAGTAGGTTGATAGGCTTTCTTACACCCCAGAAAATATAACCTCTCATCCCTGTAAAATTACCCTTAAAGGGTCGCGGGGATTATTCCACACATGCATCGTTTCCATCAAGGCCTCGGAGCCGCCCGGGTTCAGCGCGACACCCTTATCTCTGTGGAGACTTTTGGAAGGTTTCCATGTTTTGCCATGCATGATTTCATAAGTTCAGAAAGAAGTTCACCTAAGAACAACGTCTGAGAAAGAAAGAAAGAGAGAAAAAGAAAGAAAGAGGGTTCTCAGACCAGATTGTTTTTTAATCTCTGAAAAAAAGAGGTCTTCTGTCTTGGTGGTTTGCTAATGTAAGCCCCCATTGGCCCCACTCATGACAGTATGGGGGTGCAGAACAAACACTTTACCAGATTACACAGTCGTTCTCTGCCTAAACACCAAACTGAGCTGCCACATACAACATTTGTCAGGTGGCTGGTGCTAATTTGAGGCCCTCTGGGTGACTGTAAAACAATCTGAAGCAATTTGAATATAGGTGTTGGTGCTATAAGCTCGTTCTGTTTGTAACAGCAGGTTCAATCAGTTAACCTATAACCTGATGCCTATGTCTACATGATAGAGTGTAAGAGGTGCTGTTGATTGACAGTTTTCTTAATGTTGCAGCACAAACAGCCACAAAGGGAAAGCAACAAGAATCATCTGAGTTGTAGTAAAGAAGCAGATTATGATTAAATCTATATTTGTAAATGCTATAATGTCGTTGTACAATGACAAGGTCTAAGATGTGTTTCAATAATTTTGGGATTTTTGATTGATTGATTGTTTACTGTCGTCAGCAGAAAGTGCATGTCACAAGTTCCGAAAATGTCCTGTTTTGCCTGACCAACAGACCAAAATCCAATAATATTCCATTTACAATGATAAAACAATGACAGAAAATACACTCACATGATATTTACTATTTATAGAAAACTTTTGTTTATATAACATGTTTTCCATACTTCAATCCTGTCTGGGCCAAAATCAACCCAGGCGCACCATATTTGATTCTTGTATGATCCATCTAGAAACAGTCTCTTGTAATTGGTCCAGTGGTCTGCACCACCTTCTGTAACTGTGTACAACGACTAGTTTGGTGTAATGCTCTGACCCTGTATGAATTTGTATAGCTGATGCTGTGACCCGTGTCTACTTTATTGTCAATTTTGCTGTATTAATAAATGACTGACTCTTATTGGGTAAGTCACTTGTTTCTCTTAAGAATTGGATTATTTCCACCACACTTTATATGACTAGTATTCAAGCTATCACATACATATCAAACTAGCAAATACCTGCCCAAGCACAAACATATAGTACAAGGAGGGAAATTTGTACTAATGCTGTTAAATTAATATTTACTTTTTTTTTCATTGGCTTTCATAAAAAGTAGCAGTCAGTCTCCAATGTGATCTGCCTCGTGATGAGCTCTTTTCCTTTCCATTATAGTTATTACTACATTTATTTGACAGCAGATTGTACCATGTACATTACTTTGATACTTGTGCTACTCACACTGATGTATTTATTTATTTATATATCTAATTGTGCATTTATTTATTTCATTTTGGCACATTTCACCCTCCATAGATTTACCAGTATTTACGTTCTAATGATATAATATATCAGGGGTCATTTTTTCTGCACAGCTTTAAAAAAGTATGATCAAGGTTAAGAGTAGAAATGAAAAGTCACTAATGGCATCATAAAAACTTTCATCAAATTGAGCTAATAAATAGATTAAAAGGCCCCTTCAGTGTCAGATATTGGTGTAACTCTCTTGTCTTTGATGCTCTTTGAACCTTTATTTTAATCTCAAATTTCATTACACAACATCTTTGGTCACCAAAAGCACCAAAGATTCAGTTGAAGATAGTTTTTGAAGCCTTAAAATCTAAGAGATAAAGCGTGAGTCAATCTCCTCAGATCACTTATTATGCTGTGTCTTGATAAAACAAGAAATGTCGTTAACTTCTCATTGACCTCCGCAGGTCTCTGCCACAGTTAAACGACACACCTACATGTATATACTTACTCATCCATCTGTCCAACTGGAGGCGGCCATACGCTCACGTTTCTAGAGCGGCACTGGCCGGCCTGTTTTTCCGCTTTGCTGGAACTGGGTATAGTTTGCCTGGACTGGGTTGGGTCGGGTTGAGTGGTAGAGGGAAACAGGCAGCTGGAAATGGGAGCTAATGTGGAATGTGAGGAATTGGGTTGTGTGGTAGGGGGCCCCTTCAAGCCTAACAAACTCAGGGAGGTCCGAGGCCTGGTCTGGAGGCCTTGGATAAATAAACCATCTGAGATGACCATGCGCTGTGCAGATATCTGCCATCACACTGCCCCGGCCTCCAAACACAAACCGCCCAAGCCTTCTCTCCCATGTCCTGTGTCCCACATGGTCCTCCTCCCTCCCTCCCTCCCTCCCTCCCTCCCGTCCTCTATCCATCTCTTTATCCTCTCCCATCTTCCATTTTATCTCCTCTACTCCTCCTTTTATTCCTGACTTTCTTCTTAACACCTTCATCTTTGCCTCTGTTTCATCTGCTACTCTACTCCTGCTCTTCCTCCCCCCCCATCTCAATTCCTCCATTTCATGTCTCCCCAGTGACTCCATCCATCCATCCGTTCATCCATGCATGCATGGCTGGCTGTCCGTCTGGGGTTCTGTCTGTGCTATAGGCAGAGCTACGGAACCGCTCTGGCACTCAGCCGTCGCACAACAGCCGAGACGCCCGGGGTTCAGGCCCAGAAAGTGTTTATTTATTGAGGAGAGAGGCTATGAGACTGCTCACGACTGCATTTCTTCTTTTTCTCCCATAAGGAGTAAGTAAAGGTGGATGAAGGAGCAGAATAGAGGGAAGATAAAAGATTTGTTCTGTACGTGTGTTTTTTTTTTTTACTGGAGTAACAGTGATGGTTTTTATCATTTATGACAGGACATTAGAAGAGAGGTAAAAATCAAACACAACCATAAAAGTATTATGGGTTATGTCATTCCAAACAACAGTGCTGTGTATCTGCAGAACACTGAGTTACACAGGCATGAATACCCAACAAAAAATGTGCTTGTAAGTTGAAAAAAAAGTGTCCTATGATCCCTCAGGAGAACTAATGGCTTGAAATTAAGGATACTAACTACATGAGTGATTAACCTATTAACCTCATTTGCATGAAACAAGACGCCAAATGAGCAACTCATTATGATATGTAACAACTGGAAACATGTGTGAGTATACATATGACAACTATTTGTGTGTTGTATTTGTGATGTTGCGGATGTTGCTGGTTCCAGAAAATGTTACTTAGTACTAGTGTAATGTACTTAGTGCAAAGTACGACATTACATCAGCGGTGGTTTTCTTTTAAAGCCTTCTGCTTTCCTCTTCTAATGTCCTTTGTGTCTTATTGAACGGTGTAATACGATATCAGTGTGTCCTCATATGTCCACTTTGAGCTGGCCTGCAGTTCTCACACATGATTATAGAAACATGTTTTGATTTGTCTTGCAGCAGGACCAAGATCCAGTAGTCAAAGATAAGAATATTCTAAATGTTTCGACACTCATGATTCATGTCTAAATGTTTTATATCATCTAAAAGATAAAAGATTGTGCCTTAACAAACGAGACATAAAGGATGATATCTAGAGCAGACAGTAAGGCTTTTACATCCTGAATAAAAATCCCCCCTTTATGAAAGTGTAAAAAAAAAAAGCGTGTAAATGATTTTTGATGGAATAAAGATAAAGACTAATTTTACAACCGAGCAATCTGAAGGCCATTGAGATGGTATCATAATTATAATTGTGTCACCCTTTCATTACACCCTGCATATACTTATCTATGTGTGAGGCCAATTTACAATAATTCCATCATGCGAACCACTTTAAAGCATGAAACATCACACCGAGCTATTAAAAAAAGTCTGAGATGCAACAAAGAAATTCCTTGAGAACAAATCACAAACACATTTCGGGTCAAGTCTTATCCAAATGAACAAATCACTTTCATGATAACCAAACAGAATATTTGGCCATGGGCCGACTGACTAGACAAATAAAGCTGTTTGAAAAAAACACAAAGAGTTGCAAGATGTGACGATGAGAGAAAATATACACCAAATGAACCAAAACCTTTGTACTTTTTCAGCCATAAAACACTTTTATTTCTGGCGTTTCAGTTACAGTTCACAGAGTCGTCTCACACATTGTTGGGAAAACCCATAAGATGTTTTTCAAATTTACTCGTCTATAATTACACACGTTTCTCAGATATCAGTGAAGGAAGAAGTTGCCCGGTAGCAGAGAGACACTTTCAGCATTGAGCACCTCTGTCAGTCTCAGAGCAGAGTTGAAGCTGCCACCCACGGTCTCACACAAGATTAATTATGATAATGCATTTCTTTACCCCTTTGTCATCGTAATGAATGGTTGCCTTTCGGGGGGAAAAACACACAAAACACAGAGAGAGACAGAGAAACACACTTTTCTTTAAGTCTTTGTTTGTGCGGTTGTAACAGAGGTATTGTCAGACGCAGCTAGCAGGTGGTAATGCAAACTCAGACCTGTAGCTCTTAAAGAAAGCAGAGACCCTCACTGCTCTGTGTGTGTGTGTGTGTGTGTGTGTGTGTGTGTGTGTGTGTGTGTGTGTGTGTGTATGCATATGTAAGTATATGTGAGCAAAAAAAAAAGCTCTGCACTATCATGATCTGTTACAAATGATGATCAGAAAAGCTCCTATGCAAACCGTCTGAGGCAACATGAACTGTAGAAGGAAAGTAGGAAAATTTGTCTTAGTTATCATACAGGAACTTTCTTAAGTCAATTTTAATGTTGTTTGTGTTTATAATACAAAATCTTCAGTATCTTACAATTCAAGACTCACATAATTTTAAACATCTGTTTTAACAATCTTTGGTGTGAAGTTGAACAGAGTGAGTGATTTTAAGGAGTGATTGTTGTGCAAAAAATAAACACAATAGAGAGAAAAAAAATGTTTCATTTTAATGATTTGGAAGAGCCAATCTGCTTGTGGTTACAGCTGTAGATGTTATAAACATTCTGCCTAATGAGATTAGAAAGAAAAGGTCACCTGAGGGTGTAAAGCAGGTCAGTCTTTTGCTTCTTCCTGCGATTTTATTGCGAAAGCCATTTAAGATGTGATCCCAATCAACCACCCAGTCAGTGTTTAGTTAATTAGCTGGGGGCCTCCGCTGTGATAGACAGGGGTATCTGGCTTAGTGTGTGTGTGTGTGTGTGTGTGTAAGGCATGTCACTGAGGTTGTTATCCCATACATGGGTCTGTGTCTCCACACACACTCTTTGTTGGCTAAGCAACATAAGCAACTGTTGTATCTCTAAAGCTTGTAAAAAGACTGTTTGTGTGTATGTATTCATATGTTTAAGTTAGAGATGGGGTGGTGTTGGTGTGTCTGTATGTGTGTGTGTGTGTTTTTGGAGGAGGGGGGCGCATCTTGAAAGGTAGTGTGTGGAAAAAAAAAGAGGGAGGGAGGAAATTCATTTGTGGCCGGAGAACACAGGAGACAAATTGAGGAAGTGTTGTGCTAATGTGTAGGGGTCAGCAGCAAACACACACAGGTTTCTGACTGACTGCCACTTGGGTGGCCTGCTCTCTCTCTCTCTCTGTCTGTCTGTCTCTGTCTCTCTCTCTTGCTCACCCACGATCAGCCCTCAAGCCATGAAGCCACCCAGCTTCTCAGCCAACCCCCCCCCCCAACCCTAAGCTCAGACTCCACCCCACCTCTCTGTGCATCTGCGTATGTCTATGTATCGTACATTTGTCTCCACCATCCATCAAGTCGATCTATCTCAGACTATAGTTCTTTTAAGGTTCAGCAGAAATAAGACATCATGTATTCACAGAGGATGTCTCAGAAACCAGCATGTGTGAAGACAAGTTCATGTTTTAGCCTTTAACACACATTTTGTTTCTTCATTTTAGAGTCGTTAAAACGATCATATTTCACAGACTGAGAGTGTCATTTACGTACATTTTACATAAACTTGTTCCAACTATCCCTTGAAGCTGTATTCCAACCCAAGACGCCATGTTTTATATGAACTGGATGACTGAGAACCTTCACAGACCATTTTTTATATGGTTGCACCCTCCATCAAATGTGAATATTTAGCTGTCTTCTTCATTTTATACACAATTCCACTTCATTCCAACGTGACATATTTGGTATTTTTGGAACCTTTGGAATCTTCAATAAAACCTTATATACAGTGCTGTTGGTTGAGAACAACGTTTGGCTGCAAAAGTTGAGTTTGTAATGACTGACCCAGCAATGGACCCCTGCTTAAAGGGTTAATGTTGAATTCGACTGGAAAAGAGAAAAAGAAAAGAAACATCAGACAAACTATTTGGTTGCACATTTTCTGTTCCCAGCTGCGTTGTTTGGTTGTTTCTCGGTCCACATTGTGCTCCATAAATCAAAGTTAAGGAAGGTCAAACACTTCCTCTTCAACTTTATCTAACTTTCTTTAGATAATCCACAGACTTTACTTTGGACAGTTTTCTTTGCGACTTCTTCCTCAGTAGAAAGTTGTTCCAAGACAAACCATTAGCAGACATTTGGATTGTTGGATTATCCAGAATAATTGGAACATTGTTCTTTGAAAATTGCTGATTTTTTTTTTTTAAGTAATTTTTCAATATTTTTTCTATCGCAAACAAAATTCCATTCACCTTCATTGTATTCGGGAAGCAGAGGCAATATCTAAAAACTGTGGCCCATGAAACCAAAGTCTTCATGGCCAGACACTGCTTGTGATAAGTGGGAAAATATGCTTTTTGTGATTTGTGAAAAGCGACACTTTAATCGATCAACCAACCAGCTGTATTTGATTTAGAAAATTGTGTTTTGGAGGTAGATGTGAGACACGAGAAACTGTCAAGATAACATTTCCAGAAGTGTCATATGATGCATTTATCTTGACTAAAAGTATCTAATGCTGACACCCATTTGAATTTTCCCCAACCCACTTTGGCATCCCTTTCCACACTCTGAAGTAAACTCTGATGTGAACAAGCTTTTCAATCTCCAGACTTCTGTCAACTTCTATGACATCCATGAACTAAAAAAAAAGTGATGTCTTCATGATTCACTCGACACACAGACACAAGAGAAACTACACATTTTGCACAAACACACACCACAGACACAGAAATATGCTTAGACGAAATGTAAGCGCAAGTTTTAAAGCTCATAAGTTCATATTTTGGCTGAAATAAAAACCCCATTTTAAAAAGTGCAGATTTGCTAAAGCATCTTCACTTATTAACAAGCTAGATTTCATTCTTGTTAAAACAAATCTTGTGGGCAAATGTGCTGCCAGCAAACTGGGTAACTGATGATAATCTGTGCGTGAAAATGTTTTAGTTAACAGATGACTTCTCTTCTCTCTGGTGTTAGATAGATTTGTTTGGGATGCATAATTAGATGAAAATCTTCTGTAGAGATGTCAGAAAATTCCGAGGCTACAAAACCAAAGGGCGACAGACAGCCTGATATATGATCTGTGGCTTGACATCTGATCTCCAGATCTGCAAAGCAAACACGCACATTTGTGTACGCATGTGTGCACACGCACGCATGCATGCATTCACTCAAAGGGGTGTGAGACAACGTTGATTAGTTTGTGTGACAGAGGATTAACAACGCTCACACACACACACACACACACAGGTAAGCCTGAGCACATGTGTGCACCTACACCAGCAAACACATGTATGTGCTGGAAGGCGGGCTCAGCCATGGTGGCGTTGTATTGAGGGGACTCTGGGGTCTTTGTATAAATATACAAACCTCTACCCAAACACACCCGGCTGCCAGATCTCATCATGTGGTTGAAGCGAGAGGTCAGAGTGTGAGACCGCTAAAAAGGTTAACACAGCCAAGACAAAGAGAGTGGACAAAAGCGAACCTTAACGGTGGTTTTTCATGATTCTTTGCTTAAAACTCAGGTGACAAATGTCGTCTTTCACCTCCCCATCCAGGTGCTCTTGTTGTCTGAGGGAATTTACACAAACGACTGGTTTTATTCAAATTTGCAATATAAGGGGAATAAGTGATTCTGATGAAAAATTAGGTATCAAATTTAAAGCACTCACTGTGGATTCAATGGTGAAGACAGGTAAGTGATAGATGAGTGAAAACAATGATGCTATTATAAAATACGAAGTCTTAAACAATCTAGATTTGAGAAAAAAATCTGTCACTAAGTATTGAACAATGAAACAGGAAGATGAACACAGGTAGAACAGGGGGTATGGAAAAGTACTGAACTACGAAGTATTTCAGTCTGCGCGCTGAAGCCACATCTACAGTAAACACACTGGGAAGACAGTCCTGCGGTGGGGCCCAAATGGCCATATAAAGAATACTTTGTTTCTGTAGCAGTTCATCTTTTCAGCCTGGGACCCACATTTATGGAATGTATTCTTGTAAAAGAAACCAGTCAAATCAAAGTGCGACTCCTTCTCTTGCATTCCATCGTGTAGTTGAAAGCTTAAATCTGTGAGGTTCTTCAAGTTGTTGCACCTGTCCCACTCCACGATGCCAATAAGGAAATCAAATTAAATATTTGCTCACAGGTTTATCAGTTAGGTTGGTAGTATTTTATACCACACAACTGGATACAAACAACTATGAGGAGAAACTGTATCCTATACTGCTAATCACCATTTTGTGTTTAAACTTCTAGTAAATATAAGAATGCATAAGAAATCATAATACATGTATGTCACTGTTTATTAAACTTAAAGAGAAACAAAATATCTCCTAAACAGTTTTTTTCCCCTTTGTTTTCAAAGATCTTTGGATTGTGGGTGGAGTCGTCCCGCCACCACCACACAATCTAAATTTTTCCAGCTGTGAGCAGCTTTTCCTTTGTGCGTTGCATTGTGGGAAAATCGTGTACATCAACAACACAGTGCAGCGAGCGTTCTGTCT
Source organism: Centropyge bicolor (assembly GCA_037975185.1). Lineage (NCBI taxonomy): Eukaryota > Metazoa > Chordata > Actinopteri > Pomacanthidae > Centropyge > Centropyge bicolor. Next base: position 1,204,463 of record JBBMOC010000023.1, on the reverse strand, counting down.
GGTTTGAGTTTACTTCGCTTTGTCCCTTTTTCCTGTGTGAATAACATACTCAAAACCTGCTTAGACTTGTGTGTAGTATGGATAGGGGAAATTGGGAGCCTGAGACATCCTGGTTGTTCGTCCCTACTCTGGGTCAACCTCCAAAAATGCAACCTCGTCTCCTAGAAATTATAGCTATATATATATGACTAAATTGTCTTCCCAATTACGTTGACATCCCCACCATGGTGAGCTTTAAGCACCAAGAGCACATTGGTTAAGGTTAGGATATGACTGCAGTTTCAGTCAAATGTTGTGTTTCATGTTTTAAGTCACAGCTGACTTTTCTCTGTTTTCTGTGGAGACCGTGATCTTTTTCCTAATCACAACCAAGTGCTGCCATGACTAACCCTAACCATTAAAAGAGCAGATATTGTTTTGGCTTAAAACAAATAAAACATGTTAGTGAACATTTCACTGATACACTGAGTATCATGCATTTTTACAATTGGCCATCTATAAAAAAAGGTATCCCTGCAGCATGCCGTTCACTTCAAAATAAATGTTGCATCCTTCATTTCCAATAATGCAACTTTAACAAATGATTTCTATTAAAATTTTTAGAGGACATTATCAGGATTATATTGTGAGACCTGAGAAAGCTCCTCCAGAGCCACAGAAGACATAATACCGAGCTGTATCCTACATGAGTAAACTGATCCTAATGTGTCAAATCCATAAAATGGAGTTTGTCTTTGCTTTATGAACAAAAAGCAGTGATTTCGCTTGATAAATTTAAGAATTTAATGCAGGACACTGTGCATAAATAAAATGAAAGTCACATTAGTTACTGTCATCTTTCTTTAAGGAGTAATCATAAAAACATGTCTATCTAACTGACTAATCGCATTTAAAGGACAGTAGAGATGGAGGACATGACATCATAATCTCCCGGTCTCACACACAGCAACATCACATAATCAGGCCACAAGAGACAGTCTAAATGACTCCTGCAAGGCCACAGACACAATAGGAAACAGAGGATGGTAAATCACACACACACACGGACGCACAAAGCACCCCCACAGACATCCCTGTCCTCATCCTCTTCCTTCGTGACTAAGGAACTTCAAACCTGTAATTTAAGAAATGCTCTGCTGGAGGAATGCAATAAATCTTGTGACAGCAAAGGGAGCAGAGAAGGGAAAGAAGAGGAGAAAAAAAAATAGAAAGAAAAGTGTCAGGAGCGAGTCAGTTTCCTCCTCTGCTGTGTTCGTGTGAGTGTGTGAGAGGGTGGGGTGTCGGTGTTAACTGATACAGGATCAAGCTGGGTGGTCCGGGGCCTACACATACACCATTTTTGTGTACAAATAAACTTAACCCCCACGCCATTGTGGTCACCCCTCCCACTGCTTTTTTCTCCATCTCTGGTCTTCACAGCTGCACAGTGTGCACGTGCAAACACCCATGCACATTCAAACGTGTACGAGTCTGTGCTCCACCCTCAAACAGGGGAAACTGAGTAATTGAGACCTGCTATTAGGAGACAGTAACGATCTGATAATAACTAGTGTGGTGAAACGATTACAAAGATCTACCGAGAACTGACAGCGATGAAGACCTATGACTAAAATTCCTAAAAGATGAAAAAAAAATTTTAAATAAAAACACCAACGTTCTGATTCATGCGTTGAAGCGCTTGTCTTTATTAGGACACAATATAGAAAAACGGTTGTGAGAAGAGAGCGTAGAACAGTCACGCAGCATCCAGGCTTCTGATTGGTCAGTCGGCCGGTGAATTAGTTGTCCTCTGTGTTTTTGCTGCTCTCTGATTGGTTAATGAGGTGACGTCACTCCTTCCCAGTGGGAGCTAGATTTCCATCAGCTGGTCCGTTCCAACAATGACCTCATTAGTCCTCTCAGCTGAGGAAGAAGAGAGAAATTTAGAAATTTGTACGGAAAAGAAAATATTATCGCAAAGACAGATCTGTGATTTAGAACAAAAATCTAATAAATCGAAGATCATTCATATTTATAAATCTCTAGCAAAAAAACGCTGGATGAACTAAAAAATGTGCAGTTGCCAAGCAGCATCATTTTGTAGCTGTTGTGCATGGATAGAAGATAAATATGGGGGCAAATACAATCAATACATTTTTTTTTACAAAGCAGATCTTGTGCCACCCATAACTGGCTATGGCACTTTCATGTTGGCCAAATCATGAAAAGCAGCTATTCATGGTACACATGGTACTGAGGTATCCTCTGAAAACAAAACATCAATCTGACCCAAATAACAGTTAGAATGTAACTAGTGTCTGTGGATAATTTGACAATTTGTGTTTTTAAAACTATCCTTGAAGATAAATGTGGACTTCAGACGTAAAGGACCATCTCACTGGTTTTGCTATGTACCACTTAAGATAAGTGATGTCTTTGCCCATTTGCTATGGAGCAATGTTGTATGAGTGGGTCTCACATTTTGCGAGTGGGCTGTGCAATGCACTGTCTATTAATCCTGCCAGGTTCATGCTATTCTGGGTCAATGGTGACAGTAACATGCAAAGAAGGCAAACGAGGAATTCACAATTTTAACTATTCCAAAGAAAATGGTTTTGCCAATATCTCGTGAGATAGGAGAGGAAATGCATTCACAAAACATTTTTGTTGAGGATATGCAAAATAGGTCTTGCTGAGAAACACTGAATGTGAACATGAGCAGAACTCCACAGGGCAACTTTCTTACTGACCAAGTGTCTTATGCAAACTTTGAGTCGACTGCCAAACGGCACAGCTTTAGCAGAGTGAGTTAGTGGAAAATAAAACCTACAAGATGAACAATGATCAAACATGGATGTCATGAAAATGACCATTTAGTAGATTCTTGGTAGCTGCCAGCTCTTGGATGTCAGAGTAAAGTACATTAAGAAGGAGAGTTTTCTAAATAAGGCTTTATTACAGGATGCAGCTAAAGTTTGCCAAAAACGTAAAGGTACTGAAGTGTTTACTCTCCCTATTAAGTAATTTCTGCATTTTGATACTGAAATGAAGGGAATAAATGTATTTGCATTTGTAGTTAATGGGCTACAACCTGCAGACCCACTGCACTCATTTATTTGAAATCAGTCCCAGAATCCTCAGCGTGGTAAGACTTAGGTCGCCCTGACCACTACCTGAACCTCGCGAAAAGAAATAGATGATGCTTAAAACTGGGCCTGCCAGCATTTTCTCGCTATCTCTCCCAACCCAAAAAAAAAGCTAGTGCAGCACGCAGAGAGCAGCCGCCGCTCCTCCCTACATCCCTCCATCTCCGAGCGCCGGTGCTGATCCAAAGCAAACGGTGGCACGGAGTTATGTTCCATCCACACAGACAGGTTTTTGGTGTGAAGGAATCTGTTGCTCAGAACGAGTTTATCCTGCGCTGCGTGGAGGGGAGGACAAATGGAGCATGGGACAGCAGGAGAGGGAAACAGAGGGAGGGACTGGAGAGAAAGGGAGGAAAGGTTGCTCAATTTGGGCCTTTTGATTTATCAGTATATAATATAATGTTTAAATGTATGAAGACTGTATATTTACATATCTCTCCTGCTGGGCCAGCGATTATAGCCAGGTCCAACTCTGATCCCAGTGAACAAAGGAAAGCCAAAAGCCACAAGACTCAATCGTTTCATAAACACTTAATCTAACCAAATATAGTTGATTGTCAGGTTAGCAGTTAAATTGAATCATGATGGACCATTAGATAAGAACACCAGTGTGAATGTCTCTACAATGTATGACTGTTCTAATGCAAGCGTGTATTTATTAAAGCACACAGAGGAGAGGTATGGATCTTTTAAATATCAACACCTGACAGACATGTATCTGTGAGTGTGTGTCAGTGTGGGTGTGTGTGTGTGTGTGTGGCTGACTGGCAGGGTGGTCCTTCGCTGCTAACAGCTTCAGCAGTACAGCGGGTGTATAATGTCTTTAGCAGCCTACGGTCAGTCGGCTAGATTGGTGGTGAGAGACGATACAGTGCTTTCTTACAATAGAACATAACGTAAACAGAAGGAGGGGATTATCTTTAATTCAATATGTATATATAAATAGAAGTCAACTGATTAATTATAATTTATTTGTCTACAATATGCATCAGTTTTGCCCTTTGCCCCCCCCCTTTTTATTTTGATGAAGACAACTTGTTGAGTATTGTTCACATGAGACTGGATATACAGGTTTGCTTTTATTTTTTTCTGACTCTGCTCAGGGTGAAATTGTTTTTTTTTTACATCCACCATATGTGACATGAACAACTTATATCCCCTCTTCAGCAATGGTTTTTCTGTATTAAAATAAGAGAGTAAGAGACAAGAGACTGTTGCATTGTCTATATATTGTAAAGCCATTTGAGAATGTGATGTCGGGCGATTTAAACAAACGTGACTTCACTTGACTATATACAGCAGATCCCTAAGATGTTTATTAAAGAGACAACAAGGCATTTTATAAAATAATAATAACAATAAAAACAACAGTGTGTCTGTATCTCAGTGACATTAGAGACATTAGGGAACAGAGAGCTTTTCTGACCGTCAAAGACAAAGAGGCTGGAGCAATTGTCTGACTGAACTTTGGCTATACAGTGAATGCAAAACAATTATGCAACCAGGGGTCCAAGTTTCCAGTGTTCAATAACATAATGTTAGCGGCTCGTTACTGGCCAGTGGGAGAAACCTTTGCCAAAAAAAAGCTGCAGGGAGATTAGCGTTTGTTGCTGCCATCGCTCACTGGATGCTCCAAAACGTCTCAACAGTTTCAAACATTTTCAGGCAAGTTTAGCTCAAATTCACACTGTTGTTACTTAAAGCACCCTGTTGTTCACTCAATTAGGCTGCTCAGTCTGGTAGCCGAGCTCTCTCTCTCTTTCTCTATATCCGCGCGTGTGTGTGTGTGTGTGTCTATGTGTGTGAGCGTGTTGGATGTGGCTGGAGGCTGCTGCTGTTGAATTCCGGGTGGTCCTGTTCTGGCCCTGCTCTCTAACCTCTCCATCAATGTGACACACACACACACTCACACACACACGTACATACACACACACACACCAAGCTAGCTTTGGGGACAAGAGGATTAAGGAAATAAAAAAAAATCTCTGACAAATCTCTCTATCACACAGACTTCAGAATTAAGAAACTTTCCTAGTGGGCTTGAACACTTGGCACTTACAGATACCACACACATACATTAACACCTTAACCGAGTCGGTCGAAGAGAAGCGCCGGGGGTGGACAAAATAACAGCAACAACAAATCATAGACATTACAAGCTTAAAAAGATGTTTGTTTGCAAAGTTGTTGTACTGAATGGTGTAATGAAGTTAGGTGTTTCTATTATTGTGTCCAACCTTTGTTCATTTTCTCCTTTCTTCAAGTGATTTAATATGAGGATGCAAAATTGTCAACTACTCTTTGTTTTGTTAAATTCAAAAGCTGAAAAAATGGCAAGGCATCCCACGCTGATAACTGAATATTTTGGAGACATTATTTGTGTGTTGACGCATGTGGACCTCACCCCCTGGTTTGATCCGTTGTCCATTTCCCACCAGACAGTACTTGAGGTCTGCTCCTTGGCCAATGAAGGCATTACTGCAGATCACACTGCCCTGGATGTTACACCTGGAAATCACACACACAAAAATATATATTAATCACATTCTGCTTATATTTTCTGTGGTTCCCAACCTGGGTGGTGCCAGAACTTCCTATGACATCCCAGGATAAATATGAGGGTCACAAAATACCACTGGAACCACTGGTCTACAGGCTACATTATACCAATATACACTTAGATGCCAGTTAATTAGGTACAACTAGCTCAGAAAATAATGCAGTCTAACACAGCAGACCTGTAATAAATCCTGCCTTCATACAGGTTTAATGTTCAGCTTTGCTTTAAACTGTTTTCCAGCGGATTCAATAATATCCCTAAACCTTGAGTTACAACATACAGACCTGACAGCGGTGAGCCAGAGGCTGATCTCTGACTAACTGATACTTTACAAACTCTCGAGTAATTAAAGATTCATATTTTTCTGGGATAGGTTTGGTAGTGTTAAAACACGATTTTCCGGCTCCGCTGTTTGCTCTTTTTCCCGCTGGAGATTCAAACATGTTTATGGTTCACATTCTGTTTTCTTCCTCGTACCTTATGTACACACGGGCACGTACACACAGTTAAGAACATTCATACTGGGAGCTGCCCAGTGCAGCCACAGCCTTCCACTGTTGGCCGCTCAGTTGCGGAGCGAGTGCCACACTGGAGGTCAAACTGACAGTAGGAACATTCAGCCTGTTTCCCCGTCAGGGATCCTCCCACCTGCTCCGAACACTCAGACGTACCCAATCAACTGAACTAAGTGACATGACATTAGCATATATATTAAAGAACAACAGCAACGCACTGTGTTGTGTGTGTGTGTGTGTGTGCTCAGACATTGTTGGCCTTAAGCTACGGTCCCACCTGAGTCGGCAGTGCCAACCCACCGTGCACGCTCGCATTCAGCCAAACCATCACCATAAAAATTCTTGGAGGGGAGACACAGACAGTCTTGACACAGACAGTGTGTCCTCTGTCAGCTAACCGTGGAGGGCGTGTATGTGTAGGTGCGTGTGTGTGTGTGTTCGAGAATGTGTGCTTCAGTGGCTTGGGGAGCCCGGTGGAGAACACATGTTGGTCTTGCCCAGGCAGTGACGCACACACACTTGGCCCTCCGCACCTCACACACAGACAGGTTTGTATTGGCCCATTCTATTCAGGTGGTTAGGTCTGGAGGGAGAGGGAGAAAAGACGGTGTGTGTGTGTGTGTGTGTGTGTGTGTGTGTGTGCAAGTGACTACCTAGGAGGTGGCGGTGGTAGTTGGTGATAGGAGATTACAAGATTCAGAGTTTTGCAACATTAGAGAGAGAGGGAGAGAGAGAGACCACCAAAGAAGCTTCGGAGCTGAAACACCACTAATTACTAACACCAGGGCTCCTCCTTGCCATGACCCCCCCATCCTCCCTCTCGCTCTCTCTCTCTCTCTCTCTCTCTCACACACACACACTCACACACAAACACATACATACACACACGTCAACCCCCACCTCCTGTGCCAACCCCCCTGTAAAGTTGACCCCTGCTACCCCCCCCTTCCCAAACACGCAGCGCTTTGTCAACAAGTTCTGGTCAGCTCCAAACAAAGAAACCAGAAATGCGAGGGGTTTCTGCGACATGGCCGGGGTCTGCTAATCCCCTCACACTGGCTCTTTCTTTCCTTCTTTCTCCTTCCTTCTTATGTCCTCAAAAAAAAAAAAAAAGAAAAGAAAGAATTGCAATTTTCTTTCTTGCGTGCTAGCTTGCTTTCCCCTCGCTTCTTTCTTCCCTTCTCCCGTCTCTCTCCTTCTTTCATGCCTTTGTGCGTGCACCTACATGGGCATGATGAGGGTCCCCATGCTGGCTGGCTGGGGTCCCTGAAAGGCTTAAGAAGAGATGGAGAGAGACAGAAAGGGAGAGAGAGGAGCGAGATGGTGTTGAGGCCTTGATGGAGAGAAAAGAGAGGGAGGAGTAAGAAATTGAGATAAAAGAAAAGGAGCCAGTGAATGAGTGCATTAAAATCCAGACTTGAGGCCAAGATGAGTCTCTTTCCACCGGGGTTTCTGGCGAAGAGACTGAGCAGATCAATCTACATGCTAATTCTACAGTAGCTACTGTTGCTCTCTGTACAAATCCTGTTTTGTTGCAGCAAAGCTACTTCAACTACTGGCTACATTTAACAATCCTGATGTGCAATTACGTAGCTGATCATAATGCATCACTACTCAGACTCAGGTTTTCAGTCCTCTCCAAGTAAAATTACAATGTGGCATTTACAATATCTGTCATGTCCTGTATGAGCCTTCTGAGTTTCTTCAACCCAGCTGGAATTGTTATTCCTGGTTCCAGGTTCATTCTGGTGATATTTCAGCTGCAATGATGTAAATGACGTTTGGCTTCTAATGCTGCTTTCTAAGACGAGAAGCAGCACATTTGAATATGGAAAATTCTGTTTCGTGACAATGGCTGAACAATACGCAAAAATATTATACTGTGATTACTTTGACAGTTATTGTCTGTAACAAGCAAGCAACAAACATGTTTGGAGAATATGATTTGTAAACAGGGCATCTCTGTAGCACCACTATGGCTCATTTACAGTGGTATGTTGTTATACATTTCAATTTTATTTAAAAAAAACAACTGGAATTTGGATGTTGCCCTTGGCCATATTGCAATTTCTATAACATTACAATTAAATCCTCGGCCCTATTAGCGACCATCAGCAAGACACAGAATAATATGATTTTTTTTTTAAATTCCAATTCTAATTCTAATAATACTACTCAGCAAAAGGTAGGCGAAACTGTTTGGTATCCTCTCATTTGTTTTACTTGTAATTCACTACGTACAATAATAAACACAAAAGTAACTTAATAGATTATCACAATGGAAATTTTCATAAACCGGTTTTGGTGAAACAGATCAATTAATAATTTCAAAGCTGATTAACTTCCTAAGAGAATAATCACAGAGCCCAGATTTTTGAGGTCTGGACTACATCTTTCAAGCCCCCATGGTGTTCAACAAATCTCATAACCAGTGGGAAACTTGCTATAGGCGAGTAAATTAGCGGCTAAATGAAATATATGGATGTTGTGTGTTTCAGTTCAGCAGCTTTGTGTTTGTTTGGAACTGATCTCTGGCTGGTTGCACACCAATAGATGCATTGTTAACTCAGCGCTCCCTGTTTGACCCCAAAGAGCCCAGAAAACAAAACCTGTTACACCTCCCATCAACGGACACACACATGCGCGTGCATCTGCCTGACACACACACACACACGTTTGCACATAGGAGCACGTCAATGGGAAGATATGCAATGAATGAAGAAGTGGGCGCATCACTGCTTTTAAAGACCAAAACAGTGTTAACAGATGAAGGGGAAGTTCTTGGGTGACTCCAAGTTTTTTAAGTCAGGTGAAAATATGAAAATTTGAATTGGTAAAAGATTTTCCAGGGAGCATAAGATTTTATTTTGAAATCTTTGTTGACTGCTTTCCCCTGCTTTATGTCATCTATATACGTGTACTAACTGAACGCCTAATAAAAGCTGACGTGATGATTAAAATTCATAAACGTGCCTTGAAGGTGAAATTCTTTTTCAGACTAAATTAATGTGCAGAAGCACTTCAAAGTACATGTCATCAACAAGTGTGTGCATGTGATTTGTACAGATGTGTGTGTGTGTGTGTGTGTGTGTGCTCTCACCCCTCCTCGATGGTAACCTCGTGCATGATGATAGAGTTGGTGACTTTGACCTTCTCTTTGATTTTGGTGAAGTTTCCAATGGTGCACCTCTTTATGGAAGTCTTATCTGCTACCTGGCAACCGGTTCCGACGATACTGTCTGATCCCATCTGAGGGCAGAGCGAACACACACAGTAACATTACTCAGATGTAAATACATGTACAGGCCTCTCTAGTGATGGTTAAATGCAAATTAGACTCAGAAAGAGATAATAGTGAGGAGCTGTCTTACAGGAAAACATACTGCCTGATGATACCTGGACTACATTATTCTTACCTGGCATCTCTCAGAAATGACAGCAGTTGAATGAACGGCTGGCTCCTCAAACAGCTTCGGGGCCTAGGCGGGAGATCACAGAGGAGTGGGAGACATTAGATGAAAACAAAGACCAGAAAGATGATTAAATACAAGATGAATAATTGAAAATTATAATGATCCCTCTGGTGGGATTGAGCCATACGTCAAGTGTACAACTTTCAAATACGAATGTAATTCTGTATCCAAAGTGGTAAAATAGAAGCAGCATTATGAACAATATGAAAACGGTGACATCCATGTGATCCAAGTATGATGAGATACACAAGAGACAATACTAGTTTGGGTTGATTATTTTCACAATCAGTCTGTGAAAAAGTAAATAATGATGAAAAAAGAAAACAAAGAAATGTCTGCTTTTAGCATTTTCTTTTGACTCACAAACACTCCACACTTCAAGATATTTAATTTAATTATTGTTACATATAATCTTTTCAGTTCTATAGTAATACTTAGGAAATCAAAGCGATGTGTACATGTACATGATATGTCACACTCACCAGTCGGTTTGCTTCAATGTAGGCAGCTAACGTGTTGACGCGGTAACAAGGGCCCTGGTCCATAATGTGCACGTAGCAACGCAGCTTTCCCCCGTGGTAAGCCTCGCTCATGTCGCCGCGGTGGTCGTTCCAACAGGAGCGCTCCTGGGCCAGCTGGAGGAGAGGCTCGTCTCGTGATGAGATGAGGATGTCTGGACAATAGGAAGAGACAGGAGGAACAGAGTTTGCTATATGTTTGCCATGCTGATGGCTTATGAATAACACCAAGAGCTGTGGCTGTTAAATATCGTCTTTCTTCTGATTTCATGTGTATAGCTGTGATGTGTGCGAACACTGACCGTGGCTTGAAGATCCGTCATTCATTTTCTGGTTCTGATCCTCTGAGTCGTCTTTGATTTTCTGACTGATGGTTGTTTTGGAAAACTGCTTCCGCACCAAATATGGTATCAACTCGCCACGGATTGATGAGATGGACCTATGGTACAAGAAGATGAAACAAGATTTCAACATGCCACCGATGTTAAATTCATTAGCAGCATGCGTAAGCAATCTAAGTTTAATGTACTTTGGATTACAGAACGCTTCCTAATTTTCACTTGGCAAAGAAACTGAGAGAACAAAGGAAGAAGGATTTGTGAAGGAGCTACTTTCTGCATCCTCCAGAATGATTCAGGTTGTAAAACACAGAAAAGACAGCTGAAATGGTTCACACATTTACTGTGACATTGCAGTTATTTGACTCCCCAATTTTTCCCCATTCACTTCCTGTTTAACTTGCAATACCCTTGGCAAATGCTTTCCTGTGATTTGTGCTTAACATCTGATTCTACATCAACAGAGAGAAGAAGGCCAAGGTTGTGCCACAAATAGGGCTGACTATGAAAAAACAGACATCCGAAAAAATATAAATCAATTCATTCATTTGACCAGTTCAAGTTCGTACACTAATAAAAAGTCCAGTAATTAAAACAGCAGTGAATAATATATAATATATTTATTGATACTGAAAGGACATCTTTAAAATATTAGGTAATGATGATTAGCACCTCAGGTTCCTACGATGACTTTTAAAATAAAAACAGATGAAGCTGAACCCTGCTTTCAAGTCTCTCTCTGTGTAAACCAGGAGGTAACTTCCCCATCTTAATTTCTCCTTCCTCCTCTTTGCACTGTGTTGTGGCTCAGTGTTCCTCCGCACCACCACCTCACCCCCCCTCCTCCCCCCTTCACTTGCCCTCTCTTACTTTCTTTTAAAGGGAGATTAGAATTTCCATCTGAATAACAGGAGAAAAACAACAGTTACTCTGTCCATTTCTCTCCTTGAGTAAGAGGGAGGAGGAGAAAGAAAGAGAGAGAGAGAGATGAGCTGTGAAAAGAAAGTCCAAGAAAACAGCTGAAGAAAGAAATGAGTCATCTAACGACAGAGGTGATATACGGCGGTGGCAGAGGGTGCATTAGTGATGTAATGTAATAAGATTTATATCTACATCACCTCTCTCTTTTTTATTACAAATTACTAAGTGTTCTCCCCAACCTAACCAAAAATATTCAGGAGGGGTGAAAAGATGGAGTATAGCTGGGACATTTGTGTTTGTTGGCTCGGTTTTGGATTTATTTTTGTGTCAAGTAAAATTTGTATGGCGAGGACTCACTCCATTTAAAATTGTTAAAATGTAAAACTGGGCAATAACAGATTTCCACAATCCAACCTTTAGCCAAGCCAAAAGCCACTGTCTTTACAAAAAAAAAAAAAAAATCACATGTTAAAAAGTCCCCACCCCATTTTGAGAAGTCTGGCACTGCGCTGCAGAAACAATGAGGTCAGATTGAATTGCTTTATACGGTTGTGGCACAATATTTAGTGCTTTAATGTGTATTGCAATATCAGTTAAATCTCATCAGTTGGCAAAACGGGTGACCCGGATTGAAAATGCTAGGAGTCTTTTTTCAAAACATTGACGTTCTCTTTTACAACAAAATAATGAGCGTGCTGCATTTAGATCTCATTTCATTGCCGGAGTGGTTATACAATACGTGTTTATTGGCCACAAGTGGACAAGATTGTCAGCTGATGTTTGTTGTGATGACATGTAGCTCCGAAAGATTGATGTCCAAACATAGCAGTCATGTCTTATTTCCCTTCTTTTTCTGGCAATCATGCTGCCTTTAAAGATCATATTACCATCTTCACTTTGGAAACTGCTAAGCATCTTAACCAACAGTCTTGTCAAAGCATTTTATATAGTTAATGGTGAAATGAATACTGTTTGTGTACATTATATAAATGAGGAGGAACAATGAAGGAATTTTCTACTTCAATACCCACTTCAAGCCACGAGGCTGTTTGCATTTGCGCTGAATTGTGACTTGACTGTACTACATCCCAACCAAATATCATTATGTTACTTGAAGTGGAAAACATTTTAATACGAGCTGATATCATTTAGATCGTATGGATCCTTCAGATTTTTCAGTCTAACCATGCATGTATTGAGCGGGCAGCTCCAGAAGGCTCCCTGTGACACTGCTCCACTTCAGAGGCTAAAGGCCTAACAGCCTGCCTCAGTGGCACATAGTAAAACAAATTAACACCTCGCTGGAATACCCTGCTAACAGGACCTTTCAAAGCCTTACACACCATGTAACCACGTTTAACACTTGCTACAGATTAAGCAGCGAATGTGAGTGTCTGTTTGACTGTGTGGATCCATGTGCAAGCGTGTGTGTGTATGTGTAATTAATACACATATTGTTCACACTACAGACATAAACACTTTCACATCATTGTTGAAAAATCCTGGTTTAAGATTCAAAGTTGGATAGTAGTCGAATTATAAGTTAATTCATATATTCATAGTGAGAAATAAATGAACTCACTTGTTATCAGCGAGAAAGTCCACAACTGCCTTTTTCATGCAGTAGAGGTGAGCGTCCACCAGGCCTGTTTTGATGTGCATCCTGGGATGTCTGCAGGTAAAAGACAGACACAGAGGAAAATTATGACACATGTATTCACACATATGACATATTCATCAGGTTAGCTTGCTTTGCAAAAACTCACACCTTGATGAAAAAGAAATCGTCGCAGACATTTTGCACACTAAAAGGATGCATCAGAATTTCCATCAGGATATGCATTACACTGCATACATGCACCAATTTCACGACAAACTGCTTCACCCTGGCTGCTACTTGGAGGAAAATTTGCTTTGATTCTTTTCGTCACCTGCTGTTTTTATGTTTCATGTTTGCTTCTCATTTAGTGAAACCCCTTTTAATATCCTCTCTCCGCTTTGCACATCGGACAGGAACATTTGATGGAAACCAGACGCAGCCACGGGCTCACACATAAAAGCCAGAGAATAGTGACATCTGTCTATTGTCCTCTGTCAGCTACCATAGATGTCGCGCCAATGAGTTGCTGCCATGAGACAGGTTTATGTTGCCCTGCCCACACACATACACCCATGCATTCACTCATTCACACATTCACTCTCACACAGGGACACACGGTGGCCCGAGTATGAACTGTGACATTTACGAAGCGAGAGCCAAAGAAAACCATTTGATTCTCCAGGTTTCAATAAACAAATCCACCCTCACCCCTTCATCCTCTCCCACTATCCATCCTCCTCTTCCTCTGCCCTTTCAATCATTACATAATAAAAATTGCAGGGTGCATTGTTCCTAAAAGGTTCATACCACTGCTTTTACATGTTTTAGTCCATTTGCTACAAATCACATATATCGTCCATTACAGTTTACCTTTTTTTTTCAAAGCATGCTGCAGTGATTTAGATTTTTAAAGCTGTAAAAGTAGATTGATTTGAAAAGTCTGTGTCTCATTACCTCACAAGAATAACGTAACTAACAAAATTAAAAGCAGACACGATCACTGTTCACAGTTACATTTTGATCTGAGCGAGCCAGTTTATAATTTCATACTGAAATCGATGGAGACTAATGACTGCCTGGGAAAAAAATAATGAGATTCTCTGTTATGTACAATCAAGACAATCGAAGAATTCTCCTCTCTGCCAGCAGTGTAGGTGTCACTAAAGCATTCATGCAAACAAGGAAGTGAAACTACAATTGTGGCTAATATCTCTGTATGATAACATTAGAGTCAAGGCTGTGCTTGCATGACAAACAGAATAAAGTGCAAAGGGAAATGGCAAATCTACATGAATTGTCTTACAGTAGCTGGCAAAACAGCATCACTGTTTCTTGGCTTTGATTTTCTTTGAAACTCTGCAGGAGAGATTGGCATAATTGTTTGAAAGGATATTCCCTTATTTACGGTTTTGAAGATGATGATGCTGCAGAGCACTGTCAAAATCACCCGTCATGACCTGATTGGAATCATCTGTATTTGTTATGTTTCTCCACTTTTTTGAGGTTTTCCTTTAATTTGTCTTATTGTTGAGTTAAAGAAGCCCTTGCCAAGCAAACCAAGGGCTGGCAAGGTTGTTTCAACCAGAGCCACCAGCACTGGTTAACCAAACCAACTAGACATCAATACCAGAAGCACCAGTAGTATTGGTCTACATATAAATATGGTCACATAAATGGGATTACAAGACAAAAAATATTTGGGGTATGTGAATGATTTTCTGCTTCTGTACAAGCAGCTAATATTCAAGGCTAGAAGCACTACATGAGAAAAGTAAATTAAGTAAGTGAAATAGATAAACCTATGTCAGTCGGAGCAATAATGAATCAATAAATAAAATAAAATAATCTGCAATGATTTAGGACAGGATGTCAAAAATGGCATGGGATGAAATAAATAATAAAAGTTTTTCAGCTTTTCCTCCACCTCTCCTCTGCTCATTTCCTTCCTCTCTCTTTCATCAAAAACTCTTTTCTACAATTTTTCCGAACACTCTCCTCTCCCATCCATTCGGCTCTCTCTTCACCAGGCTTGCAGTAACTAGAGTGACTCAGGAGGATTGCTTGGTCACACATATTTTACAACCAGATGCTGAAAGCCATAAATCAAACTGTGTGTGTGTCCGTCTGTGTTAAGGTCTTTTATTCAAAAGCATAAAAACACATGTGCGTGCACACACAGACACGCTCTGTGGGTGTTTGTCAAATGTATTTATTCATACAACATTTCCCAGGTGTGTGCCTGCGTGTGTGTGTATCGTGGGTTTAAAGGGGAATTTATGAGAACACCCAGCATGTGGCATCAGTGTTTGGCACCTGCGGGTGGGCAGGAGAGGGAGAGGGAGAGGGAGAGGGAGAGAGAGAGAGAGAGAGAGAGAGAGAGAGAGAGAGAGAGAGAGAGAGAGAGAACTGCTCCATCACTTAGGCACAAAGTCAGAAATGTCTTTTTATCGCCTCCATCAGTCACTCACCCGCCTCTCGGTTCCACATTCAGAGGCTTTTCGGGAGGTGCGGAAGTAGTAGAACACCTCCCCCTCATCCACAGTGCACCGCCCATCGTTCAGCCTCACGTCGAACTCTCCCCCCATGTACGAAGCCAGGTATGGTTTGGCTATTCCACCCGTCACCAGTTTATCCAGACACTGGCTGAAAAGGCCGTTTTCTGTTTCCAGACAGAATCAAAGAGTGAGAATCCAGAACTACA